>CM037154.1:23384484-23406984 GCA_020921065.1 Vaccinium darrowii
GTGACAATCACCCCCAAAATTGAATTCCCCCGTTTCTCTCTCTAAAAGATGGACCCAAAGCTTTTATCTTCCCACGCAATGTTGGGGTTTTGTCCCACGTGCTATTCAAGCTTTTCCCACCGACAGTTGTTCCACATTGTGTGTGCGTAATGAGCTGCCAATTCCTTGACATGGTGCGCAAGTGGTGGGGGTTCATTAAGGGTATTTTTGTCTAGTGTTGTCCTTGAGCCCTCAAAAATTTCTCATCAATGTATTGGAGGCCTTAAAATAAGTTAGTCAGGGCTAAAAACTCTTTATAGCCCTTGGCCTTTAGGCCAATTTTCCATTTCTTCAAAGTAATAGTGCCGGAGGCACGACCTGGCCAATTAAGGCCAGGAGCGTATCACCAATAGAAGGGGCGAGACGACAAGTGCACACCGAAGGCGGGCTGATCGACCCAACCCAAAATCCAACGACGAGTTTTTTAATTGCAACAACGTAATTATACGCTATTGGAGCTGGAATTGCCGCAGCTGCTGACACCAGACTTGCCCTCCAAGGGATCCAAAATATTGAATTGCCTAAATTATAGTGTGGTGGTGGCCGGTAAGACAATGGTTGAACCCGTTAAGGTATCTTCAAGAAGGGTCTGAGGAAAAATAAGAGGCTTTCTGCATTAGTATACCTTAGTTGTAGGATTCTCCTACAAGGGGTGATGAATTTGCTCCGGAACCTCATTTTCCTGCTCCATGGTTTGAATCTTGTAAGAAGCTCGTTCCAATGGAGTAGGAATCGGGTTCCGTAATGGGATGGAGCCAAGGTTCTGAATCCCGTACCGGATTAGGTACCGGTTTTCCTACTGGTATTGTACGATATCAGTATTGGACAAATACCGGTACCGTTTCAGATTAGCGCTACTAATGTTACTTATAGTTATATCTTCTTAATCTTGAAATAGTGCAATATACTACTGCATTACTACTCTTTTTTAATGTAAATATAAATGGTACTACTGTTTTGGAGCAGATGAGACTTTCTACCAAAGCATTAAAGGCTACACACTAGCCTAGGTTACAGTATGTTTCACATTTTCCTAAGAAAGTAGCAGACAACCAGCATTTGTTGCAGCTCTTCTTTTACTTTTTCTCATCTTTTCCCAACACAGGCCACCGCCTCTATGTAAGGACCCGTATTTTTACATAATTTTTCAGGAATAATGTTGGGTAAATGTGAGGAATTAAATTTTAACTAAGAGGGGTCAATGGAGTAGCGGTAGAATGCACTTGGGTGTGTTTAAAATACATTAGAAAGTTTGGGGGTGAAAGTGTAAAAGGGTGGGAGTATATAACACATCTTGTTCTTGCATTTTTTAAAGAAAAACAGTCCCTCTTCCTCTCCCACTGCCGACAGCCTCTCTCTCTCTCCTTTCCTCCATTTTCTTGCTCAAATCACCCTCAAATTCACTAAAACTTCAAGTCCCCTTCATAAACCCCACCTAAAATCACCTCCTTTGCGCATTTTGAAGCTTGGATTGCACTCATTTTGCACCAAGAAACCCCATTTCGGGTTGGAGCAAATTGGAAGCTAGGGTTTTCATTTACCCACTCATTTCAAGCAAATTTCTTGAGGTAGGAAGACAAATTCTACTCCCTCTAGTTGTATCTACATGATGTATTGCATATATCTTGTGTTTGTTGCTCCAAGCCATCAAATTCATGCTTTGCTCTCATAGTTTGTTTGTTTGAGCTAAATTCTGTGATCTATGAATCTAGAGCTTGTTTGATGCAATTGATGATTGATTTGCGCTCCCTTGAAGTCCATTAATCACTCTACATGTCCAATTTTTGGCCCTAAGCTTCACATTTAAGTTTGGGTTGAAATTCCACACCTTTCATGGTGAAAATCTGTCATTTTCTGGACAGTGGTGGTGCTGCCCCTGTTTTCCAGAGACATTCCCCTGTTTTTGGGGTGGTTTTAGGCCACCCTTTGGTACCCGTTTGGTCCCCGATCATCCATATCTTCGTATTTTTGACCCATACCATCATTTTGAACACCAAATCCACCTTGAATTCATGAAATTAACCATTGGACACGTGAATTAATAAATTTTATGTTTTATGTATCGGACACGTGTCGGTTGACACATTTTGGCGAAAATGGTGAATATTTGGAACAAATGGGATTTTTGGGAACTTTTGGGAAACAAATGGTTTTGAATTTGATATTATTGAATAAAATGAACTCTAGGGATCACCCGTTTGGTGTCCCTAGCCATGGGTGCACGGAGCCCGCGAAATCCGGCAGGGGTGCACGGAGCCCATGAAATCCGGCAGGGGTGTACGGAGCCCACGAAATCCGGTAGGGGTGCACGGAGCCCATGAAATCTGGCAGAGGGATTTTTCCCTATTAAAATTCATGAACATTTTCTTATGAAGTGACGGTTATGATGAATTTGGATAAATTTGGTTTTCGGTATGTGAAAATGAAGATTTTGAGAACGACTTGGATATTGGTGGGATACTTAAACTTGTTTGGGACACTTGGACATATTTTGAACCCTTGGACATCTTTTGAATGCATTTTGGTCACTTCCTGGTTTGGTTATAGCCTTCCGTTCATTCCTAACTTTGTACTTTGGTCGTGTGCATCATCGTACTCATTCATTATGCATGTATCATGTTTATACACCTAGCGTTGGTAGAGTAGTTTTCCTACTGGGCTAGTGAGCTCAACCTATCAATTTTCAGGTTCACAACATGGAGCATGAAGTTGGATGCGTGTGGATTGACATTTGCTTGGAGCTCACACATGCATGAAGTTATTTTCCCATCTTGTAACATATTTTTGGAAAGATGGTTTTGTAACTTCTATAGTTTATCTTTTTGACTATTGGCAATGTAATAACTTTTAAAAATGTTATACTTATGCATTCGGGCTATGGTCGCTAGTAGTTGAAAATTGTTATCCGTAATGGTGAGACTTTATCTTGTTGACTTTGACTATGCTAATGGAAATTATGAGACTTTGACTTGTTCCACGTGGATTTTATTTATTTTTGAGTTATTAAATTTGAGGGCATGACAACTTGGTGTTTGAGCATAGGTTCGAATACTTAGGAACCGTGGGAAGACATCGTGTCTTGGGACTTAAAACTTTGCATAAGTTTTCTAATGAAAATCATATTTTCTCATTCATTGTGTGCTTGTGTAACATTCATGATCATAACATAGGCATATTGAGACGCATATGAGTTAACTAACATAGTGTTGAGTTGTTACCCGTGTTGGGTTGGCGTAGAGGCTTTGACCTCATTTGAGATAATGTGGACTTACGATCTTTCTTTCTTATATTCTTATTAGAATTATGGCGCCAAGGAGAGGTACTAGGCGTGGTGCGACCGCAAGGGGTGGTCGGAATGATAGACGTGGTAGGAATGAGCGGGTAAACGATGAGGCTAGTCAACGTGGGGAAGGCTCGGGGGATCGAAATGAGAGACGTGAGGAAGAGGTGCAACAACCGAGAGAACAAAACCCACCAAATACCCTTCTAACCGACCTTGTTGCGGCGTTTGCGGCGCATGTGGCTCAAACACCTCGGGCCAATACCTCAAACCGTGCTATGGAGGTGGTGAGGGAGTTCCGTAGGTTGAACCCGCCTATGTTTGATGGGGAGAGTAGTGACCCATTGGTGGCCGACCATTGGTTGTCGGAGATCCGCAAGTTGTTTGATGTGCTTGATGTAACCAAGGATGCGGTGAGGGTGAAGTTAGTAGCATGCCAACTTAGTGGAGAAGCTAATGAGTGGTGGAAGTCGGTGCTTGCCACTAGGAAAGCGTCGAGGGAAATGGCTAGGACGGTGGGGAATGTGAATGAGCCGAATGTAGATAACATGACTTGGGCCGAGTTTGAGACTATCTTTGAAGATCAATATTTTCCGGAATCATTCAAGGACATGCTTCGGGAACAATTTGAGCTGCTAGAGCAAGGTAATATGACCGTGTCGGAGTACGCTATGAAGTTTCAAGCCTTGTCTCGCTTTGCGCCGGAACTTGTGTCTACGGAAGAGAAGAAATGTAAAAGGTTCATTCGGGGTTTGGACGAATCTCTCCAACTATTTGTGATGAGTGGGGGTCATACAAATTTCGCCATGGTGTTGGAGTTGGCAAGAAGCTTGGAGGCTTCGGGGGGTAATAAGAAAAATGCTAGGCCGCCGACCACGACCGTGAGTGCGCCGACGGGTAATTACGGGGGTGTATCCGGGAGCTATGGGAACCAAAATAGGAAGAGACAAGGAGAGCCGCTTCAATTCTCACGCTACCGTTCTTCTTTTCGGGCACCCACTTCTTCCGATTTTGGGGGAAATTCACCGAGGCCGCCGATTGTTTGCCACCAATGTGGCCAACCGGGCCATATTCGCCAACATTGTCCAAATCCGAAAACTCTTCCACCTCCACAGTCTCGTGTTCAAGGTACTTCGGGTGCTTGCTTCGGGTGCGGTGGATTTGGCCATGTAGCTAGACATTGCCCACAGCGGGGAGATACTCGTAGCGAGTCCGGTTCTGTGGACGGCCCACTGGGATCGGTGCGGTTTTGCGTTTGAAAAGATTTAAGATTGTTAGAGTTGCCACCCGGATTTGAGGTTCGAACCCGAGAAACCGATAAAAAATGACTCGTTTGCCCATTGAAAAAGATTTCACTGATCATGGCGGAACCAAAGATTTCTCGGATTCGGGGGTTTGGTTACGAGAGGGGAAGGGTTTTACGACACCCCTCTCGCCCGGTCCGTGAACCGGTCTCTACTCAATGTTTTGTGGGATTTTGAAAATGTTTGAAATTCTACTCTAAACACGAAAATGGGAATTGGGGATAGAAATCACGTAGATAGTGAGAAAATGCAAGATGCAAATCTAATGTGGATGCTTGTGCGCGTGGTTTACATGAGAATGACAATAACAAAGGAGAATTACGACGAATATTTACAGAGGTAGACAACAACAGATACTATACAACAACTCAAGAAATCATGGATGTAAAACTTGATAAACTAGTTTACAATCTGGATTCCAGAACGGGGGTTGAGCGCTCAACAGCAATGACTTGAGCGCTCAACCTTTCAAAAGCCAGTTTGAGCGCTCAAGGCTTATGGATTGAGCGCTCAAACCACTTTCTAACATCTGTGAATTCAAACCCCTTTCATCACTTCTTTACTCATTCTTTACAAGATCAAAACATTAATAAAATGTTTTTCATGGAAAATCAGTCAGGTTGATCTCTTTAGAACGATGGAAAGAAGAAAATATTTGAGAATGGAATAAAGAAGGAGATCCAAATCATAGCACAACAATAATAACTCACACCCCCCCCCCCCCCCCCCCCCCCCCCCCCCCCCGCGCGTTAATTTCCAGCAACAATTTATAAGAACAAAGTGTAAGAATCAAAACTGCTCAAGAACAGCTTGAGCGCTCAAGCCATGATCTGGCTTTCTGATTTTTGACCTTCAAGTGAGCTTTTGACATTTCATTATAATCACAAAATATGTAATCTGAAGATTTATGAGATTGAACAGTCTCTGTTTTACACTAAAATATGAGATTTTCAAAGGTTTTAATGCTTGATCATCATAAAATAGTTAATCTACACTCATGCAAGTGATTTCAAGGTAAAACAAGTTGTTTTGAGAGCTACATGAGTATAAGTAACTGTTAAATAATGATCAAAGCCAAAAGAGAGTTCAAGACTTATCAAAACAAAAACTGCTCAGAACTAGGTTTGAGTGCTCAAGGCCTGAGCCTTGAGCGCTCAACCCCTGTTGAAACTGCAAATTTCAAAAATGGTTTTGAACAACTTTTAGACCCTTTGTGAGTTCAAAACAAGTATAAGGAACTTATTTGAACTCACTGGCCTCCCTCAAGAGGATCAAAACAGTGAGTTATCACTTGTTTAACTACCTTTTGGAAATGATTACAACTTGAACTTGATTTTGGACTTGGTGATGGAAGATTGTGGATGTTTTTACTGGTATTGTGGATGGATGAGACAATGTATGTGGTTGATTGAAGATTGAGGTCGAATTTTTGATGCTTGGTGGATGGTTTTTGCAAATGGTTTTTATGGAGGTGAGTGGTTTTGTAGAGAGAGAGGGAGAGAACGGTTTCTGGATGATTTTTCAGCTGGAGTGTGAGAATTGGTAACCCCTAAAACCAGGGGTGGTGAATGGTTTAAGTAGAGAGTGAGTAGGGGGGAAAGAAAGGAGAGAGAGTAAGTGGGTTTGTTTTCAAAATGGGTTAGGGGTAGTTTAGGAGTAGTTTAGGAGTAGAGTTAGGGTGTATTGTACGCATAAGGATCGTAGAAGATCACCTCAGACGCTCCCATGCAGAAAATCTCATGATTAGATATTCTGCAGATTCCTGACTGGCTCAGAGTCGGCTTGAGCGCTCAAGGTGCTCCTCCGGGGTTTGAGTGCTCAAGGCCTCAAGCTTGAGCGCTCAAGGCTCTTGGTGGCAGATTGATGGTTTGGTTTGGTTTGATGATGCTTGGGTTGGTTTGGGTTATTTTGTGGTGTTTGGTTGTTTTTAACCAAATTCAAGTCATTTTCACACGTTTCGGGTAGTCATGATCGATCCGTTTCATCATCGGGAATGCTCGAGCATATCCTGGGTTCAAAATCGGGGTGTCTACAGTTGCCCCTCTTGGACGGGACTCGATGCCATTGATTTGGTATGAGTGATGTCCAAGACATAGACGACCCGACTTATTCCCCGTGATATATCTCAAGCCATAAAGGAAAGCATTAAAATCACGGTCGCGCCACTCAGGCTGCCTACGTACCCTATTGCAGGGATCAGATCGGCGTAGTTCCTCGGGGCAATGAGAAATACTTTAATCAATAAACAAACATAAACAGGTTTAAAACCCGTAAAGATAATAATTTAAACGGACACGTGGTCCTCAAACATGACGATTTAAACGGACACGTGATCCTCAAAGCGACGATTTAAACGGACACGTGGTCCTAAAAAACGACGATGATTTAAATGGACACGTGGTCCTAAAAAACGATGAAGATTTAAACGGACACGTGGTCCTAAAAAACGACGATGATTTAAACGGACACGTGGTCCTAAAAAACGATGATTTAAACAGACACGTGGTCCT
This sequence comes from Vaccinium darrowii, assembly GCA_020921065.1. Lineage (NCBI taxonomy): Eukaryota > Viridiplantae > Streptophyta > Magnoliopsida > Ericales > Ericaceae > Vaccinium > Vaccinium darrowii. Next base: position 23,391,618 of record CM037154.1, read on the forward strand.
CAAAGACGATGATTTAAACAGACACGTGGTCCTAAAAAACGACGATGATTTAAACGGACACGTGGTCCTCAAAAACGATGATTTAAACAGACACGTGGTCCTCAAAGACGATGATTTAAACGGACACGTGGTCCTCAAACCGCAGTCATCACACTTCACGCATACGCTAAATGTGAATGTGTCTCAATAAACTAACGTGATTTTACACGACCAATTACTGAGATTTAAATCTGTGGATGGCCCACCGAGATCTGTGCGGTTTCGCGTTTGAAAAGATTGAAGATTGTTGGAGTCGCCACCCGGATTTGAGGTCTGAACCCGAGAAACCGATTAAAAATATGACTCGTTTGCCCATTTGAAAAAGATTTCACTGATCATGGCGGAACCAAAGATTTCTCGGATTCGGGGGTTTGGTTACGAGAGGGGAAGGGTTTTACGGCACCCCTCTCGCCCGGTCCGTGAACCGGTCTCTACTCGACATTTTGTGGGATTTTGAAAATGTTTAAAATTTAACTCTATCCACGAAAATAGGGAATCGGGGGTGGGAATCACATAACGACAATATATACAAGAGATACGATTCTATGGTGTATGCTCGTGCACGTGATCTACATGGGTGATGATGACAACGATAAAGGAAATCACTACAGATATTTACAGAATAAAGCAATCACAGAAACTGTACAACAATTGCAAGAGATTATGAACATAGAACATAAGAGATCACAACCTGGAGATTCCAGAATAGGGGTTGAGCGCTCAAGGGTGACGGTTTGAGCGCTCAATCCTCAAGAACAGCTTGAGCGCTCAAAGACATAACATTGAGCGCTCAAGCCATAATGTGGCTTTCTGGTTTTTGACCTTCAGGCAAGCTTTTGATACCTCCTCAGGATCATAAATACATAAAATAAAGATTTAAGAGGTTGGACAGCCACTGTTTTGCGCTTAAATATAAGATTTTCAAAGGTTTTGACATTTGATCATCATAAAATGGTTAACTTACACTCATACATGTGATTTTGAGGTAGAAATAAGCTGTTTTAAGAGTGACATGAACATAATTAACTATTTAATGACGATCAAAACCCAGAGAAAGCACAAAAATTAGCAAAACAGTGACTGACCCAGAGCTGGGTTTGAGCGCTCAAGGCCTGAGGCTTGAGCGCTCAACCCCTGTTGAAACTGAAGATTTTGAAAATGTTTTGATTATGTATTTTGGACCTTGTAAGCCCAATGCAAGTATAAAGAACTTTCTTGGACCTACTGGTCTCCCTCAGAAGGACCAAAACAGTGAGATTTCACATGTTTAACTACCTTTTGGCTTGATTAAGGCTTGTAACTTGGCTTTTGATGAAGGGGTGGATTGTGGCTGTGTTTATGGGCTATAGATGAAGTATTTTGGACAGAGGAGTGTGAATGTAGGACTGATTGGTTGATTGATTGGATGGATGAAGTGTATTTGAGCTTAAAATGGTGATTTTGGCTTGGATGAGGTGGGTTTTGTTGGAAGAGCTGGGTTTGGACGAAATGGATCAAATGTATGGGCTGTAAAATGGCTTATTAAAGTGAGAGAGGGGCTGTTGTAGTTGGTTTCTCAAAGACCCATGTGTATTTGGGCTTAGAGATGAAGTTTTAAGGTGTTTTTGAGCTTGAAGATGATGGAGGATGGTGGCTATGGATGAGAGAGAGGCTAAAATGTGATTGAAGAGATGAGAGAGAGTGGAGAGGGCTGTAGAAGTGTGTGAGAGAGAGATAATCAGCCAAGGGCCCTACACAATGGGTGGAGGGTGGTTTATATAGAGAGAGAAATGGGAGGGAAATGAGTTTAATTTTTGAATTGGGTTTGGGGGGTGATTGAGGAGATGTTCAAGGGTCTAGGAAGTGTATTTAGGCAGTAGAAAACATAGGTAGATGCTCCTCTTACAGTAGAATATCATGATTAGATGCTCTGCAGAAAACTGATCTGGATCAGAGTTGAGCGCTCAAAGCCATAGGATTGAGCGCTCAAGGTGTTTTTTTAGGGCTTGAGCGCTCAATGTTGGGGCCTTGAGAGCTCAATGTTGTTGCTCAAAAGGTAAAACTTTGCGGGGCTGCCCCGGGTGCTACCAAACTTCGATTTTGACGCGGTTTGAAGCTTTGGAAAGCTTGTTGAGTCTAATTTCTAACCCAAGTGGTTTGGAATCCAGAAAATTTATACATCCAAATGTATGACCATTTTACCCTCAAACGGCCGGGAAAACAAGTCGTTTTAGCAACATTCATGCATCTCTCTCATTTCAAAACGGATTGGGATGAATTATATATCAATAAAGAGGTTTTTGGGTGGTTTTGCCAAGTTCCAAGCATTTTTCAATCCTCAGGTAGCCACGATTGGTCCATTTCATCATCGGGAATGCTCGAGCACATCCCAGGTTCAAAATCGGGGTGTCTACAAAATCCTTGGATCTACACGCGTTCGATTGATTAGGATTAACAAGTCCAGAACATACTAATCACAAAGGATGCCTAAAATGCCCCTGTAAAGCTTGCAAAAGAAGCCAAAAAGGCATGCCAGAAATGGACTTGAGCGCTCAAGGTACCCTCTTTGAGCGCTCAACCCTACCTTGAGCGCTCAACTCCAGAGCTTTGAGCGCTCAACCCCTGATGTTGACCCTTCAGCGCTCAAAAGGCTCAGCTTGAGCGCTTGAACTCCTGAACGGGGACGACGGTTCAGATCCCCGACGTCGGTTTTAATGCCGTTTTTACTCCGATTAAACTTCATAACGTTCCAAAACTCCCCGAAGTTAAATCCTCACTCCTCTCTCGTGATTCCGGACAAAATCCTCTTATTTTCTACTCAAATCTCTTGCAAAATAAAAAATCCCCAAATTCTAGGGTTTGTTCGTGCTATCTCGGTTCGATTTCAGTCAATTAGGGTTTGATTTGAGAGTTTAGATCGGTTTCCATGGAAAATCCAAGTGACTCACAGCCTCCAGTGGTCTCGCCGACGGCGAAAAGGGGCGGGGATGGCACGGTGGTGCCACCACCGACGAGCTCGAGCTCTCAAGGTGATCCGGTGGCGATTGACAGTGGTGCTACAGGGGTTGAGGTGCCACGGGAGGGGCATACGGTGGTTGAGAGTGGCGGTGACGAGGAAGGAAAGGAGGAAGAAGTGGTGGGTGCCAGCGGTGACAGGCCAGAGGTGGTTAGGGGCGATGATGGTGATGATCCGGCAGTCTCTGGCAGCGGTGGGGATCCAGCCACCGAGATGGTGGCTGCCGGTGGTGATGTTGGTGGTGATGGTGTGAGAGAGGGTGGTGAGGGTAATGTTTTAGGTGGTGTTGACGACGCGACGGTGTTGGAGAGGGTGGAGGAGAGGGATGTGGAGATGATGGAGGTTCTTGACGTGGACAATGACGATAGTGAGGAGACAGCCGAGGAGAGGGGGACTGGTGGTGGTAGTGGCGGCGATACAGCGGAGGGTACGAGCGGGGTAGTCAGGACTAGAGCACCCCGCTGGAGAGTAGAGCCTAGGCCCAGCCAGCAGCCTAGTGGGGGAGATAAGGGGAAGGCGGTGGTGACAGGTGATGAGTCGGCGACGAGCGGCGGGCCGTCGGTTCAGGGTCCAGTAGGGATCTCTCGGGAGGATTATCTTGAGCATGCTCCTCAGGAGGTAGTGATGGTAGCAGCGGCGGATGCCCCGGGGATCCTGGACGTGGCGAGGGAGGCCATTGTTGAGGGCAGAGAGAGGGAGGCAGCGCTGCTACGGGAGGCAGCGGATGAGGACGCGGCGGCGAGGGCCTTTTGGGAGGAGTTTGAGATAGAGGAGGCGGCGGAGGAGGCCAGGCTACGGGCTGAGGAGGAGGAGAGGGCAACTGGCCATAGGACGACAGTGGTCCAGGCTGCCAGACAGCGGCTGAGGAGAGGGAGGCCGGCTTTTGACGCAGCAACTTATGCTCCACCAGTGCACCTCTTTGTGCCGTCTGCTTCAGAGGACTATACTCCCCGCTGGGAGTTGTACTTTGGTGAGGAGGTGCTGCTGGACCCCGAGGTCCACCTCTCAACTGACTGCCTGACGGTATGCTTGCTTTACTTTCCAGTTTATTGCTTTTACGTACTTTAAGTGATTAGAACCCCTATTTTGCATTGAATGATTGAATTACTGCTTGATTAATAATTGAATTGATGACTGAATGATTGATTGGACTAACGCGTGTTTGCTTGCCTGTTTGTTGTCTGTTTGCAGAGAAACTTGCGCTTGAAGGCTCATGGAGGTATGGGCTCAGTTGGGAGATCTACCAGAAGCTGCATGCCTCTGTGAAGGCATTGGTGGATCAGGCAGGGTTCGGGGCGTTCATCCCGACTCTCACGAGCACACAGCACGACCATGCCGTGGTGACGGCATTGGCAGAGAGGTGGAGGGACTCTACGAGTTCTTTCCACCTCACCTTCGGAGAGGCGACGATGACGCCGTTGGACTTCTCAGCACTCACGGGGTTACGGGTAGGAGGAGACCCGATCCCGTTCGACTCGGGGATAGCCAGAGATGAGGCTGCACTACTGTGGTTCTTGGGCTTCGTGCCCACCAGGGAGGGAGAGACGGCCACATATGGCCAATTCAAGATGACGGGTTTGGGTGTGCCGATGGATGAGGAGGACGCAGCACGGAAGGTGAGGTGCTACTTGTTATACCTATTTGGGGCCTCACTGTACCCAAATAGGCGTAACAGGGTGCACCTTTCCTGTCTCGGAGGCTTGAGGGACTTTGCCAGGGCGGCGAAGTATGATTGGGGTGGAGCAGTGCTCGGGAGCTGCTATGCGTTCATGAATGCCGTCTCGAGGCGGAAAGGGACTGGCATTTCGGGACTGTGGAGCGTTTGGGAGGTAAAATTCAAAACCTTGGTTTCGAAATTAAAAAAAAAAAAAATGCATGCATTTCAATACTCGCACTTGATTATCAAAACTTTCATTGACTGACCAACTTGTTGTTTGCATTGCAGCTCTGGGCTTACGAGGTACTGGGGTTACATCCCCCAGAGACGCGTCACCGGGACCCGAACGTCATCCCTCGAGCACTGTGCTGGGGAGAGGGCTTCCGGTACGGTGGTTTAGCGCGAGGGAACCTCCAGGTCCTCCGTGTTTCACTGGACAGACTCCCTGCTTCTCTGGTAAGTATTGAATTCTCACATGTATTCAATTTGCTTTCAATTTGTTCATTGCCATGCATTCGGTTACTGATGCTTGAATAATTCTTGCAGGTCCGCTGGGATGTGTGGGATGCCGTCGACGAGCCTTACCTGGCTCGGAGCAGAGAGATCACGAGGGGGAGGGTCCTACTCGAGTGCCAGTACGGCTGGTTCTGGTACCTTGGTGACAGGGTGCTGCGCCAGTCGATACGGGCTGAGAGACCTCAGGTTCCAGGGCGCCTCCCTCCTCGAGTACTGATGACGTCCCGGTACACACTGGCAGAGATCGAGCGTTATACGACGCCTGATCTTGACCTGAGCCAGCACTTATGACCGGCCCTGAGCTATGTTGACTACCAGAGGAGGTATTTGGCCGGTCCACTGAGGGCAGCAGAGTGGAGGGATAAGGTGGAGAGAGAGAAGGCCGCGAAGGCACGTGCCTCAATTGGAGGAGTGGCAGGAGGTGAGGGTGCTGGCACCTTGACCGAGGAGACGGAGGCGGCTAGGTGGTGGGTGCACGTCACCTCCGCTGGTGGAGAGGCAGGGGTCATAGATATACCGAGACCACTGGCTGACTTCCCGTCGCTCTCGGCACCGGTAAGAAACATTCCATTTATTCCATATCGCATGCCTTGATTATGACTGCTCAAATGTATTAACACATGAATCTTGACTTTGCTTGCAGGTTTCACAGGAGGCGGCACAAACGATGTACGAGCAGAACCGAGGGCTACGTGTCCTGATACGCCGCCTCTTAACTGGACAGGAGGTCGCCATCCGCTTGGAGGGCGAGCCAGCACCTCTTGCTGCCCCTGGGCCTTCTCGCCCGAGAGTTGCACCGGTATGCTACTTACATTTCTTGTCCTTTCAATTCCTTGATTATACCATGTACTGATTTCTTTTCTTGTTTGCTTGATGATGCAGCCGCCTGTGATCAAGAAGAGGCCCCACGACGGAGTCGGCGGTCCTGGAGACACGACCGTGCGGCTCGGGCGTTCAAAGCCCGCGGCGGTGGGACTTGAGGAGGAGGGACCGCGGAGGTCTACCATTCAGAGGGTGGAGATAGCTCCTGAGGGGATAGTTGAGGCGAGCTCGAGCGATGATGACAGTGTCAGTGACACTAACTACCCCTCTTCCCGGCAGGAGCGACTGGAGCAGAGGCGCGGGGATGAGACTGAGAGCTCGGATGAGACGATGGATGAGTCTGAGTAGTACATAGTAGACATAGAGTAGCTTTAGAGTCTTGCTTTTACTTTTTGTCTTTTCTTTTGATTGGGCCTGCGTGCCCCGGTAGATAGGTGGATTGGGCCTGCGTGCCCCAGTTGCGGATCTCTTCATTGGGCGCTGTGTGCCCTGGTAGTTAGTGATGATACACAGACTTGATAGATTTTGATTTTTCGTGGATTTTGATCAGAGTATATACATGACTTGCACTTTCATCGTTTATTGCACTGTTCTCTTGTTTTTGATGTACAAGTGAACCAATCTGCTGTAGAATATACACAATTTACTCACAAAAACTTTGAATCCAAGTATCTAAATACAAAGTTTAGAGTTCAACTTCAAAGAAAAGCTAACATGTTCGAGAATTTGGACGAAACATGATTATTTGAATTTATGTACAACCGGAAAACGTATTTTCATGCCACGCGACTTGACACACTCCTTGCATATGTACAATTGATATTTAACTGCACAAAATGACCTTAGAACAGAATTTGACATTCATAAGGCATATTTGAAAATAAAATGCTTTGCGAGCCTGCTTTAACATGATGAATTGCCACATTACTGCTTCGCCCAAGTCATAAATGACGAAAATGCCCCTGCGATCGTCACAATTTGGCAAGAGGCCTCACAGAACCAATTTTGATATGATGACGGTCGCCATTTCATTGCTTGAGTTGGCCATTGGAACCCCAAAACTCTATATCCTGGAAGAATTACCCCGAAAACCTTTCCGACAAGTCATAACTCTCTTCCAACACGCGTCTCGATAATCGGACATGGCTCATGAAGTTTGGAAATGGATTTAAATGTCCAATGGCCATTTCAAGTTTTGAATTTCCATCTTTGCGTATCCCATGTCCATATACGCATCGGTTTGATAATTCGGAGAACGGGACACTCCGTGAAGTCACAAATACCCTTTAAGACTTGGTTGGATGGTTAAGTAAGGCTCGGGAAGCTTAGAAATGAATTCGGATATCCAACGATCAACCTTAACCTTGCATATTTGCGTACCCCGTATCCGTATGCGTATCGGCTTGATTACTCGGGGAACGGGACACTCCGTGAAGTCACAAATACCCTTTGAGACTTGGTTTGGGTGTTGGTGAAGGGTTAGAATACTTAGAACAAGTTTCGGGCATCAAACGGGCTAAATTGCAGCTGCTGCTGCTGTTTCTGCAGGCCTTGAGCGCTCAATGTGGTTTGAGCGCTCAAGCTCACCACCTTGAGCGCTCAAGGTGGTCTGGGGAAGGTTGAGCGCTCAACTCTCTGACCTTGAGCGCTCAATGTCTGTGTTGGGCAGGTTTGTGGTGTTGCTTTCCAATGCATTTTTGGACCCTTTTGCATGGTTTTACTCTGCCCCAAACATCTTGTTGCTCTGTTATAACATTTCCCAAGCCTTGAACATCACCTTCCCAAGGTCTTTTCACCTTTTTCCCATAAATACCATGCATTTCCAATGCATTTTCAAATTTTCCAACAACAATATTTTGAAAACATGCACTTGACCATCTTGAAGATGCAATCTTTGATTTCCAATGTTGCATGTCAAATTTGTAAGGTTCCTCCCAAATCTCCTATAAATACCATGCGTAATCAAGCACTTCCCATATACCATCTCCATACCAACTTTTCATTCCTTCCTCCATATTTCCTTTGTCTATTTTTCATCACTTCCACATGGCTACCCTTGACCCCTCCGTCATCAACACTTGGGTTGCTAGCCTTGAAAACATTGATTGGTTCAACTTTCGAGGTCTCGGGCTCAATGCACTTCGCCATCTCCACACTCTTCCTATCTGCCAAGACATCTTGCGTGCCGCCGTTCATTGTTGGGATTTGGAGCTCCATGTGTTCCGTTTTGGCATGCAAGAGCTTTGTTCGACCGTTGAGGAATTTCAAACATACCTTGGCGGTCAAGCTTTTGCCGATCCCGTCATACCACCTATTCGCCAAAACTATGCCGACATTCTCAGTAAGAAGCTTGGTTTAGGGAATGGCGCCGCGCGTTTCTTGATTCGCAATGAGACCCTCAATGTCCTTCGTCTTTTTGCGGATTATAGCCCCACGGGTGATCTTTTAGACTTTACCGTCCAAAATCGACGCATGTTTGCACTTTGCATGTGTCTCTTGGCATTGTACTTGTTGATCCCATATGATGGCCATCCTAGTTCTGCCATTGTCGGTGTTGCTGCTCAGATTGAACAACGAAGGGATGTGGTTCCTTTGGCTGAGCATGCCTTTCATTTTCCCTTTCGATTAGAGATTTAAGTTCTTTGGGTATTTCTCCCTCAAACTCGGTCTCATCATCATCAGGGTCAACACAATTTATTTCGGGAACAGCAAAGTAAGCGAAATCACCATTCATTTCATTCACAAAGCCTTCTGGGGCGCAGTACATGGCATCAGACTCAAATTCAAAATAGAAATGACGACGTGGAGGGCCATGAGGCACAAACTCCGACTCACAGTCAAGTTCATACTCTGATTCAGACTCGGACTCTAACTTAGTGAATGCATTAGTAAATTTTACAACAGGAGTGAAAGTGCAATTCCTGTACTCTCTGACTGCATCCACTATCAGCACGCTGGGGTCTTCGAATGCCTCCTGTCCAAGCATCATCACTGCTGGCTCTTCTTTATCCTTACCTGTTAGACTGACCTCATCGAACGTCGACATCAAGACCCCACCATCCAAAGCCTCCATCCAGTCCGCTTTAAGGTCTTTCACCAATTGCTCGACCTTTTCATGCTCATCCTCGCTATCCCACGCATCATTAGCAAAGATTTCAAATCCTGGGTGCATCTTTCCACTTATTTCATTTACAAATGGCTCAGGTTGACCGTGGTATGGTTCATTTGACCCCTCCCTGACAAATCGAATCTGGCGGTTTGTGCTGGGGTTAGCCTTATTAGTTTTCCCTCTTTGCATCTCCTTCAATGTGGGTTCATATCCTAACCCAAAACGGCCTCGCTGGGAAGGGAATTCAGGAAACTGAGCCACCCCCTGGTGAGTTCGACCCAAACCAGTTCCTAACAGATAGGACATTCTTCTCATCATCTCGAGAACGGTGGTGCTGATTGAGAAATCATCATCGATGCGAAGTGTGAACACACCTCCTGATGTATCGAAAGCGAAACCCCCAAGTTGAATGTCATTCTCATCATGCATAATTTCTAACAAGGGAGCATTATCTTCAGCATGAGGGCGAATGCCTGTATCTCCGTAGAGAGCAACAGTCCCACTTTCCAACCCAAGCAAAACCTTCTGATGCAGAGTGGATGGAACTGCCATAATATCGGGTCGATGCATCCACGGTCGCCCCAACAGTAAATTGAATGAAGCTGGGATCTCAAGCACATGAAACTCCACTGTCGACTTAAACCCTTCCGCAGCAATCTCCATTTCAACAGTCCCAAGCACATTGCGACGGGTGTTATCGTAAGCTCGAACTGTGAGATTTGATGGCGTGAAATCCTTTGGCTTGAGTCCCAAGCATAGTGCTGTTCGGAGAGGACAGACATTGAGTGCAGATCCATTATCTATCAACACGACTGAGATCCATTTCCCCATGCATTTCATGGTGACGTGCAAGGGCTTGTTGTGGTCAGTCCCTTCGAGTGGTAAGTCGGCTTCGGTAAAGGTTACTACATGCTTGGTTGGTTTAGTGGTAATGGTAGGCTTGGTAACTATGGCGGCCATCATAGCTTCAGGGGTGATACCAGGAGCAATCTCCATGCAAGACAATGCTTGAGCAAGTTTCTGTCGATGCTCACTGGAGCTCATGAGCAGTCCCCAAATGGTTAAGGCAGCCGGGGTTTTCTTGAGTTGCTTTTGGATGGGATTCTCTTCAGTGGTTGGTGGGGGTTTTGAACGAGACACACGGCTGTTGGTTACAGAGGTAGCATGGGATTGGTTAACGGGCGGGTTAAAAAGGGTTTGAAAGTCGGTGGGGTTGGCGATTGGGTCAATGGGGTCGTTTGGTGGAATCAGGTTGTTCTGAGGAGTTGGATTATTTTGTGGAGCTGGGTTAAAAGGTGGCTGGTTTAGGGTGTTAGGAGGCGGGTTAGAGGTACTTTCGGTGTACATTTGAGGCGGTTGATAAAACCGTCCACTCTGAAGAAGATGAAGAACTGAATCAATATCATCCCCCCACAAGTCGATGTAGTCGGTGTAGAGATCAACTAAATCGCCTTCTGCCTTTCTCTTTCCCTTTTCAATATTGGCTTCTTCCAAGCCCTTGGTAATCCCTTCCACAGTTGCTTCGCTCCATACATCTCCGTTTTCCATTGCTGCTTCGTTAACAGCCCAGACTTCATCATTCCCAACCCATAGTGGTGTGAGTGCTATATCTTCATTCTGATTGGCCCACACATTAGCCACGTCATTTCCTTCCATTCGCTGTCCCCAGACATCGGGTAGGCTACCATTCAGCACCATGATGTTACAGTCCTCCGGGATTTGCACTTGAGGTGCCGGAAGATTTTCATCAACTATTTAATCGTATGGTGTGAACTCTATCCCGTCCGTCATTCGGTTTATTACATGCTCACTCATCATGGAGAAATCAGGGCGGCCCTCCCACAGCGGTGGCATTGGAAAATATGTCTCATCAAAGAACATGGGAAGCGTGGACCCATCCAAAGGATCATTGGGGTCCATGAGCTGCCATTCGTTGGGTGTGGGATCCCATTCATCTTCCTGTGCATCATTGAATGCCTCATTCTCTTCTTGCCAATTCTGTCCCTGTCCTTCTTCCACAGGTTGTTGATTTTGTACCATCGGCAATGGTTCAAAAAGATTGAGAAGCGCGAATCCATCAAGTGGATCTGCAAACATCGGATCCCAAAGTTGATTAACCATGGCGTCAAGTGGGGGTTCTTCATTAAGCTGTTCATTTTGTGGCCATACTTCTTCGTTCGCCAGATTACCGGCCACCATCTGCTCATACTTTCGAGCTTCCATAGCCATTATCAAATCACCCCATTCTTGCCATATTGTGGGATCCAAATGTGCATCAAGAAAGAACGCTTCGCATTCATCTGGTATAGGCACAATGGGCTTAGGGTCTGTTTCTGGTACAATGAATTGGCTTGGGTCAAAGGGAGTGGAATTTTGATCTTTTTGAGTGGAGCTGAGGGCTATCTGGCCTATGTTACCATTTCTTTTATGAGTTGGCAAAGGGTTGGTGACAACATTGGGTTTTTTCGGTGGGGTCTCGGATTTGTTTATTGTCAATGAGATCTTGAATCTCATGACGCAGACTGTAGACACCCCAATTTTTAACCTCTGTGCATCCCCAATGATGAAAGAAATGCTCAACAGTACTTTGGAACAGCTTGGAACAGCTCTTGTAGACTTTAGAATTCTTGGACGAAAGTATCCCTAGCCGTACGGTTCACTATGCTAGCCGTACGAGTCATCCTCCCAGAACCCAGCCGTACGGCTAACCTATGTGAGCCGCACGGTCAATCTGTTAAGCCGTGCGGCTATGTGTCAGAAAATATTCGAAAATTTATGGCAGAAGCATCTCATCATTTTGGGAAAGATTTCGACAAGATTTTATTCCTTTTTTTAGCTATAAATGAACTCCTCCGTTCCCATTTTTGGACAACAGTAATACCACCATCTCCGACGTCACGCCGAAAAATTCTCCAGTCATCTATCCCGTTCAAAATCTCCGTCAAAACCACAATACGCACTGTCGTTATTCTACTTTCATTTCCAAATAACCCATCGACCGAAGTTCACGTCCAAGAATTCTTGAAGTTATCAAACCGTTCAAAGCTCTCACAAAGGTACAAACCGTATTTCCCGAACCGGGTTCAAAACCTTGGTTCTTTGAGGGGATCCTCCTGGGTCTAGAGTGACTCCAATAGTCATTTCTAGGCTCGGGTGGTTAAAATTTTCATAAAAATTAGATTTTTCAGTTAAAAATAAGTTACTGCTCGAAAAACAAAATTTTGAAATTTTTTTCAAAAGCGAACCGTGCGGTTGACTTAGTTAAACCGTACGGCCAGTTAATGTTAGCCGTACGGCGGACTCGAGCAGCACAAAATTTTCTCTGTTCCCTCCTCTGTTTGTACTCTGTTTTCCGACTTTCTACAAAAATATTTATTACACTTTAACCCCTTCTGCTCTTTAATTATTATTACTAAGTCCCTTTATTTAATTTTATTCTCGTTATGGTTTCACTTATTTTGTTATTTACTTGTCTATTTGATCAAAGTTTTTCAATAAAATGTTTTCTGAAATCCCACAAAAATTTAGTAGAGACCGGGAATTTCCCGGGCGAGCGGGGTGCTTTTCAACAAAACCTTCCCCGTTCGTAACCTGGCTTCCGAATCCAAGAATCGTTTCGCAGATCAAATCTTTTCCAAAACGGCACGAGAGTCATCAATATTCTTCAACGGTTTCTCGGGTGCCAAAATCATTTTCTAAATATAAATCCCGGGTGGCGACTCACATTTTTTTTTTTTTTCAAAACGCCAAAAATGGGCCTCCGAGCCGCGTGGATTCCGTCGTCCACAAAATGGCGACTCTGCTGGGTTCACATGTTTGAACTTTTTAGGAAGCTTAGCGCCTGGGAAGATGCAGAGTTTGTTCATGTCGAAACCGGTAATAGCTCGCTTCTCATTCTTGGCCACAGATTCTTCTAGCTTGAGTATCTTAGCTAGCATTTCAGCCAATTGGGGGTTCTCAGGGGGAGGGGGCTGTTCCGGATGTTCATCATTAGGGACCTCTTGATTCCGGGCTCCACCATTGGGTATTTGCTGCTGAGGCGAGGGGAGTCGTCTCTGAATATTTAACATGATCGCCATGAGTTGGGCGATTCGGGTATCATTCCGAACCCTCTCATCATGCATCTCCTTCCTCAGTTGTTCAAACTCGTTAGGAGGATCTTGCTCCTGTTCAGCCGACATACTTGCTTCGGACTTCGGTGATAGGGATCTAGACAATCTCTGTCCGGGAGGTCGAATCCAAACAGGTAAGGTCTTCTTCTTCTTGGCAGGCCCAATGGTTCAAGAACTGAACATAAAGCAAAAGCCGGACTCAGATGTGTACTCGATGCGTTTACTATGTACATGAAAGAATGATTTTAAAAAAAAAAAAATGCTCACTATCGTCTCATCACGTCTCAACTCACGGAGTTAGTCCTACTTCTAGCCTTAGAGTTAATCTACCGGTTTCGGATCTCACTTGGAACCGTTTGCACAGAAGATTGTATCAACACCACGGGTAAGTCGTTACTCGGCAGATACGGCGTTTCAACCTAAAGCCTAAATGTTGATGCCGTAGCGCTTTTCTTGACCATCCAAGACAAAGCAATGAGGTGTCGCCATCCAGATACAGGCGGTTCCAAGGTTAGTCCGAAACACGGGTGGCTGTTTGGGCACGACCAACACCGGAGGTATCTTAAACTCCATGGATTTAAAGTCTCCTAGACTTCATGTACAACCTAGGGTTATTCTACCGGATTCAAATCTCACTTAAGACCATTGCGCAGATGATTTCCAACATCCCGGGTAAACCATTACTCGGCGGGTACGGCGTTTCAACCTAAAGCCTAAATGTTGACGCCGTAGCACTTTTCCTGGTCATCCGAGACAAAGCAATTTGGATGTTGCAATCCAGATACAAGTGATCTTAAGGTTAGTTTGAATCACGGGCGGCCGTTTGGGCACGACCAACACCGGAGGTATCTCAAACTCCATGGATTTAAAGTCTCCTAGGCTGAATGCGACAGCTTTGGAAGATTGCCCCAATCCTCAAGTTTTCTTTTAAGTGGTAACTCCTTGATATCGGATGGTCGAATTTGGGAAATTCTGATCCACATGAATTCCGACAATGATCTAGCATCGGATGCCTAAGGGCGATTGACCCTCCTCGGGCCAAGGTCCCTTAAACCCGTTTAGATCAATGCTAGGAATCTGATGGTCCAAATTTTCCACGTCCGGCCGTCCTGAAGGCTAACTCGTAAGAACAACGCACATAATAGGATGCACGACTCATCATCGGGCTGGGGCAATCTCCTACTAACCGTGAAGGCATAAAAACTAAATAAAATATCTATACAAAAATTCTATACAAACGACGTCCGTGATGACTATATACAAAGCAGATGCATGAATGCAACATGGCATGACGAGGAAAGCGGTAACACATAGCACGAAACAGGATGGAGCACATAATCCTAACATACGGGTGGGTTGCTAAACGTGGGGTTCTATGGTTGACTGTATGCAAAAGGATGGTTTTGGTCACCAAGGGTACCCCGGACTCAAAATCAAAACCGCCTCCTACCGTTAAAAACGATAGTGACGATGTGATTTATCACAGTCGAGGGCTGCTGGGCATTTCGGGATTCCCTATCACCGGCAAGCCGGGCAGGATTGCCAAAACACGCCAGCGGGGCTAAGAACTATGCAAGTGCAATGCAAAATCAAATTTCAAACATTTGAAATATCCCACAAAATATTTTTCGAGTTAAACCCACTTTTGACTAACACATATTCCAATAAAATTACATAAGTGTAATAAAAATTGCACAAATGTAATTAAATAAAATATATATTAATCAGATTCCCCAGCGGAGTCGCCAGCTTGTGGACGGCCCACCGGGATCGGTGCGGTTTCGCGTTTGAAAAGATTGAAGATTGTTAGAGTCGCCACCCGGATTTGAGGTTCGAACCCGAGAAACCGATCAAAAATGACTCGGTTGCCCATTGAAAAAGATTTCACTGATCATGGTGGAACCAAAGATTTCTCGGATTCGGGGGTTTGGTTACGAGAGGGGAAGGGTTTTACGGCACCCCTCTCGCCCGGTCCGTGAACCGGTCTCTACTCAATGTTTTGTGGGATTTTGAAAATGTTTGAAATTCTACTCTAAACACGAAAATGGGAATTGGGGATAGAAATGACGTAGATAGTGAGAAAATGCAAGATGCAAATCTAATGTGGATGCTTGTGC
>CM037154.1:24046017-24539116 GCA_020921065.1 Vaccinium darrowii
ATCGACTGACCCGATGGCGACGAAGATGTGAAGGATGAAGAAGAAGATGGAGGTTCCACTTCTTGGGCTTCTACAGTTGGGAAGTCGAGTTCGAAGAAGAGAAGGAGAGAGAAGAAACGATGGTGGTGCAGAAGTCAGGAGGAGGTTTTACACAGCCGATGATGAAAGTAGGAGTCGTGCCCAAGCTTAAAGGTTTGGCTAAGGTAATTTCACCGATCCCCTCTCTACTTTCCCAATTATTGTCGGATTTGAATGCAGCAAGTGATTGTGTAAAATAGGGTTCCCTTTTCTTTCTTTAGGGGCAATTGGTTGGCCGAATTATATCAATACCCATAAGCACAAGCTTAAATCGAATTGAGGTGTTTATGCTTTTGGTTTATGGGAACTTAATTAATTACAGAAACACAGAGAGAATTACCGAAATCGATCAAACACCTTTGGATACGAAATTGACTCGTTCCTATTCTCCAAAATAAACTCTTCAATTGGACATTTGGACTTCTGCACAAACCCTAAATTGAGCCCTCGTCCCAACTGTAGAAACCCAAGAAGTTTTCATGTGAATGGTTTTTGCAATCCACTTGCACTCTTCGTCCTTATTTCTGGGAAATATTGACAAATTACACTTCACTTTTGAAGAGTGAATTAGGAAGTGCAAGAGAAGGCACAATCAAGGGGCGGAAGTCTCCGACCAAGGGCCTTGGTCCGATTCTAATCAGGATTGTATTTGATGATGTTCGCACGGCGATAGCGGATCGCCGTTTGCAGCCACCGCACCTCGCCACCACCGCCACCTTTCAGGTTTCAATTTTCCATGCTTCCTTCTTTATTGCTTCCTCCCCAAAATTCGTACATGTTATTCTCCCCTCGTTTTACCCTGCAAGTCGATACATCACAGAGAGAAGAGAGCACAGATACGGCGTAGGATTTAGGGTTTTGATTTCGTTCCTTGAATCTGGGTTTCGACGCGACGAGGATGGTGAGTAATACTTTTGAGTAGATGATTTATTACAGATGCAATTGAGGATCGAAAATTTTAAGCAGAGCTTGAGTTTACACAAATTGACGTTTGAAAGGGTTGATTGTAGGTGGAATCAGAGGCAAAATAACAAAGCTTGATTTTGCACAAACTGACGTTTGAAAGGGTTGTTGGTTGAAATATTATAGCCTCTCTCACCCTTACTCATACTTGTACGAATATGCATAATAACAAAGCTTCTTTTGATATGAAACACCCCAACGGAAAAACCAAATCTAAGCACAAAATTGAGCAAAAGCTTCATTAATGGCATTGTTGTAAACTTTGGAAGGGAGGAATAGGCTTAAAAAAATTAGTAAATATTTTGAGTCTTGCTTAATTTGAGTAAAACTCAATTTGGTATACGTTTGAGCAAAGGAGTGGAGTAGAATTTTGGGTGGCTTTACTCAAATATGAGTGAAAGTAAAAAAAAAAAAGGGGGGGGAAGGAGGGGTGATGCTCTTACTATTATTGTCATAGATTTAGGGTCTCAAAGTGTGATCATCTTAGACAGTAAGTTGTCAAGAATAAGGCCTCATCCATGGCAAGGCTTTTTAGTTCTAACGTATAGGCATCTCCATATTTTTCCATTGCGTGAGGTCAATATCAGGAATATGCTTATTGTGCATAGATTCTTAAATTCTACAAACTACATTCTCAGCCTTGAAATTCATGAACGATTGTGTTCGTGGTTGTATGATGCATGTAAAAATAAGCAAATTTGTGTAGCTACGAATGTGTTTGTGGTTGTATGATGCATCTCAGACTCGCTAACATGAGAATGATGCAATTCTTTGTTCATTGTTCCATTTAGCGGAAAACCATTGCCCTTCAATTTGGTTATTATGGAAGTTGGCCGATTCCCTCTATTAAAATACTGTAGTGATAAACTAATTGGCTAAATTAATATCCACCCCTTGATATTTGCAGATGCAGATTGAGCTTGGTTTGTCAAGAGGATCACAGACAACAACCCATACACTCGACCGGTAAAAAAAAAAGGCCTTCTAGCTCACTTTTTATAATTCTTTATATGAGGTCCATGTTTATTTCGCTTTGTTACAGGAAAAGCAAAAAGGGGGAAAATAAGCTGGAGAAATCATGCCAAAATTAAACTACTACATAGGAGTTTGTTCCCTCCTAAGTTCTGATCTTTGAAATCTCGTAGGTGCTATTAAAAAATAACAAACCGCAAAGTTATTATATCTATATGATCTGCAGGTTCTGCCACCTCCAAATGTGACTGGAGCCCTACACATAGGCGATGCACTTACTTGTGCCATCAGGTTTTTATTCGCTGGCGTAAAATGTCTAGATAAAATGCCTTGTGGGTGCCTGGGGTGGACCATGCTGGAATAGCTACCCAGGTTTGTGATTATCTGCATCTCTGACGTTTTGATAATAGCATATTACCTTGAGGAGGAGGGGAAGCTTTGTAGCATGTTTCATATCCCTGGACTCCAAAATTGCCATGCACACCATACATGTAAATACACGAATCGCACATATTCATGTATATACCGGAATGCCATAGTGCAATGAAGCATAAGGCAAGTGCCCAAATTTGGGCTCCACACCGACGCAATGTGTCAAAACTCTGACTATAGCATATTGTTGCTTCACTTTTGGGTCATAAGTTGGACACCCTTGTTTTGGTTATTTGTTTCCCAACTTGCTTGTGATCGGTGATCAAACAGATTATTTACATGGTTTTTGCTTGATTACTTGTATCAGGTAGGAGCGGCTGAATTCCGTTATCAAGTGGGTTCATAGAAATGCTGCTTAGAGTGTGAGAAATATGGGAAAGCACTGAAGGAGGGAACCTGATGATGAGTTATTTGACGACCACAACCCAGGCTGCCATGGGGAATAATTCATCCTCTTCAATATCACCACTGGCAGAATACTGCAAAGAAGATGCTATCACATAAAAAGCATAATGGACCAAGACATACAAAAGGTATGCAGTATCCATTCGCGTTCTTTGCCCTCCTTATGATCTTGGCAGCCCAGCCCACTTAGTGTGAAATTTAAGTCAAGGACAATTACTTTTGCCAGAAAATCAATCAAAAACCAAATAATTTTGACTGAGCATAGAACGAACAGAGCTATTGGTCTCTATTTGTGTATGACATTATAATTTCCCCCTTCGCTGTAGACTTTCCTTTTCTAACCACCCAAAATTGGATTCACCTTTGGGAAGGCCACAGATTTTGGGTTGTTAGATTTTGGTTTGCCCGGAATTTCCTGACCGAATGACTATCAGTTTCTAGCTTTAATTACAAAGAGGCAGTGCCCACAAAGGTTGAAGACCACCAAGCCGTTATTGTATCTGTATTACACTTCACAGCTCTGGTATCATCACGAAACTTTGGAATTGCATGGAATTCTCCTCTGGAAATTATCCCAAGCAAGCCCATTTTTACTCTACTAGCTCGTTACAGATACGAAAAGCCGACTTTGTATCTTACCTCCTAAAATGACTACTGTTTGTTTTCATCTGAATACAGACTGTGATTGATTTTCCCCCATCTCTTGTAAAGCATCTTCGCTCAATGGAGGTGCAGACGGCGATTGATTTTCTACCATTCCTTAAAAGGCGTCTTTTGTCTTCAGGGGTAACAAGGCCAGTGCTGCAATATGCAGCACATAGATCCAAACGGCTTCGTAATCTTCAGCCTCTGCCACACTCGTCATCCTTTATTTTACCATCCTCATCAAGATGTAATAATTGACTTTCCCAAAATTGTGGAGGACAAGTTTCAAATGCAACTAAGTTGTATGCCTGAGGATGCTCCTTTGGAAATGAAACAAGTCGTATAGTTTTCCCAGATGGACTTCTTTGTGTTTTTTTGTACTATGTTAGTTCAACATTCACACTTGTGATGTGATATGAGTTTTATGTGTTCATGATTTGACAATGAGACAATGCAGTGTTAATGTTATAAGTAGTATGTTCTATTTTTTTTTTTTTGTGGAAGTGTTGGCGCATTGTGAATGAAGAGGCTAAGCGATTACAACTTTATCCCATACTATTTCTTTTGCATAAACAAATTTACTTCTAGCCGCCATGCTTATATGCCAGATGCTACAAACATTCTACCTTACTTGAACCCCAAAAATGGCAAACCAGGATCAATTCCACTAATCATGTTGATTAATGCTAGAACAACCACATGGCCTCAAGTAATTTACGGTTTTATGATACAGGGGAAAGTTGCTCTTTTCTGCTTCTCTGAGTTTTAGTTGCACTTTTCTGCTTCTTTGAGTTTTAGTTGCACATTTCTGCTTCTTTGATTTTTTTAAATCTTTGAGATCTTTAAAATACGATCCCGTGGAAATGAGTACATAGGATAGAGAATTAACCAGAATTTGGATACAAGGGAAAGGTGGCCTTTTATGCTTCTTTGAGATTTTTAAAATACGATCCCGTGGAAATGAATGTGAGTAGTAAAGAAGCAGAAAAGAGCAACTCAAAATGAATACCACCTACCAGGCCCGGGATAAGACTGGCATCACTAATTAGACTCTGTCAAGTAAAATTTTACGTGGATCATTTAACTGTGTTCATGTACCGCTTTGATCTTTATCGTACCGATTCCTTTTCGGTTGTGATTTAAGGACCGGGTATAATTCGGTGGTTGCTGGCCATGAGATCCATAATTTAACAATTACATTAAATTAAAATGCTCCCAAGATGACTATAAGAAGACAAAAAAGGCATTTCCTCTTCTCTTTGCTTTTCTCATGCTTTAAAAGGAAAGATTCTTCATTCTCTTCCTTTTTTGTCTTACTATGCATAGTGTGGCTCTAAATCTTCTGAAATATGGTGCATTTGATCACCTAAACTTGACATATACGTTGCATATGTACAGTTTGTGATTTAAGGACCGGGTATAATTCGGTGGTTGCTGGCCATGAGATCCATAATTTAACAATTACAGTAAATTAAAATGCTCCCAAGATGACTATAAGAAGACAAAAAAGGCATTTCCTCTTCTCTTTGCTTTTCTCATGCTTTAAAAGGAAAGATTCTTCATTCTCTTCCTTTATTGTCTTACTATGCATAGTGTGGCTCTAAGCCTTCTAAAATACGGTGCATTTGATCACCTAAACTTGACATATACGTTGCATATGTATAGTTGTTTCATCTAGGGATAAGCCAAAATCAAATCCATGAGGCTGACATTTCTTGAGGTTAGGATTAGCATTACAGTCACACAAAAGCCAAAATAGCTAATTTGCCATACAAGTCGGATACCCTGAGATATTTACACACCATCATAGTTCTGGCCGCTTTGTTGACTAAGGTAACTAGGTGAAGATTTTTGTGATTTCTTTGTTAGTCCTTTTTCAGATCTGATTTCGAAATTTTTTATGGGTTTTTGGTGTTTCCGCTGAACTTTTTGTTTCCATTGCCCTAATTATTAATTAAACACAGCCTTGACGAAATAAGAATTCTGGCGATGCATGTGATTATATGTTCTTGTTGTTGTTTGGTTCTCGGGTTAAACCCATTTGAAGGATTCTTAAGGTTAGGGCTTTTTGGGCTAGAGGCTTATAGGTCTGGATTTCTTATTTTTTCAAGGAAATTGGAACTTCTACGTTATGTATTTGGGGGTCTCCCTTTTCATGCTTTTATTGGGTCAATCTGTATTTTAATTTTTTCCACACCCGGGTCCCCTTTCCACCAAAAGTTTAAGACAAAAGAGTTAATCTTACCACATAGCTTCTTTGGTAGAAGAAAGCAAGACACAGCGAAGCATGGAATAGCTTGTATCACTGTTTTAATCATAATCTCCTTACCCACTTGATTCAGCAATTTATTCTTCCATCCTTGCATCTTTATTCAAGGCTTTCTCGATAAAAAAAGAGTAAGCATCCGATTTTGATTTACCCCAAAAATACGGGAGCCCCCAGTATTTAGAGTCTAACTTTAACATTGGGATACCAAGAAACTCACACAAAATGATCTTTTCACCCTCCATCAAATTCGACGAGAAAAAAAATACCTGATTTATCAAGATTTAGACGCTGGCCTGACTCTTCACCATATTTCTCAATGATGGATTTAACAGCATCGCAATTTGGGAAAATTTCAAAAAAGCCCCTGCAGTTTCACTGAATTCGTAAAAAAACACCTGGACTTCGTCCGTTAGCAAAAAGACACCTGAACTTCATATTCCGTCAACAAAAAGCCCCTGTCGTCCAATTCTGTCATGTTTTTAACAGAGGAGACCAAATGCATGGACTTAACAGCGATTTTGGACGTTAGGGATCCATTAAGTGCCCAAAACTATGTCGTTTATGGCGGAATACAAAAAAAATAAAATAAAATAAAACCTTTCCTTTCCCTCTTCCTCTCCCTCCCCCTCTCTCCAATTGGAAACAATAAAAACAGAGCACTCCAATTGTATGCCCTCAAGGGAAGGGTTGCCCACCAGAGTTCAACTTTGGGACTTTTTCAAGAAACCCAGTAAATAATCGTTACCCTCAATTCCAAAACTCGAAGAAATCAGAAGATTTAGAAGTCTCACAAACAGATTCAAGGTGTATTAGTTAAAAGTATTACTATATGGATTCAAGGTGTATTAGTATTGCTCTTTGATTTTGTAAGGATTACAGTAGTAGAAATTGATTCAAGGTGTACCTTATCGATCAGTGCTGTTTGATTCCGTTGGTTGGGGTTTTGTTAGTGATTTTCCGGAGAATGCAGAGAGAACCCAGGATTGTGTGGACGACAAGTTATACTGCTGCTAAATGGGTAATTTAGTTAAAAGTGAAATCTTGAAATCTGATGAAATGGGAACAAAATGCCCTGGTTTGAAAACAACTCCCCTGAGACTGGTTGGTTTCCATTAACAATTCGAAATCCAAGAGATGGCGCAAAGAGAGGGAATGCTTTGTTTTTGTTTTTTCAATTAGAGAGAGAGAGAGAGAGAGAGAGAGAGAGAGAGAGAGAGAGAGCTCTGTTTTTTGTTTTTTCAATTGGAGAGAGAGAGAGAGGGAGGGAGGGAGAGTGAGAGGGAGGGTTTTTTTGTTAGTTTCCCCTTAAACGAAAACGTGACGAAATTGGATGACAGGGGCTTTTTTGTTGACGGAATATGAAGTTCAGGTGTCTTTTTTCTAATGGACAAAGTCCAGGTGTTTTTTTACAAATTCAGGGAAACTTTCGGGGCTTTTTTGAAGTTTTCCCTCGCAATATCGTAGCTTTGCTTTCAAGAAAAGTAGAGCATCATCCACAAAGAAGATATGTGATAGGGGCGGGCAATGGCGGCTGAACTAAATTCCTTGAATCATGTTCTCCTCCTGGGCTCGAATCAAGAGTTTAGATAGGACATCTTTCACCAGAACAAATAAACATGGGGATAGAGGATCTCCTTGACGTAATCTCCGGACAAATTTTTGTTCTTGTTTCTCCATTTACACAAACTGCGAAATTGACCGTTGTGGTGCACTGCATGACCCACTGGACCCATTGGCTCTTAAACCCCATCTTCAAGAGAATAGCTTCTAGGAAATCCCATTCTACACGGTCATAAGCTTTGTTAAAGTCCAGTTTAAGAGCCATATAACCGTCAGCCCCTTTCTTCTTCATTTTAAGAAAGTGGAAAGCCTCGTGTGCCACAAAAATATTATCCTGTATCAGCCTCCCTGGAACAAAGGCTGATTGATTGAAAGAAATCACTTGCTTGAGAATGCCCTGCAATCTATTAGCCATTATCGTTGTGATAACCTTGAGAGTGAAGTTGCAGAGGCTAATGGGTTGGTATTGTGAGAAGGATTCTGGAAAAAGGGTTTTTGGAATAAGGACCATGTTGGTTTGATTCCACTCCTTTAACAGGAATCCAGGCTGAAAAAACCTTTTAACAGCCTTGCGAACGTCTTCCCCTACTTTTTCCCAATACTTTTGGTAAGAGAAACCTGGATAGCCGTCTGGTCCTGGTGCAGTGGAATGGGTTTATGAGTTTATTTTTGAAAACTTAGAGCATCCCTAATAACATACTAAAAACAAAAAATACTCAAATTTTAACATTTGGATACTCAAAAAAGGCTCACAATGGCATTTGAATAAATACCCAAAGTTAGCAACATTTTCTATACATACTCAAATTTTGGCATTTGGATACTCAAAACAACCAACGTGTTCCCAATAATCAAACTTGGATACTCAAAATTACTAGCATTTTCCCTTCTTTTGATTAATGACAAAAATAAACTATTGTAGAGCTTCACATTGCTAACTTTAGAAATCCATTAAATAAATACTCAAAAGTTGATGTGGCAACATTTAAGTATTCACATTTGAGTATGCCATTGGTGATGCTCTTAGAAGCCTTTTGAGCACAATTTCGACTTTTGAGAAAAAAAGGGGGGTTTTCGTTTTTGTGTCTTTCCCTTTGTCAAATTTCAATTGAGATCACTAGTTGTTCTTAGGATTATATATTGTGTGCCCTTTATACTTTATTATGCTCTGAAAAATCATGGTTGATTTAAAAGTCTTGAAAGACTCCGTTAACTTTAGCATGCATATTAGCATGCTCCTTTTTCATTCAATTTCAGTGCCCATTTGTTCAATTATGGACTCACGCACGGAATCTTGTGCTCATGACATTGTGATGGTGATATAACTTTGGAAGAATGTAAGTGAATTTGGAGCATCTGTTGATGAGTGAGAAAAGGCTTGAAGGGCCTCGTTCATTGTAATTAGAGACGAATATTCAAATTGCTGAAGAGGCATTTGTTGGAGCTCTACTTGCAAGTGTTTTTAGGACATGAATACGTCTGGTTTACCAAATCTCTCAACGAAAAACTTACGGCCTATTCCTTCGTCAAATCGACGGGTCCGACGGCGAGGAGATGAGAATGATGAAGAATAAGATGGAGGATCTACTTCTTGGGTTTCAATTTGCTCATATCTGGTGGAGAATGATAATGTCAGTTTGTGAGATGCGAAAGTTGTATTTGCTTCATAAAATGGGGAATGATAACACGTGTCTCATATTTATGTAGCACCTGAGTTGTTCTTGGAACTGCAAGTACTATTCTTGGAGACTTATTTTGGCTTCATAAAATCTTTTCATTTATGCTTTTTCCCACCTTCCTTGAACCCCAGCTAAGGGCCACATCTTATCCCGGGCTTGTTGATCGTTCCAAGGTATTAGTTTTCTGAGGGTTACCTGTGTTGGGACTTTGCAATAAGGACTGCATCGTTTGTTCATTATAAAATCCTATTTCTTTTACTGGCAAATTTAATTTTGGTTTTATCTTCCTAATATTAAAACAGGAGAATAATAAATAAAAAAATAGAGATTCACAATATTTTAGTCTACCAAAAAATATCGTACAGCATAATAAAAGAGCCGCTAAATCGTCAACAAATCCAAAAAAACAACAAAATACGTGAGATTGGTGAATGGTGAATCTCATGCATGAGCATAACAGTCCGTGCGTGCACGGAGTTTTAAGCTAGTCCTACTATAAGAAGAATCTGAGTTGATTTTAAAAGATGGAACAAAAGAATCCACAATATAGTTTCATCACCAAAACACAGAATATAGTGATACGTTTACTCAACCTTTCCGTAGGAGTAAAGAAAATGCCATAACTAGCCAGTGATTCCCGTGACTTAACCTCCAATAAAAATAGTAAAAGATCAGGTTTGCATCATCACCTAGCAATGACCCATCCACTAGCTTTTGGATAAATCACACCAACACACCCTCTATTCTCTATAATTTCCTTCTTCCACCTCCATATTCTTTGAATGTAGGTGTCTTTTCTTTCGGACCTTAGAAAAATGTGCAGTGGCGACTCTATGAATTCTGGTTCATGGGGTCATCATTAAAATTGGATAAAAGTTAACAACTGAACCCTTTCTTTTAGAGAAAAAATAAAGATATGCATGTGTACCACGGTACATTCTTATATATCTATACCTACTTTCAATTTAGGGCAGCCTTCCAAATTCAAAATAAGAATCGTAGGTTTTAATTAAATGACATCTTAAATTAACATAGTAACATGAAGTTTCTGAGACCATTATTCCTTAAAATCATGAATCCTCACTTATTAAAATTGATCCATAATTCAATATTGTTAAAGTTTTATGTATTATATTCTGATTCACAAAGAGAGAAAGAGTTACAAAATTGCAAAGTTTGTGGGAAAATTATCTGGTGAATGTCTCATGGTTGGGACTTGGGCTCGTGGATCATTTTTATGGTGTCAATTATTTGCCAACCAAAAGATTATAGCATAACTAGTAGCCAGACAAAAATTTGTCATGGGGTCAGGTGATCCCACATGGTACGTATATACAAGCGTTGCCTCTAAATATGTGCAAAAATAAGTTACATCTAACTCATTGAATTATAATATAACTCATTAACACACATACATGAAATTGTGTGACCTAAAAAAAGGTCATACTTGTAAGGCTCAAACGACTGAGGCTAAAAACACCCTATTTATGGCATCTGTACCCAAGATAACCCTACTCCTTCTTTTGTCATAGACTGTTGCCATTCTCTTTCAAATTGATTTCTAGGATTCGGAGCAAGTTTAGGGTGAAAAGCGATGCCTAAGGGCCTGGATTTTATCTCGTTTGTTGTGCACATGCATGCAATCATTGTCTCAAGAATAAGAATTTAACTACAAAGAAAAGGAAGAAATTTTGGGGAAAAAAAATGAAGGCCAAATGAAAATATATAAGAACACAGCAGTACATGTGTGTTGCTTCTAATGGTGGATGTGGGAACATGCATGGGACAGTGGCGAACATGTATGATTATGGAGAGTTTTGTGAGCATACGACTGAAACTTCAACTATGGAATTTGAATAGAACGTGGGATCAAGGGTGAGGAATGACTTTGTCAAATTTGCCTTAGTAGTTAAGGAAAATCAAAACCAAAGTGAGCAGTCAACCAATAGAATTTAAAGGTTAACACTGGTAAATGAAGAATCTTTATAATCTAAAAAAAGAAGACACCAAAGAAGGGTTCTCCTTTTCTATGTTAGAATAGATTGTCAACTAAAGATATTATAATCATGGGATGATTGGGAGCCTTATTTTTCACTTTTTGCATTTTTGGCTTTTTGAATAATTGTTAGAATGTACAACATCATAAATCTGTAAAGTGTTTGACAGATATATAAATAATGTATTTTGCAACATGAGTAGTGTTTGAAAGATATATGCAGAATATAATTTGTACATCTTTTATGTTAACCAAATTGGAAAAGTAAAAAATAAGAAGTCAAAAGCTCATCTCCCTTTACTTTTACATTTTGCTCTCCTTCTTCAAAAACCAATAGTTCATTTTCTCGAAACTCATTTTGGAAGGGGAGAGCTAAACAAGTAAAATAAGAAAATGAGATGTGAAAAGCCGAAAAAGAGGGGCTCCCAAACACCCCCACAAATCCCATTGACTTAACCGTGTAAGAAGGGGTAGCAACGTGATTTCCCGAAAATATGGAAGAGATTGTGATTTTGAACGAATATAATGGTCATCAATGTAATTTACCCTAGAATCTTTTTCCCCTTCGTCTTGTCCTCTCTCCCTTACGCACAAAAACCAAACAGCTGGCTGTTCTCTCTCTCTCTCTCTCTCTCTTTCTACTTCTGGGCACTGAAACAATAAGATCTGTGAAGTTGATTGATCGAGAATGACAAGTAGTTCAAGGTCATTTTTAAGGCAGCTGAGTGGAAGAGGAGAAGATGAGGGTTGGAAATCAACATCAAAGAGGTGGAGGAGTGGTACCGACGGTGATGGATTAAACAACAACAAAAACAGGGCGTACGGCGGTTGTAGTGAGAGAAGGTTGAAGGAAATGGAAGAAGAAGGGTTTAAGAAGATGATGATGTGTGGCGGCGGCGGCGGCGGAGGAGGAGGAGACAGTAGTAGTGGATGTGGAGGAGTGGTGGTGCGGAAGAGAGTGATGGTGGTTGTGGACCAATCTTCACACTCAAAGCATGCTATGATGTGGGCCCTCAGTCATGTAGTAACAAATAAGGGTGATTTGTTGACTCTGCTTCACATCATCCCACCGAGTAATTCGCAGGAAAGGGCAGCTGGATCTCATGATACTATAAATGATCCTCATAATAGTGGAAATTCCTCCTCCATTAATTCTCCAAATTATCTCGCTACCTCTCTTGCCTCACTTTGCAAGGCTTGTAAACCTGAGGTATGGAGTATTTATTTATTTATTTTCCTCTCTCCACTTTTCGCTTTTACTACCTTGTATACCGAGTACTAATCTTCATTATTTGGATCTGATCTCTTCTCTGGTCTGGAGTCTGGACACACAAATCTCATTACTTGATTGATTCAATAGATCGGACTTGTGCGACTTTGATTACTTCTATTTGTGTGTGTGTGTGTGTGTGTGTGTGTGTGTGTGAGAGAGAGAGAGAGAGAGAGAGAGAGAGAGATTCCTCTTCTGTTTCTCTTTTTCGGATTTCAGATGCTTTTGCTTTTTAATTTCACCGATTGTTTCATTTTAGGTGGAAGTAGAAGCATTGGTGATACAGGGACCAAAACTAGCCACAGTGATGAGCCAAGTGAAGAAGCTAGAGGTGTCTGTGCTTGTCTTGGGTCAGAAGAAGCCCTCCCCCCTCCTCCTCAATTGGTGGGTCCTTCCACCTATCAATCTTTATTACTCCTATCACTAATAAATTATTAAACGACTGCGCATTTTTCTTTCAAAACCCATCCCATCCCTTCTTGTAGATTTGATATTCATGGGCTCAAAAAAAAAAAAAGGAATCATAATAAGTGGCAAGTTAGCAACTCAATTCTATTTTATGATTGTAATAATACAGTCTGTGCGGGAGCGGCGGCGGCACAGAGAAGTTTGTGGAGCAGTGCATCAACAATGTGGAGTGCTTAACGATTGGAGTGAGGAAGCAGAGCAAAGGCATTGGTGGGTACCTCATCAGTACCAGATGGCAGAAAAACTTCTGGCTCTTGGCTTAGCATCTCATCATTTATATGATGATTTATCCACCCGTCCATCCTAATGTATATGATGATCAAAAAGAGTGTCTAATCTTAGTGGGTATTATTATTTTCTAACTTATGTTAGTGTCTATTGTATCAGTGACCTATTGAAGCATTCCTCCCCCTCTCTCTCTCTCTCAAAATAATGCCAGAAAATTGGGGTACCTTACTTTATTGAGCCTTTGATTTGTCTAATTGCCGAAACTGGATCCCTAATTAATGCTTTCCTCCATCTCAATAGAAATGGGCATACTAATGATCCACTTTTTTTTTCCTCTCCCACGTAAGGTTTTAGGTCTAGTGTACTACCTAAAAAATGTTTGCTAAAGTATACACCTAAGCACATATGAGAGCATATTTTGTGTGCTAAGAACTTAGTTAGCTAGCTAGCTAAGGAGAAATGCACTTTAATGGAGCTCCATAAAAATGTTCATTATCTTTTAGAGTGGGGCCCATTTAAGTGGTGAGGGGTGCCAAGCGGTCCCACAAAATTCTCCTCTCCTTCCCTTCTCCTTATCTCTCTCTTTAAGTCTCTCCCCAAATTTAGGTAATTACTTAGGGTACTTTAGGTAGTGAGAGGTGCCACCTAGAATTTTAGGGAGTCAATTTTGTGTACTAGAGACCATTTTTTAAGTTTTTCTTAGTTAACTAGTGAGGGCACTTTAAAGAACTCTTTTAGATAGTGCACTAGAGATGCCTTTAGATTCGATTTCCCTTCCTAGCAAACTCTTGAGGCCATCGCAACTTCCAAGTCCTTGGATTAATTTGAGGTACGCATAAGTTGACCCGGGCATCCAGTTATAAGATGAAAAATGATCCATTGTTTTGATTCCATTATTACACGCTGTGTCTCATACTTCTTGTCCATATTTCATTGATCTCAAGAAGTTTGTCCTCTCTCTAAGAATTCAAAGGAAAAATGTGTGAAACTTGATAAATTAGTCCTCAGATGATTAAAAGTAACTTCGAAAGTAGAGAATAAGAGATATTAAGACGACTAAAACTTTCTAATAAGACATATAGTACATTAATTATGTCTCTCCATGTGACGGGGTTACTAATTACTCTATTCAGTCAACGTGAAGCCATTCATGGGAAAATGCTAAATTTCGAGAAATATAGTCAATGTGAAGCCCCACATTTCTTGATTCCAGAAAAAAAAAAAAAAAAAAACCCACATGTCCCCATAACCTTAGAAAACAGTTTCCTGTTTTCCTTCACCTTTCCTCCTGCCAAAGAAGCCCAAGCGAAGAAAATAGTTTCCTGTTTTCCTTCACCTTTTTTCCTACCAAAGCAGCCCAAGGGATGAAACGTTAACCTAAGGCCGTGCTTGGTTCACTGGAATGGAAGATGGACAATTTTCGTGGATCGTTCATTCCTCTGTTTGATCCTTCAAGTGACTGAATGTATACTAATACAGGAATCAATTCAAGAACAGAATGAACCCTCCTGCCTCTTGAAAATCAATGCAGCAAACCAAACAGTACCAAAGAGTTGTGTATTTGGTTCCCTTCGACTTTGGCAATTGTACCTAAGGTTTCTCGCAAGGCAAAAATGTGTATGCAATAAAAAAACAATTCAAGAACAGAAAACCATTAAACAAGAACAAATCTTAAGCAGAGAAAAAAACTACATCAACTATATTGATTGATCCGAAGAAAGTCTCACAAAGAGGCTTTGAGGGTTTCTTCTCTTCTATAATTGTCCTTTGACAATCTCTCCAATAACCAGAACCACATGAATACTACACTCTATTATCATACCTTATCATCTAACTTATCGCTTACGAGAGGAAGCAACTCCTTGAGGCTGCGTGGAGTGCGGGGCGTGCGAGGAGTTCCTGGTGGCTGTTGGGACAGCAAGTGCCTTACGTATCCATAGAATGTACATCCCACGAGCGTCACGGCACATCCGACCGCATTCATTGCCGATATAGGGTTTCGGAATATCAGCCATGAACATGTAACTGCGACTGCAACCTGTGAATGATAATTCATCGGACCTTAAACTCCCATGCATAAAGAGTAAATATTTTGGTACCAATATGACATATCAAGTGGCAATTACATTGTGGGCCAATTTTGTGTGTCTGATATTTAGTTTGTGGAGGGATCATTGAGTTTTAGGACACACCAAGGCCGAGGACTATTCTGGGGAAGCCAAAGCCATAAATCTAGTTTCTTCTCTTTGTCATCTTCTTATCTTTTGGCCGTTCAAAAAAACAAAATCTTCTTCTTATCTTTTACTTAAATTTTCTTTTTCCTCCACAAGTTCCTCTACAATCCAAGATCCAACCAAGGGTAAAGAAGAAGCATATGCAATCAAGTATTTGCAACAATAAGTACTGCAGGTACTACTGTGAA
This sequence comes from Vaccinium darrowii, assembly GCA_020921065.1. NCBI lineage: Eukaryota > Viridiplantae > Streptophyta > Magnoliopsida > Ericales > Ericaceae > Vaccinium > Vaccinium darrowii. Next base: position 24,061,405 of record CM037154.1, read on the forward strand.
AAATGAGGCATCCATTTCTTGTCCAAAATTGACTAAATATGAAGAAGAATTGTTCAAAAGAAGCCGACTTACATAAGATAAGAGAAATAAGACAGTAGTCAAGCATCAGAAAGGTTAACTGCATTAGATTTTACCAACACCATAAAAACAAAACGTACCACCTAGTGTTTTTTTTGGGAGCTAAACATTTAAGGCAAGGGTATCCTCTTTCTTCTTACCTTTTTATTTTGGTCATGAGTTCTTCTCAAGGGTTTTTCAGAGCTTTATTGACTCAGTTATTATTCTCTTTAGTTTGCTTAATTGAAGAAATAATTGGTAGGCCACTTCTAACTATCATCTGAAATGTAAGGACCTGGGTATCAGTCGTGTATGCTTTGCAGAATCTCTTTATTCTTAGCTCTCCTAACAGCCGGTCCCTTTCAGAGTGTTTCAAATGCTCTCATGGAGTTTCACAACCACTCAGGTCATTGATCAAATAAGAACAAATGCAGAGTTTACGCTTCTGGTTTGGATAGACAAACAAAGGAAGTTTTGCGTGCTGTGGTAGGGGATCTCAATTCTCCTCCATTAAGCCTACCCTCCTTTATCTAGACCTATGTAACTCTTGGCATCTACCTTCTCGAAGGCTAGGTTCTGTATCCCTATAGCTTCTGCGTATTGATGTTTTCTCTTGTATGGGGAGGTATATGTATCCCTAGGTTTCTGTACTAGTTGCTCTTTCTAATAAAATTTTGGATTGCCAAAAAAAAGAAGCAAATGTAAGAGAAAAAAATACTCCCTCTGTCCCAAAGTATTGGTCCGTGTTTTTATTGAAGTTTGTCCCAAATTTTGATGGTCCTCCTTGAAAATTTGATGTACTCCCTTCCGTGCAATTTTCAAACCCATCAGAAATAATTTTTCAATTATTTAATGCAAGATCTCGGCAAGAACTTTTAATCTGTACAAAAAGCATAAAAAAATATTTCTGAAAAATGCATTTGGGGTTTTGAAAATGGCGCAGGATTCCAATAGTGGCTAAAACAAAGTGACAATTTTCCGAAACTACCCCTCACAACTAGAGGTGCATGTATTCAAAGGTGGGAAATGTGGGAGAATGACTTTCAATTAAAACTTGAATAATTTAATATGCGTCTACCAAGGAACTAACATAAAAGGAAGGAAGAAGTATATGAGATGAAATTCAGAAAGATGGTGATGTCAATGATTTGAAAATGACCACAAAGTTCAAACAATGATGAAAGATCCCAACTCACAGTCCATCTCACCTTTAGATTTCCAGCAACATTAAACGTGACTGCAGTGGTAGAATGTATAACATAGAAGATAGAAAAGTTAAGGGAAAAAGCCAAAACTCCGGAGCCAAAAATAATGGTGAGAGCAGAAAGAAGAGATGTGTGTGTTTGAAACCATTGCATAACCCCTGGCCCTTCAAGAAACAGAGCAGGTCCAGCCAAGATCATAGTAGCATAAGGTGCCATGTAATACACTGTATTTATGCTGGAGAGAACAACAAATAATTAGTTCAAGAGATCAGCACTAATCCTTAAATAACAAACTAGATGTGGGGAGAAATGAAACATGCTAATAGGTCAAAAAGAAGTAAACAAATAAATAAAGAAATAAGTACAATTGTCTTCAACGAGTGCCTATATTGTTAAGATCAAGCATGATAAGTGCAGTTCTGGAAGTGTTGGAGCACTAAGCCCCCAAAGCCTACTACGCTCTATTTTCAGTTGTCACAAGGGTTTCTAATAACTAAAAAAATGGAATTTGCACCCTGCTGGGACAGAAGTTGATAGTTTTGCAATCAAAGTTATCCGAGTCAAAAACTAATTAGCAATCAGATGAAGCATGGAGTCAGATCAACTCCATAATCTTCCATTTTAATCTTCAAACGTAATAAGCATGATCTTTAATCACATAAGTTCTGCTTCAATGCATAGCCAATAAAACAATTGTGGGAGAAAAAACAAATGATAAACAGAGTATCACATCGTGGGAATGAAGACAGAAACGCAAAGACAATTATATTTCAAAATACTATGTTACAAGGCCACAATGTAGTTAAATACGAAAACCATAATAACATAAAGCAAACCCTAAAAGCCCATAGATATACTACCCTGAAGATGATGAATAACATGAGCAGCATATGCAATTTCGAAAGCACTACATACTACAGTACTAGATTAATAATCTCAAGATGTGAGCGTAGAGAGTTCGCCAAGAAAACCAGATGCTTTGACTATCAATGTGATATAATACTGCTGGCAAACTTTCAAAACCATGAAGATTAAAGAAAAAATTCAACCATTTATCCAATACCTCAGCCAAAATCAGAATTTACGGTAACAATCCACAAACAAAAGATAAATCCTGCCCATGCCCCATAGCTAGCTGTATAACCACTTAAAACGCTGAAATCAAGCAAAATAACCCCTCCAGAATTGCAGCTTCTATCTCATTGAAAGCCGAAGTTAAAACTACAATCCCAGTACACGAACAAACGTTGCAGAACCAAAAACCCATCACCGTAGCCAAGAACAACCAACAACAATTACAACACCAACCATATTTCACGTGTAACCCTGGCTTGCGTGTTAATACGCAAAGATCTCTACATAGAACATCGAGACAATACACAATGCAAATGGAAAAAAACATAATACAGACAGGAATCAAAGGAGGAAATACCCGAATGCAGACAAAGAAACATAAATCAAACCATGAGACGAACAGCAGTGAGACGATCGCCGAAAGAGGAGAGAGACGAAACAAATGTTTCATTGCAAAGGCAGAACAAACTTTTAACTAAATAGGGAAACGACTGACCACTGTGACAAAGGAACGAAGACTACTGAAGAAGATTCACAAACCACAGAAAGATAGGGCAAAATAGATAGGCTGCAGTAAGAGACAAGATTTGCTACGGCTATGGTCAATAGTGAACTATGAACAAGAAAATAAGAGAGAGAGGAAGATTTCACAATTGTCCGAGAATGACAAAAATGGACAAGCATCACTATAGACGGAATACTCCGATCCGCATACTTCGAAAATGTTTGAATGATGACCTGCAAACAAGTTTTCAAGAATCGGCCACGGTGCAAACGAGGGTTGCCGACGATAGACAGATCTAGGGAGAGAGAGCCAAGTAAGCTAGGGTACCAACGAGGGTTGCCAATTGCCGTAGCAGACAGATCTAGGGAAGAGCGAGGGCCCAATATTCAGCTTCTGCCATAATCTATCACTAGTCGCATCGCAAAGATTAGCTTTTCTTTTGCATTTTCGAAGAATTTATTTGATGTAATCCGAGAAATCTTCTAATCTTTGAGAAGGTAACTATAAGGCAGAATAAGGAAAAAAAACAAAAAAAAAATCTCTTTCCGTAGACCACAGAGCCTTTCACAGTTTAAAAAATATTGACCGCTGGCTCTCTTGTTTTCGTATTTGCATCTTAGTGACCAGAATTGTATGATACGCAACTCGAATAGATCAATTTGATTCAACCCACAAACCATTCAAAATTGGTATTGGGAATTGAAAATCGCACAGAATCGTATCACTAATCACCGAAGCATATAATCGCATGAATCGATCGATTCTTTCCCAATACGAAGTAAGGGTTTTCAGACAGATTTGGGTTGGGTTTTCAAACCCGTAAGTGAAATTTTCCTGTTCTTACTTTCTTTTTAAAATTTAAGGCAGAGGAAGAGTTGAAACCCCCTTGGAAACCGTTGAGACTCGTTTTTGGAGATCATTAGGGTCTTCTTTGGTGTTTTCTTTTATCCTGATGTTGATTCGGAAACAAGCTAACAACCTTTTCAGTTGTTCAACAGCAATCGAGCCATCTGAGTTACTTCGGAGGAGAATCCAAGGGTTAACACCCTGTTTGGTTGCTTCAAAGCTTCCTTCCAGGCCTTAGATGCCACCTATTTCAAGCCTTCTTCCTGCCTTCTTTGAACAAAGTTTTTTAATTCCCAAGACTGCCCACTACATGAATATTTGACTCCCAAGCCTTTCATGTCTTCTTGAGTTTTTTTTATCTCAAGTTTGTCTACTTTTGAGGTCACCTTGCTCCTATTTTGGCTTATTTGGAAGAATCTCGGTGAGTAGTTATCGTGTGGCTTTATCGCTTGGAGGTAAGGAACGATTTCCGTAAATTTGGAAAGCAAAAAAAGTTGATGACTCTACACGGGGTTATTGTACGTGTGTTAGTGAGCCCAATAGGAAAGAATCATACCCAATTTCATAAAAGTTGAGTTAGAAGCAAAAAATTTCAAAACCAACATTGCTGAAGGTGGAGCTTACATGAAATTCGTATAGCCTCTAATAGGGCACAAAACCCAGACATACTGTTAAACTTTCAGCATTAAGACAAGGAGACAAAGCAGCTCAGCTTTTGCTAGTTTATGGCTTTCACTGTCAAGTTGTAATACACAATAACAGAACCACATTCAATCGCGATTATACTATTGAACAAAATATGATAACTCAACATGTAAACAATAACACCGGACAGAAGTTGTCACACCCAAACTTCATTAGTTCATTGTTGAATGAAGACAAATGTAACTACCATAATTATTGTTGACATTAGAATCCACGGAGATGACAATACCTGTCTTAAATAATCACAATGGACATGATCAAAACCAAACAAAGTGGAGAATCTTTTTCTGTTTATTAATTTTTATCCCTTAAAACAGACACGGCCAAAAAATTGAGAGAACAGAGGACGGAGAGAAGAAAGTACCTATCAAATTTGTAGCCGTGCAGCAGAGACTCTGCGAGGATAGTTTTTGTAGAAGTAGCAAGACATCCAAATAAGGCAGCACAAAATCCAAACATATTGAAACTGAGCTCAGTCACAGAAGTCAGAAGAATCCCTCCAACAATTGGCACCAAAGAAGCCCATATTCGCCAATCAAAGTGTTTGCTCCAAACTAGCCACTGCAAAGCAACTGTTTCACATGGAAGCAACTCAAGTTCAGACAATGAGCACAGTGAGATATGAAGAACGAAAATATTAACTAAATTACAGAATGATTATTTTCAACATAACCTGTCGTTGCAGGAGTAAACGACTTTATGGTTTGCATGAAAGAAACAGGAATGTAACGCAAGCTCACATTCCCCAGTACTATGTTAATACAAAACACAAAAGACATAGGAAAGATCCTCCTCCATCGATCTTCAGGATCAACAGCTATGAGTGGCTTAAGCTTCAGCACCTTGATTACGAGGTAGGCGCCAATAGTTGAGCATATGAAGTGTATGCATGATACTGACAAAGGAAACTTGAAATCCAGTTTCTGTGGAGAGAGGGAGATAGAGCAGGTAAAAACAAAAGTTCCAGAAATAAAATCATTGCCGTAAGACTCTAGTGCGTGCATTCACAAACAGCAATCAATTCAAATCCATATCTTGAAAATGTAAACTTTACAGCAGTTATCAAGAATATAGCATATGCAAAAATGGAGGACTAACAAATAAGAGATTTAGCAGCCTATGATTCTATGTAAGTAGTTCAATAGTAAAACCATGCACAACATGAGAGAGAACATTAGCTCCAGAACCATCATCTTTGCATCAAGGTAAAAAAACTCAAACCATTTAATGGTAATTGTTTTCATGTTCTGAGTGATTACATTTTTTGGTGCATCTATACTGTGCTTATTAGATAAAAACTGGGAGTTGTTTAATTCATTCGCATGACAGGTTTTAAGAAGAATATTTAGGGATATTGATGATTTTAAAGGTTGAAACTAGACTGTTATTGAATTTATTTGAATATTGCATGGTTGAAGGCTGGGAGGATAAATCCTTGTAGCCTAAACTCTTTGTTTCACTGGATAGTTGCTTCAAGGGTTTCTCCATGGGTTAAAATTAATCAATGTGTTTCAAGGTTTTTGACCCTTTTTTTTTTATCACAATATTTTGCCCATATACATCAGTCCTTCAATTTCTTCAATGGACATTAAGTCAATATGAATCAACCATTCTGTGCAAACTTTTCTCCACTCCGGGAATTCCAGCAAGTTAGAAACTAGCTTTTTCAGCTCAAAGTTGAAATATCAACCATTCTGTGCAATGATTGTTCTTATTGAGTGTTGGTATTCCATTTGTGATTGGTCTTTCTAAAATTGTTGTTTGGTTTGCTAATTTCATATGGTAATGGTTAAGTTCTCATGTTTTTTCTTGAGCTCTCGGTAATTTATTCTGGGAAACAGAAAACAGGTCCTAAGAGGTTGGGAAATCATCCTGGAAATGCTATACTAGAAGGCCAACTAGCCAATTTGAGTTCCATTAATGTTGTTGCAGGGGCTTCTATTTCATTACGTGAGTTGAAATTCTCTCTATTCTTTTCATTAGCTGCTATTGTTCTCATGAGTAATATGTTCTTTGAGATTACGGGCAAATGAAATTTTTATAAGGGACAAAAAAAGTACCAAAATGATGTACGCATGTGGAGTTAATTAGAGCATCTCCAGCCTTACTCTTTTTATTGATTCAAACTCAAATTCCGAGTAAAGATGTCTAAACTTACTCCTGACCCAAACTCATAGTAGATTTTGTTTCTCAAATTTTTAACCAAATCAAGGGAGACTCAAATTTTTGCTCCTCACAAATTACAACTATACCATTAATAAAGTTTTTACTCAAATTTCTCCTTAGATTTGAGTTTGTCAATTGGTTCATACCAAATGAGTAAGGAGTGGAGATGCTATCAGAATCCGTGGGTTTAAAAATACGGGATCTATGGGGTGTCCCTTTAGGCACAGTTAATCTGCTAGCAAAAGACTATATATCAATATTATAAAATTCACCCTCTCATACAGAAAGCAAAAAACCACATTGAAATCAGATAAGTACTGCTGAAAATCAATAATCATCCGCAACAATCAAGTCCCAACTATGAAAATCAAACAAACCCAAAAAAAGTTAGGTAATCTAGAAAACAAATTAAAATATGTGCATAAATGTACGAAACTAAAATACACGTTAAAATTCTTGTAGAACAAAACCATCGCATTGAAATCAGATAAGATGATAATAGATAATAATAATAATAATAATAATAATAATAATAATAATAATAAAAGAAAAAACAGCCACAACAAACAAGTTGTAAGAATGAAGATCAACCAAAACCACCCAAAAAAATAGAACCAAACACCGATTTAACAGAAATCCTGATTCAGAAAAATGAATTAGTACCTGAAAGATCCATTTGTTCATGATAATAACGGTAACATTGAAGCCCCACCACTGAAGGATAGCGAGAATCGATCGAATCACGCTCCACTGACACAATCTAGTCTCCTCCATCTCCCCTCTCTCTCTCTCTCTATATATGTGATCAATTTGAGCCCCAACCACCGAAAGATCCACCAAAACAAACACCACTTAAATTCCTCTAGAGAGGGAGAGGGAACAGAGAGAGAATTGAGCTGAAGAGAGAGAAGGCGGTCGTCTGGAGAGAGAAGCAGCCCTATTTGAGGGAGTCAAGGAATGAGAATGAGGCGTTGTTGTTGGTGGTGGTGGTGGTGGTGGGAGTGGTTCTTCCCCCATTTGGCTTCGAGGGAACGTATATCATCTTGCCGACCTTTATTACACTACTAGGAGTTTTGTTTCGATCCTCTCTCTCTCATTCTAACGCATTTGGGCCTCTCACCAAGTTCTAAATACCATACTCGTTTGGATATCGGTGTTCTTACTGGTAGGTTTACTACAGGCATGTAAAATTTCTAGTCTATCACAAGTTTTCGCGTTTTGCTAGAGCACATAAATTGACTAATTAAATGTTGTCAAGTGTCCACAAGTCAAAGTTTTACGAATGAACAAATCAAATGCTGCCAAGTGTTCATAGGTCAAAGTCAAAGTGTAATAAGTGGCCAATCAAATGTTGACATGTGTTTATAAGTCAGAAGTCAGAGATATGTAAAATGACCAATTAAATCGTGCCACATGTCAACATGACACAATTATTTATTTATCAAGTTTGACCAATTAAATTATGCCACTTGGTGAAATAAATTTTATATCTCTTTGTATATAATTATTTTTCCTAAAATAAATAAGAGGAAAGATCTATATAACAAAATAGAGTGGTTTTCAAATTTACACATTTTGTGTGCATAAATCAGGACCCTTCAATCTTGATCACACGGTACCGTGATGGAGGAGCAAAAACGCACCAAACGATCACAGCCCTTGGATCGAATCGGACGGTTGAGATTTTAAAAGGCTCACACGCGGATCCTTTGCCTTTAAAATAACGGGTCGAAACCCATTCGCGGGTCAAGCGGTTCAATACGGGTCAAAAATTTCCCAAATCTCTCAGACCAAATCGAAGAGAGAGAAAGAGAGAGGAGAAGAGAGGAACCAGACGACGAAGAAACCCATTCGACCGATGCCGGAGAAGAAGACTTCGCACGGCTAGGTCTCTCTCTCTCTCTCTCTCTCTCTCTCTCTCTCTCTCTCTCTCTCTCCTTATCGGTTGGGTTACAATCTGATGGCAAAACGGTTTTTTACTAGGGTTCGAGCACTGAAAGAAACTCTTTGGGACCATATACAAGAGTTTACTCAAACATCTGTTCAGGTAATCTAGGTTCTTACCCTGGTGAGATTTTTTGAAATGAAATTTCTGTCTATACATTCACTAGCTAAAACGATGGATTTGCCGTGGGTTATTTGTTCCTTGCTCATTCTCTTTTGTTGAGGGGTTTCAATGGAAACTTTAATCAGGTGAGCTCTTTCACCATATATGTGGACAATCTGCCAAATAGTGTTGCTATTCGCTGGGTTCGAAAGTTCTAATGTGTGAGATTTACTTTTGTACAATGTTCGAAAGTTCTAATGTGTGAGATTTACTTTTGTACAATGCCAAATAGTGTTGCTATTCCCTGTAGAAGAATAAATATTCATCGTGCTCCATGCCGATTCATAGGTAAACTCACTCAACCATCGCCAAACTTTGTTGATTTCATCTTCGAAATGGGATTCTGATGTTCCCATATTGTCTTCCGAATGGCCTCTGCCATGTTTTCCAGATGGGTATATTGATTTAAAGTACCAAATTCAACATTTGATAAACCAATCTTCATAGCACCTTTTTCCCTTTGTGCGAAGATTTGTGGGGGTGTCTTTTGAATGTATACAATGGTTCTGACTCTCTCTCTCTCTCTCTCTCTCTCCCTCCCTCCCTCTCTCTTTCTCTCTCCCGCTTTGACTCTGTAGAAGAATAAATATTCATCGCGTAGGTCATCGGTTTTTAGATAATGGTCTGTTTTATGTCTCATTTAGGCTACTCATTTACGCTATGTGATGCAGTAGCCATGGAGGAAGAATATTTTCGGCATTTTAAGCCTCGGGTGGCAAAATCGTAATTATGCCACTGTGGAATTTTGCGTTGGGCCCACTTGGGTCGGACCCGAAACGGCCCAACGATCAAGACCCATCGCCTGCGGCCATGGCGTGCGTCGTTTTTTCGGGCTTTCGTCGCTGTTTAGGGCTCCGAATGTCCAAATTTGCCGTTTAAAGAAAGATTTGACTTGTCAATTACCTGGGCAAGGAAAATCCGAATTAAGCTGCGCTTTTGGGAAACATTCTAGAATTTTCTCTAGTTTTTTTATTTTGCTATTATTTTCAAATTTTCCATTTTTGGTAATTTTGCATTTTTAATTGATTTGGCTTCCTTTTCGGAGCAAATCAAATAGGGTTTCCAGTTTCCTATATAATAAGTTGTAAGCCTTAAGGGCGGGACAGTTTTTGAGTATTATTGAATGATAAAAGAGTCTAGAGAGCGTTTTTCTTTAAACTTTCTTGTTTGTGTTCGATTGTAGCACGTCTTTTCTGTAGTTCATAAGGCGCCCTGCATCAGTTGGTATCAGAGCATCAAGTTCCAATCCTGACTATGGCCGGAGGATGTGTTGGAGGTCGAGGGGGACGAGATAATCGTATCGCTAATTTGGAGGACATCTATGAAAGAGATGACGTAGCGCAGGAGGCGCGAACGGAGGCGCGATTCCAACAACTATCGGCTGCAATAGCTGCTTTAACTGACCAAGTTGTTGCCCTAGCTGTTGGGGGGAATCCACCTCGCCATCAACCGTACGATCGGCGGCCTCGAGAGGAGGACGAAAGTACGGATGGTGAAGCGGCTGAAAACCCTTTTGTTACGGGGGCATTCGGCGTTGGCAGGGCTGGCGGCGGTGGCTTTCATCAACAAAGGGGCAGAGGCCGGGAGATCATGGCTGATAACCGTGATTTTCGACCATGGGAGTCTGGTTTGAGGATCGACCTGCCTGAGTTTCAGGGGGGTTTGACGCCTGAGGAGTTCCTTGATTGGGTTGCGGCTATGGATGAAGTCTTGGAGTTCAAACAAGTTCCAGAGGATAAACGGGTGTCGCTGGTGGCTACCAGATTCAGGGGTAGAGCCGCGGCATGGTGGCAGCAATTGAAGCAGACTCGGATGCGGCAGGGAAAAGGCAAGATTAGTTCGTGGGAAAAATTAAAGAAAAAGATGCGGGTGGCTTTTCTTCCCCACAACTACTCGCGTCTGATGTATCAGCGGCTGCAGAATCTTCGTCAGAATTCGCGTTCTGTAGATGATTACACCACAGAGTTCCATCAATTGGTAGCCCGGAATGATCTTGCAGAAACGGAGGAGCAGTTGGTATCGAGGTCTGTGGGAGGATTGCGTGAACAGTTCCAGTTTACATTAAATATGTTCGAATTATTCTCTATCTCCGATGCCTATCAAAAGGCGTTACAGATAGAAAAACAAGCTATTTGCAGGCCTTCTTCGACTCCGTGGAGTGCTACGGCTCAGCCCACGGTCGGCAATACTTCCACCAAGCCAATTGCTAGCCTGCCTCCCACTAATCTGCCAACAATTAGGGCAGGTGCTAGTTCTGGTTCTGGGTCGAAGTGTTTTAAGTGTGGTGAGCCTGGTCATCGCGCCTTTGAGTGTAGAAAGGGCGAACGACCAGGAAAAGCTTTGTTTGTGGATTCTGATGGGATTGTGAACGAGCAATGCGAGTCATAAGAGCAAGAGGCAGCATATGATGAGGAGGTTGTGGAAGAGGTAGTTGGGGATAACAGTCCGTTATTGGTTGTTCGGCGACTGTGCTATGCTCCGCGTGAGGCAGAGGGCGATTCGTGGCTCCGTGGTAATGTGTTTTAGTCTACTTGTACCGTTGGAGGAAAGGTGTGTCGATTTGTGATTGATTCCGGGAGCTGCGAGAACGTGGTGGCAGAAGAGGCAGTCCAAAAACTTGGTCTAAAAACGGAGGCTCATCCCAGCCCCTACAAGCTTACATGGTTGAAGAAAGGTAACGAAGTTAAAGTTTCCAAAAGATGTTTAGTTGCTTTCTCTATTGGTTCCAAGTACAGGGATGAAATTTGGTGTGATGTTGTGGCCATGGATGCTTGCCACCTTCTATTGGGGAGACCATGGCAGTATGATCGTAAGGTGGTTCATGACGGGGGCGCTAATACATATGCGCTATCATTCAATGGTGTGAAGATTGTACTGCTGCCTTCCAAGGAGGTTGTACCCAAACCACAAACTGGGGAGGGTACCACCCTTCTGACGAGAATACAGTTTGAAGAGGAGTTGTCAACAAGCAAAGTGGTTTTTGTGTTAATGGCGAAAGAGGGTCCTAAGGCCTTGGTAGAAGAAGATGTTCCAGCAATGGTTCAACCTCTTCTGCAGGAATTTCAGGATGTGTTTCCAGCAGACTTACCAAATGGGTTACCCCCTCTGCGGGATATTCAGCATCAGATTGATTTGGTGCCCAATTCGAGTTTGCCCAATCGGCCCCATTATCGTATGAGTCCGAAAGAGCATGAAGAGCTGCGGAGACAAGTGGAAGAACTATTGGCTAAGGGCTTTATTTGTGAAAGCCTTAGCCCGTGTGCAGTACCAGCCCTGTTAATTCCAAAAAAAGATGGAACGTGGAGGATGTGCGTTGATAGCAGGGCCATTAACAAGATCACAGTGAGGTATCGCTTTCCAATTCCGAGGCTGGATGATCTGCTAGATCAATTGGGTAATGCAAAGGTGTTCTCGAAGCTGGACTTGAAGAGTGGGTACCATCAGCTTCGAATTAGGCCAGGGGATGAATGGAAAACAGCGTTCAAAGTTCGGGAGGGTCTTTATGAGTGGATGGTGATGCCGTTCGGTCTGTCCAATGCGCCTAGCACCTTCATGAGGATGATGAACCAGGCCCTTCGCCCTTTTATCGGTAAATCTGTTGTCGTTTATTTCGATGATATTTTAATATATAGTGCCATGCCTGAACAACACTTGCAGCACTTAAGGGAAGTTCTTACTGTTTTGCGTGCTGAAAAATTATTTGGGGCAATCAAAAAGTGTGTGTTCTTAACCGATACAGTGCTTTTTCTTGGATATGTTGTATCCAAGGATGGGATTTCAGTGGATGAGTCCAAGGTTGAGGCTATTCGTAGCTGGCCCCAACCGCGGACTTTATTTGATGTTCGCAGTTTTCATGGGCTTGCGGCGTTCTACCGTCGTTTTATTCCGCACTTTAGCACTATCATGGCTCCTATAACAGATTGTATGAAGGGTGGCAGGTTTGAGTGGAATGATGCAGCAACTGCTGCGTTTCAATTGATCAAGCAAAAATTAACTTCGGCTCCTGTGTTGATTTTGCCGGACTTTTCACAGCCTTTTGAGCTGCATTGTGACGCATCAAAGGTTGGAATTGGGGCTGTCCTTAGCCAAAATTCTAAACCAGTTGCTTATTTTAGTGAGAAACTAAATGGAGCGAAGATGAATTATAGCACTTATGACGTGGAGTTCTATGCCTTGGTCCAAGCATTGAAGCACTGGTATCACTATCTTATTCATAGTGATTTCGTTCTATATTCTGATCACGAGGCATTGAAGCACCTCAATGCTCAAGATAAGTTGTCCAGTCGGCATGCTAAATGGGCAGCATATATTCAGCAGTTCTCTTTCTCTATCAAGCACAAGTCTGGTGTTTTGAATCGAGTACCTGATGCCCTCAGTCGGCGTTCCAATTTTCTTGTTTTGATGCGCACTAAAGTAACAGGTTTTGATGCTTTTCGTGAGTTATTGGCTGCGGATCCATATTTTTCTACTATCATTGAAGATATCGCAGGGGGAGCCCAATCAGAATTCCACATGCACAATGGGTTCTTATTCAAAGGAAATTTGTTGTGTGTTCCGGAGTCCAGCCTGCGATTGAAGATCATCAAGGAGTTGCATGATGAGGGGCATGTGGGCAGGGATAAGACTTATGCATTGGTGTCCGCTTCCTATTTTTGGCCGACCTTGCGGCGTGAGGTTTATAAGTTCGTGGCGGGGTGTCATATTTGTCAAATTTCCAAGGGAACAGCCACTAACGCCGGGTTATAGTTGCCATTGCCAATTCCTTCCCAGCCATGGGCCGATGTTAGCATGGACTTTGTATTGGGGTTGCCGCGTACACAACGTGGTCATGATTCTGTTTTCGTGGTGGTTGATCGATTTTCAAAGATGGCACACTTTATCGCATGCAAGAAAACTACGGATGCTGCTAAGGTGGCGCAATTGTATTTTTCGGAGGTTTATCGCTTGCATGGGCTGCCTATGTCTATCGTTTCTGATCGGGATACCAGATTTTTTAGTTACTTTTGGCGTTGTTTGTGGAGACTGGCCAACACTCAATTGGATTTTAGTACGGCTTATCATCCCCAGACCGATGGCCAGACTGAGGTGGTGAACCGTTCTTTGGGCAATTTACTTCGCAGTTTGGTGGAGGATCATCTCAAAAGTTGGGATCAAAAGCTTTGTCAAGCTGAGTTTGCTTTCAACCATTCTGTCAATCGGAGCACGGGATTCTCTCCTTTTCAGGTTGTGTATGGATTTAACCCACGCACACCAGTCGACTTAGCTCCTGTTCCAAGCTTGAAGCGTTCTAGTGGCAAGGCTGAAGATTTCATGGCAAGTTTACAGCAGGTCCATGCCGAGACTAAGTTGCGTTTGGAGAATAGTACAACTAAGTACAAAGCAGCGGCAGACAAGAAGCGCCGATTGGTGGAGTTTGAGGTTGGTGATTTCGTTTATGCGGTCCTCACTAAAGACCGTTATACATCTCATGAGTATAACAAACTTGCCGCTCGTAAAATTGGCCCCGTTGAGATTATTGAGAAGATCAATCCAAATGCCTATCGTTTGAAGCTTCGAAGCCATGTTCGTACTGCCGATGTGTTTAATGTCAAGCATTTGATTCCATTCAGGGGTGATAGCTCGTCCGAGGATGATGCAAATTCGAGGGCGAATTTCTTTTTAGAAGGGGAGGATGATGCAGTAGCCATGGAGGAAGAATATTTTCGGCATTTTAAGCCTCGGGTGGCAAAATCGTAATTATGCCACTGTGGAATTTTGCGTTGGGCCCACTTGGGTCGGACCCGAAACGGCCCAACGATCAAGACCCATCGCCTGCGGCCATGGTGTGCGTCGTTTTTCGGGCTTTCGTCGCTGTTTAGGGCTCCGAATGTCCAAATTTGCTGTTTAAGGAAAGATTTGACTTGTCAATTACCTGGGCAAGGAAAATTTGAATTAAGCTACGCTTTTGGGAAACATTCTAGAATTTTCTCTAGTTTTTTATTTTGCTATTATTTTCAAATTTTCCATTTTTGGTAATTTTGTGTTTTTAATTGATTTGGCTTCCTTTTCGGAGCAAATCAAATAGGGTTTCCGGTTTCCTATATAATAAGTTGTAAGCCTTAAGGGCGGGACAGTTTTTGAGTACTATTGAATGATAAAAGAGTCTAGAGAGCGTTTTTCTCTAAACTTTCTTGTTTGTGTTCGATTGTAGCACGTCTTTTCTGTAGTTCATAAGGGGCCCTGCATCACTATGGAAATCTGCTCCTATTCCGGGTACTTTTGTGTGATCTGCATTTAGGCTACATCAAGAAGAATGATTAAAAGCACACCGGATTGAACTCACATTTGCAAATGGGGAATAGATTTCTATTTTAGCCAAAGCTAAAAAAAATGACCAAGAAGGATTTTTGGGGTGGTAAATAGCAGGACTTGGTTATTTGTTTGCTATGGTTGGAATACCATAGAATTTCGTTTAAACAGTGATTTGGTATTTTATTTTACAGGTGACTGCTCTGAAGACCGTCAAAACTTGGACAAAGCTTGCTTAAACCACGTCACTATTCTTTCCTCAGTGGACCGCCATCATTGTATTTGGTAAATCAACTTTGAAAGCTACATTTACGGTGATTTTGAATCATGAAACTTTTGCTTAGATCGTGAAAATAGCATCTTTGATTGCTGAAATTAATTTGCGACTGTAACCACTACGATCCTACCTGTTGAATGTATACGTTGAACAGCGTGTATTATTCGGCATTGTCCGGTTATGAGAACACTAGAAATGACTGGTTCCCATGGCTTCATACACGCATAAGTTGTCCTTTTTCATTTAGAAACGATCTTAGAGTTAGAAGCTCCAAATCTTGCTCGGTGATATGGTTAGGGGTCCGATCCAAACATCAATTTAAAGCATCATCTTTTGGCATGGTTGGGTTGTGGGTGGTGAGGAGTATCCACTGAATTCATGCTACATTTAATCTATTTGAATGGATCATTTTCTTTACAATCATACTGAATTCTTGGATCATTGCATGTGTCCTCTCCTTTTCCTTTCTTATAATGATATCTGAATGCTACTGGTTTTGAGAAATTTTGACATGCTAAGATGAATTGTTTTACTGCATATTACCACTTTCTTAAGGAAGTGTAAGCTTATTACTTTTTACATGGTAAGTATGTTTACATACACAGGTTACACAACTGATGGAATCGGCTTTGCTTAGTTCTCGCAAAGGGAAAGAAAAGGTCACCTATGCCACTGGTGGGAAAAGAGCATTGGTAGGACTCCTACATTTTAGTGAACTTTCTCATAGTCAAATTTATCATTGCCAAGTAGCCTTTAATCCACTCTTATACTGATCTGCATTTACTAACTATTTCTTTCTAAATATTTCTAAATGTTCCTCAACTGACTTCTTAAATATAGGTTCAACCTCTTCGAGACAGAAATATTGGGGTTGTAATCCGTAATGAGCAAGACAACAATGTTGCCCATGTTAATGAGGTAAGTCTACATACATATAAAAAATTATTTGCAAGCTCTATTTATAACACTTAATACATTTCATGTATTTTTTGTGCAGCAAAGCATAGAAGCAACGGCCAGGAAATGGAGGGCAACACGTGCAGGAAAGGAAAACGAAAATTTACAGGCATTTCACTTCGCCCTATCTTCTACCTTTGTTTGGGTAATTTTGTGCAAATCATGAAAAAATATTGGGAGTCGATAGCATAATGTGGACAATCTTAAAACTACACCTTTATTTTCTTTAGTAGAGCTGAACCTGCAAATTCATGCACATCTTCTACAGCCCATCATCTTCGGCATTTCCTTTATATTGTTTGCATCTCTTTCACCATTATTTTTAAAAAAATACAAAGCCTAATAGTACATCATGTGCCATATTCAAACTTCAGGCACAAGTTGGTAATGTGATATCAAATGTAGCATTGGCGCAACGTGCACGGCGAGAACGAGAATTACTTTTAAAACAAAGCACTACACATCGATCGGACCAACGCTTGCCAGGAGACTGTGAGCCCGACAACAATGTCATCACTATTAACGAGGTAAGTCTATTAAGAACCCTTAAACATAAATATTTCGAGTTACCTCATATTCAAGAAAAAAACATAAATATTTTGAGTGTAGACAAGGGGAACGAAAGTCCACGGGTGTCAGACTTTGCCATATATCTTCTAGCTTCCTTTTTATAACTTGGTTCAGTTGGAGAATTACCTCATACTCATACGACATATTTACATTTCGAAACGACACCTTCATTTTCCAAATGTAAGAGTTAATAGTATAATATGATACTACACTTACATTTTCCCATAGTAGTACATGATATGTCATACCCATACAAGGTTGCACCAGCTGGAAATGAGATATCGAAAGCATCATGGGCACAACGTGCACGAAGAGAAAGAGAGAGAATTCTAAAACAAAGCTTGCCAGGATATCTTCAATTGAGACACCATACAAATTTGCCCTCTTTGACTCCGAGACGCCGTCATTTTGATAGCTTGGAACAGGAACCAAATGCAACAACTGTCACTCTATCCGCACAAAGGCGAAAAATGGTCTCCCAATCGGTGGCAAGTTCATCATATGGGAATGACGTATTGACTGCTCCTCGAAGTCCTCGGTAAACTTATTTAAGTTCTCTATAAACTTCCTCATGTCAATTCACTCACGAGTTTAGACACTTATTTTTTCCAATATAAAACTATTGTAGGCCTACTCCTACAGATCAAAATTATCTAGGGAGTAAATCACCTAGACACTCCCTATACTATACCTCTTTTACCTAGACACCCCCTAAACTAATTTAACCTACGACGACATCCCTTCAACTATTTAACGTTATCCCCGACACCCCTTCTGTTAGCATTCCGTCCACTTCCGTTACTAAATGTAAGTTTTCTTTCCAATATTGCCCTCCCCTACGTTGTACACTCTCCCATTCCATCTCATTCACACCTGATCCCTCTCTCTCTCTCTCTCTCTCTCTCTCTCTCTCTCTCTCTCTCCACCCCAACAGCACCTCCCCACTCCGGCCGATCCAACTCTGGCCATCTCCATCTCCGGCGTGTACTCCAAGTTTGGTCAACTCACAAAAACAAATAATTTAAATAAAAAAAAACACAGTCCAAATCTTAAACAAAAAAAAAAAAAAGGGTTCAGATCGTGTTTCTTTGATTTTTTTAAATTTCCATATGGATTTTAATTATTGTAGTAACAACACTTGTTCCATAAAGGGATTCTCATCTCAGATCTGATTCCTTGTATTAAGGGTGGAGAAAAAGGTCTCGGTCCTCCACTCCCCACCGTCCCAAAAAGATTCCACCCGCCGCCATTGATTCCACTCAAATGACCTCCATCCCACCACTATCAAAACCCACCATGGACGCGCTGAAAAATCTAGCTCCTACAAAACGAAGAACAGTATCCGTGGACCAATCTCACTCGTCGTCGTCTTCTACGTCGACTTCTTTTTCTGCCTCACACCCAATTTAGAAGTCAGAACAATCAGTTCAGGATTACCAATACTCAAGCAAAGCTTAATGATTTCGAAATCATGCAATAAACCTTGTTGTTGACGCCCATTACCAGGTAAATTACTCCTTTTGGTGCACTAGCAGGATTATCATCCGGTTGTATGTTCTTCATTATCATACTGAAACAACAAACCGATGGAGATTAGTCACGTGGAGGGTTGCAATCAAAGCTTCCCATCTCGGACCAGACGAAAAACAGGTTGAAATCCAACACACCGCAGGACGCCACGTACCCGTTGACCACGACAGTGATTGAAGTGGGAGGAACAACATTTGGGTTTGTTTTCTGAGGGAGAATACACGTGGGACTCGGTGGGAGGAGAGAGAGAGAGGTGGAGGGCACGTGAGAAGGAGAGGGGGTCTTTTTTGAGTTATATATATATATATATATATATATATATATATATATATATATATATATATAATATGTATGTATTGTAATGTTTGAAAAAGGGGAAATAGTATTTTATTAAAAGATATGTTAAATATAGATAGGTATAGTCGTCTTTGAGAGAAAAAAGGGCAAATCGTGGAATTTTGAGAGTGTCAAGGGGCATGAAGGTCTTTTAGTCATATTTTTTAACGAAGTTAAGAGCTAATTGAGTTTTAAATAGTTGAGGGGGTGTCGTCGTAGGTTAAATTAGTTTAGAGGGTGTCTGGGTAAAAGAGGTATAGTATAAGGGGTGTCTAGGTGATTTACTCTTATCTAGGGGATCTATCCAGTGATGATGTACTGGACCTGCCTATGAGTTTGGGGGTTCCTGCTCCAACACACATAAATCCAAGGAGGCATTATCTCGGCAAGATGGATACCTTATGCCCTAAATGTTTGGCCTTGCATTGGATGGAGGAAAGATTGGCAAAGTCCTCAAGAAGTAGTCCCGTATTTGGAACTTGCTGTTTGGAAGGAAAGGTGAAGCTACACTTGCTTATTACACCCCTTCCAGCACTTCAAGCATTGTACGACGGGAATGATGTTCGATCAAAGTTGTTTAGATCTCATAGCCGAGCGTACAATTCGTCTAATGCTTTCACTAGTCTTGGTGCGAAGGTGAATGAAAATCTATTCAATGGCAGGGGTCCTCCGTCATTCATTATCCATGGGGAGTTGCGGCATCGAACTGGTTCACTGTTGCCCCAAGAGGGTCAGGATGCATCGTACGCTCAATTGTATATTTACGACCCCGATGTTGCTTTACAAACCCGCACTAGAAGAAATCCTCAATTAAGAAGAGATGTGCTTCAAACGATTCAAGATTGTTTGTTGCAAGTCAATCCCTTCGTAGGAAAATTCATTCAGGCTCATGCACTTCTAACTCAATTACCTGAAAATTTACCTGCCCATCTTCACTACAGACCGTCGACAGATCGAAGACTATTCAATTTACCCACTACAGACGAGATCGCGGTAGTAATACCAGGAGATGGATCCAAGGCCAGTGGAATGAGAGATATCCGCTTATATTTGAGAGGACATAATGGGTTGATGCAAATTAATGAGTGCCACCCGGCGTACTTGCCACTACACTATGTTTTGCTCTTCCCACATGGTCAACTTGGATGGGAACCTGATTTGAGACAGTGGGATGTTCCTAATAATCGACCGGCGAATAAACGACTTACTCAGATGGAATACTACAGCTATCGTTTATTTGAGCGTCCCATGGAGTATTCAACAATTTTGAGATCAGGCAAACTGTTTCAGGAGTTTTTGGTCGATGCTTGGGCCGCAATAGAGCAAAATCGATTGACATACTTCAAGCTTAATCAAGGAAAACTACGTTCAGGACTATACCAAGACTTAACCGATATTGGCACGGATGAGCTTAACCCTGATCAAATTGGCCAAAGGTATATTTTACCGTCTTCTTTTCTTGGAGGTCCAAGACATATGTTTGAGATTTTCCAAGATTCAATGGCTATCACAAGATACAACCATCACCCTGATATTTTCCTCACCATGACGGCAAATCCCAATTGGCCAGAAATTACTTCAGCTTTGTTGCCGCATCAGAGAGCTGTCAATCGTCCGGATTTAGTTGCCCGAGTATTTGAATTGAAACGGAAGGCCCTGATGAAGGAGATAGAAACAAATGAAGTGTTTGGTGCCAAAGTTGCTCACGTGTATACAATAGAATTTCAAAAACGTGGTCTACCACATATGCACGCACTTTTGTTCCTTAAAGGTCCTGATAAAATTCGAACAACTGCTCAGGTAGACAACTTAGTATGTGCTGAATTTCCAAACCCAACAGATGACCCCGCATTGTTTGAGACTATCAAGGGTTGTATGGTACATGGACCATGTGGTGCACGAAATCTTGAAGCAGTATGTATGGATGGAAAAAATTGCACTAAGAGATACCCTCGAGAGTTTGCAGATTCAACCACCATGGACGAAGATGGGTATCCCATCTATCGCCGCCGTAATGATGGGAAAGTGTACATTGTTAGGGGCCAAGAAGTTGATAATAGGGATGTCGTACCATATAATCCTCATCTTTCCAGACTATTCAACTGTCATATCAATGTAGAAGTTTGTGCTGGAATGAGATGCGTCAAGTATATTCACAAGTACATTTACAAGGGTTACGATCGCGCAACTATGGTATTGGGAGGGGTAAATGAAATACAACAATATCTTGATGCAAGGTATATCGGTCCGCCTGAAGCTGCGTGGCGTATATTTGGACATCATTTACACGAAGAGATGCCGACAGTTACACGATTGGCACTCCATTTACCTGGAATGCATCGTTGTGTTTTCAATCCCAATGAACCTTGGATGTTATTCGTGCTAGAGCTACACAACAAAGGTCTACACTTACTTGGTTTTTCGAATGGTATGCCAAGCATGACGATGATATCCCCTATAGTACCAAGAATTTCCGCAACATTTCGTTTGGAAACCGATAGAGAAGGTGTGGAAACCAAGAGAACAGGGGTATGCAATTGGTAGAATGTACTTTACTAGCCCCAATAGTGGTGAGAGGTTTTACCTGCGTTTGCTACTAACTGTGGTCAAAGGACCAAAATCTTTTGAAAACTTATGCACGGTGGACAATGTTCTGCATGATACTTTCAAGTCAGCATGCGTGGCTAAAGGGCTCTTAGAAGATGATGATGAGTGGGTACAATGTCTTGAAGAGGCTGCAATAATGAAGACCGGGTATCAACTGAGGAGATTATTTAGTGTGATCCTTACGCAATGCTCTCCCCAACAACCAATGGAATTATGGAAGCGGTTTTCAGGACATATATGTGATGATCTTGCACACAAGATTCGCACATTGTCTTTAATTTTGAACCCAAGCGAGGCACAAATCGAAGATTATGGTCTTTACCTTCTGAACGAATTGCTTCAAGAATCAGGTAAGAGTTTGCTTGACTTCCCACCCATGCACCAACCTATTGGGAATTGGAGCAATGTAGTTGGTAACCGACTTATTTTAGAGCATCAACAACTTCAGATTCAAGCGCAAGAACTTGATGCACAGAGTAGTGTTCAGTGCCTTAACAATGGCCAGCGCACTGCTTATGATGCAATCCTTACTTCTGTCCTCGAAAATAAAGGAACTACTTTCTTTCTGAATGGGGGTGCAGGTACAGGAAAAACATATGTGTACAATACGATTGCACAGAAATGTCGTAGTCTTGGGCATATAGTTGTTACTGTGGCATCGTCTGGAATCGCATCTTTATTATTAAAAGGAGGTCGCACTGCACATTCAACATTCTATATCCCATTAGATGTGCACGAGGATACTGTTTGTGGGTTTAGCAAGCAATCGTTGCAGGCTGAGCTATTTAGAGAAACAAAACTGATAATATGGGATGAGGTTCCTATGCAACATAAGCATTGTGTGGAAGCGGTTGATCGCACACTACGGGATATTTGTGACAATGAAAATCGATTTGGGGGTATCACTGTTGTTCTTGGGGGTGATTTCCGGCAGATTTTACCAGTTGTACCTAAAGGATTGCGTGAGGAAATTGTCAATGCATCATCGAGACGTTCAGCATTGTGGAATGATATTCGTGTTTTGACATTGGATTTGAACATGCGTTTGAATACTTCAGATCCTAAAAATGCCGCCTTTGCAAATTTCTTGACGGAGGTAATACTTTGCCAAGTTTCTTTATTTGAACTAGCAATCTTATGTTTTTAAATTCATTAGTTACTTGAAGCATTATTTATGTCTATTTATCTTTTGTCTAGATTGGAACCAATCCACAAGAAGTGGTACAACTCCCTCCTACAATACGTAAATGCCAAGACCTAGATGAATTGTTGTCGGCAGTTTACTCCCAGCTGGATGTAGCAAGTACATCGACCCCAACGTTCCTTACTGAACGAACAATACTCTCTGCTCGGAACGATGACGTGAATGCCATAAATGCTACAGCGCTTAATGTTTACCCGGGAACTAGGTACACTTATTTGGCTGCAGATAAAATGTCTGAAGATGATGAAATTGATCGCAGCATTATTGCCCGATATCCGAACGAGTATCTCAACTCATTAGATCCTCCAGGGCTACCGCCTTTTAAGCTAGAGTTGAAAGTGGGTTCTCCTATAATATTGTTGAGAAACATTGCCCCAAAGGATGGACTTTGTAATGGCACAAGGATGATGGTTGTTAGGTGCGGGTCTCGAATTATTGAAGTTAAAATCTTAACTGGCAAAAAATTTGGCACTTTGGCCTTCATACCAAGGATTTCCTTGAGCCCATCATCTTCGGCATTTCCTTTTCAAATGACAAGGCGGCAATTTCCAATCCGCTTAGCTTATGCTATGACCATTAACAAATCACAAGGACAGTCTGTGAAAGACGTTGGGCTTGATTTGCGCGTACCGGTGTTCAATCATGGGCAAGGTTATGTGGGGATGTCCAGGTGCACATCTTCTGATTGCATAAGTGTCCTCCTCCCCAAGGACGCTACAGACTCCATGATAAATATTGTTTGTCCTGAAGTTCTGCTGTAGTGTTCAAGGTTAACATTTAGTCAATTTTCTTTCACTTTCATTATAACTTTATGAAAAACAAAAAAACAATACTCACCGTGTCAACTATCGCAAGTTTTAGGCACACTGATGTTGTTTTAGTTTTTTCCCATATGAACTTAATTTTCTTTTGAATCAAGCAAATTTGTTTAGAGTCTATGCCACTGATTTGTGTATTTCATGTACTCGCAGGAATTGAACCAAGCAAACCCTACACTCAGTTGATACGGAAGCTTCATTTATCCCACGTAAGTAAATTGAACTTAGTTTAAGTTATTATTTATATCTTCTGGGTTCTGGTTTTTAGTTTTTGTGACAACGAGGAGAAGCTTAAGATAACCGAAACATGTGACTCATCTGTCCCCTTTGTTTTGGCTCATTAGAAGTACTCATCTTTGTCCTTTGAACCATTATTTTGAACTTGGGTTCAGAAAACGTTGACTATGTTCGTTTGAGTTTCTAAGCAAGTAGAATTCAAAATTTTGTTTGAACTCTAGACAAAACAAAAGTTTATGCACCAGTTTTTGTTTTGATTACTATCTATATCTATATAACAAATTAGAGTGGTTTTCAAATTTACACATTTTGTCTACATAAATCCTCACCCTTTATCCATTCAAGGGCTGAGATTGAAAGCCCCCT
Organism: Vaccinium darrowii; assembly: GCA_020921065.1. Classification (NCBI taxonomy): domain Eukaryota; kingdom Viridiplantae; phylum Streptophyta; class Magnoliopsida; order Ericales; family Ericaceae; genus Vaccinium; species Vaccinium darrowii. The sequence goes on from CM037154.1 coordinate 24,085,260, forward strand.
TCTGTCTGTGTCTTTTCTTCTTTCAAACTAACGCCCATTCTTTATTTTCAAAATTCAAATCCCAAACCAGTTCACGCTTCTCCCTCTCACTCTCTCGTGAATCAGATCCACAGCCCCCACCCCTCTCTTTTTTTGGATAATTCCCATCCCTCTCTTTATCTCCATCTGCGACAACCTCCCACACCGGCTACGTCAACTATCGGCAACTATCCACTGCCGACGCATCCTTAAGTCGTGGCACCCTAAAATCAGTCGGTAAGTTCCCCTCATCCGTAATTTTCTACTGTGTGTTGGTATGATTATCCCTTTAGGTAACAGTTACCCTGGCTATCAATCTTTGATTCTGGTTTTGTTCTCTTAATTATTTTTACATACTCTCGCTTTGAGTGAACGGAACTGTTGAAGAATGCCTCGGTTCTTCGATTTTTGAGAGGCGAATCAAGGATCACACTATCACAGGTACAAAAGTTGTTGTAAATCAAGTGCTGATGTAAAATATTTCTTCTTTGGTGCAGGTCTTCTACGTGTGGGGTTTCTATGTACTCAGAGGTACTTAATCTTTTGTTTGTTACTTAGAGTGGGAGTTTTCATCCTTAGCTATATGGGTTTGTTAAATTTATTGTAGCCGTGAGTTTTGCTTCCTAAATACAGAGGTTGTTTATTTGGATAATCTTATTTTCATGATTTTGCATCTTTCTCATTCTCTTAATTACTGTAAGCATTTGTGTGTTACATTGGATTGACCTCTACTTTTACAACACCAAACTACAAACATTTTAAGTTCATTAGTGATAATGTGTAGCTCAGCTCAATCTTCCACTTTTGGCTACTTGATGTTCCCTTTTTGGCCACTTGACTCTACCAACAAAAGCGCGCCCCCTCTCCTCTTCCTTCAAAGCTCTGCTTCACATTTCACCCACAACCGTTCACTTTAATCAATAACTTCCGGCGACAACACTGAATGGGCTGCTGCATTTTTTCCTTCCTTGAAGTCGTTTTTGGTTTTTGGAAGGGTGAATAACCTTCTTAACAACTCCCTCTTGCTATCCTCTAAGTATTACCAATTTCTTTCTCATTTTCTTCTTAGAAATTAATGACTCATTGGCTACCTTTATTTCTATGTTTCTGGTAGTGCACTGAATGCAATACGCTTTTCAAATGGTTTGCTTCTCTCTCATCATGTTGATGACTTGATGATGGTTTATGGGAAAATTCACATGCATTCCTGATGCATATGGTTGCACACTGCAGCATTGGTCAAACGATGTTCTGGAAACATCAAGAGTGTTGCGATTGGGTGAGCACCAAAGGAGTTAATCTACATGATTTGCTTTTTGAGTAGGTGGTGAAAGACAACGTCAAGGCTACTACAGGGTAAAATACTGGTGGTGATTGTTGTATGCTTGGCTGCTTGGAAAGCCCACTCTTTGAGTTTCATACCTTTTGTCTCTCTTTTCAATTGTTGCTACGGTAGTGATGACTTTGCCATTGTGGTAGTGAATAGTGATGGCCATGTTATCATGTTGTTTGTAGTTTGGAGGTTCTGATTAATGTAGCATCCAATGCAAACAACAAATTTAGTGAATCTTATAGAAAGTCATGATTGTGTTTGGTAATGGAAAATTGTAGTGGAAGCTTGCTTCATCGAATTAAAATTCTTTGGTTTTTTCATCCATGGAAATGACTAACACGTAATTGGACTTCCATTATTTGTACCTAAGGTTCTCATTTTTGCTTTCTATACCACCAAGTAGGTCAAGTCATCTTGCTGTTATAGAAGTGTCCACGTTCTCCAGCATTTACTCTTTACATAAGTAGAGATTAAATTGATGTCAGTATTGTCATTAGCTATCTTTGATTTGTCTCTACTTGAGTTGAAATTAATGTACTTATTAACTACCCTTTTCCACAATTTGAGGAAAATTTAGATTCAGAAATCTTTGTCAACTTCTCAGTAGGGTGTTTGGCTTGGTGTATATGACCTTTACTTTGCCTTTCAGTTGGGAGAATTTTTTTCCTTATAAATGAACTTACTGTAATTGTAATGCTTTGATTTTAAGATTTAAAATGGGAATGAGGCGTCCATGCTTGGACAATATAATTTGGTGTTTTTTTATTTTGATAACTCAAGCTTTTTGCTATCAATTTCGATGTCTTGAAGTGCTGGTGCTATCATTTGGCACTACATTTGGAGTTTTTTTTTGCTGCTGTTGATAAATTTTTTTTTTTAATTTTACCATTTACATTTCTGAAGATTGCTACAAATCTCTACTGTTTGTTTGGCTGCTACTCATGAAGGACTAGAAGATTATTTGGTTTCGGGATGATGTTTGGAGAATTGGAGCTATACACCTCCCTTTTGCTGCTGCTTGATGATGTTTCACTAAATAGTTACTATGGGATGAAGACTCCTTCCATGTTGATTGCTGATGGAGATTCCTTTCATGCTGAGTGTTGCTACTAATTGTTGATGCCTGATTATTCAATTTTCTGAGGAATACAAAGGCAAAGATTGTTATTAGGACAGTTTTATTGGTCCCCTGCTGCTTTGTACTGTTATCCTTTTGGACTTTTGTTTATGTTCTTTTTCCCTCTTTTGGTTTTACATTTAGTTGCTCGCTAGATGTTTAGTCGTGCCTTATCCTTGCTTTGTGCTTGGGTTACAGTATTTTCCTTGATGTACCTTTTATTGAGTTCTAATGAAATTTTGTTGCCGATCAAAAAAAAAAAAAAAAACGTTTGTGCGTGCCGTAAGGAACGGGCATTCACTAGCAAAATGGTAGTTCATTAAATTGAGTTCAATTTATGTCGACGCGCCGTGCCTTTAGGCACGGGCATTCCCTAGTATTTGTATAATTCTATTTATTTTCCTTTAAATCAAATAAGGAAATAATTAGAGAGATAACTACGGAAAGAATTGCAGTCTGCCATAAACTTTCCATCCCACGTCCCTATAAATAGAGGTGCTCTCTCACATATTTTGACATCAAGACATAGAAGCTTCAATCGGGACATTCAAGCTTCAGAGCTACGAAGAGCAAAGCCTCCAAGCCCTTCAGAATTCTCTAAGTCCACATCCAATAAGACGGTTCTTTGATCAAAGCTTCAAAGCTCCAAAGAACATTCAAATCAAGTCATCATCTTCTTCACAAATCTCGGAGAAGATTCTACCGCTTGATTCGAGATCAAGCTATCAAGCCCTCGTTTCAACACACATTTAAGCATCCAAGCTCCAGAGCTCTGAAGATCAAAGCCTCCAAAGCCCTCAGAATTCTTCAAGCCCACATCCAACAAGACAGTTCTTCGATCAAAGCTTCAAAGCTCTGAAGAATGCTCAAGCCAAATCCACAAATCATTAATCTCCTTCTACCAAATTGAAGAAGATCTCAAATTTCGATTTGAGACCAAGCTCCCAAGCCCTCTGTAGTGGGCCGAAATCTAGTGGTCCAAAAGGGGCTCGGCGGATGAGCCCAGAAGGACCAAGGCCCAATCGGAGATTTAAGCCCAACTCAGGAATGTAACGAGATGGGCTGTCTGAGACGGTCTCATCCGAGACAAACCGGCATCTAAGCCGAGTAAAGTTGTGATTTGGAAGAGTCATCCGAGACAGATCATATCCAAGATGGCTCGGAAGGAAGAGCCGAGATATCGGTGATGTCCTACGTGACGTTGTCCGGGGCAGTTAACGCAAGTAACGGATTGGGGAAGGCACATGTGCATGCTACAACTTTCCCAACGTCAGTGTGATGGGATCCGAGCGGTTACGCTACGTGTCAGTACCTCATTTGAAGACGCGTGCATGTAATGATAACGGATTTGGCTCGTGATGCATGGTGACGTCATCCGAGCCAGATTATGGATCTACCCATGTACTTGGGGAGCCTATATAAAGGAAGAAGAGGAACTCTATAGAGGTACACAACACTTTCTCTCTCTACAACTACTCTCTTTGGTACTTCATCTCTTTCAATCTCTCACTAGACCGTCAGAGTGCCTTCCCTGGCCACATTTCGGCCAGGTTGGGCACTAACGCTGAGTGTTATGTGTGCAGGAGTACCTAGAAGAAAGCTCTCGCCGCTCACAAGGGTCACGAAGAGTTTAAGAGGTTCATCTGGAATTCAGGGCACCACACCCTCAAATCAACACCTGCAAATTCGCATCTCCTTCAATCAAATTGAAGAAGCTCTCAAAGACCAATTTGAGAAGAAGCTCCACAGCCCTCAAGTCAACGGTCACAAATTCGTCATCTTTTTCCAACAAAATTGAAGACGATCAAGCAAATCAACTTGAGAAGAAGCTTCAAAGCCCTCAAGTCAAAATCCGTCAAATTCGCCGTCTTCTTCGCAAAGGCCAAAAGGATCTTGCCATTCAATTCAAGAATAAGCATCAAGCCCTCGAATCAAAACTCCTGAAGAGAAGAATCAAAGGATTATTTTCTTTTATCAGAAATTATTACAGAGATTGTAAACCCAAATTTTTCAATCAATAAAATTGACTCTTTGTTCAGCATCTTTCCGTCTTTTTTCCAGACTCGAAATTTGTGTGATACAAGTACAGTATCGGTCAAATATCGGTACCATTTAGAATTTAGCCTACTACCATTATATATAGATAAATCGATAAATTTTAACTCTCATCTTATATTTTCTATTCTATTAAAATTATCATTCTCAAAAAGAAAAAAAAAACTTGTTGAAAGTTATGCTCCTAAATCTGTGACTAACCAGAAAGTTTCAGACTTCAACCAGATTTTCAACAGTTGGCTGGTTAGTTTATGCGATCAGCCAACCCTGCCATGACCCATAACCAATTTCAATTAAGATGAAGGGTGAGTAATTAGTAATTTGTCATTTTAGGGTTTACAATATAATTTATAACCCCCTTTTGTGGGTTGTACTGCTTTATCATCTCGAGCGGCTACACATGGTCTAGATTGGACCGATTACCTACAAATCCAGTAATTGAACCATTCCAAATTGTTCCAGAAAAATAATAACCAAAACCTAACCAATGTACGTTTGGTTTAGAACCCAACCGCACGAATGGACCAATTTTTGTTCAGTTCTGGTTCTACCCGCTTAGAGGTGGAACAATTTTTCACAATACCTGAACTCATAAAAATTATTTAGATTAACATAAAATAATAGCTTACGAGGTTGATAAAAATGATAATAACACCTCACTAGGAAATAATATTAACTTACCAAATAACGATACTTTATTTATACGAAAAAATTTAAGGCTTTCTATTAAAATAGATTTCTACTCTAAATATACATAAAAGAATACAATACAAGAAAAAAAATATTAACTTACTAAAATCAAGATACATAATGTATAGTAAAAGTATACATATTAAAAAATATATATCTTATATATAATAATAATAATAATAATAATAATAATAATAATAATAATAATAATAATAATAATAATATTATTATTATTATTATACGGTCTGGTTCGGTTCTAACCGTAGTTCTTGAATTGAGAACCAATAACCGAACCATAATTATTGGTTCTGATGTTTTTAGAACCATAACCGAACCTATAAACTGCATAACCCGACCAACTAAAACAGTTTGGTCCAGATCGGGTTGATTTAGCGGTTATATCGATTTTCTTGTACACCCCTAGCTGCTGTACTCTCTCAAGTTCTTTTATGAAATTGACGTTATTTTTCAAACTATTAAGCAATCTACCGTTCTTTTCAAACTATTGATAAAATTACCGTTGTTTTGTACTTCTCATTTTCAACCTGAGATATTTGGCCACTTCTCATTCTTAACCTTGGAAGTCTCTTGAAATTTCATCCGACGTGTCCGCGTCCAACGTGGATATTTGGCCAGGCTGTCTATACATATTTCTCATGTCGAAAATGAGAAATCGTTAAAAATTTCAATTTGTACCTGAGAAGTCTTTGTAATTTCTGGTGTACTAACTGAAAATATACTTCTCACATTGGACCTGAGAAATATTTTATACAGCTCATACCTCATATTGGACATGAGAACTACTTTGACTCTCATTTTTCCCGTCTCCAACCAAAACATTATGCTATTCATTTTCCTCAATTAGCGTCCCAACCTGAAGCAGAGAAGAACGTCGAGTACGGCTCCTCCGTCTTCCTTATCGATCTCTCTCTCTCTCTCTCTCTCTCTCTCTCTCTCTCTCTTCCACACTTATTTGTTTATTTTGACTTAGAGGGAAAAAGAAATAACGATTTTTTTTAAAATAAAAATTTGGTCTTGTTTTTAGTTTCTTGATTAAAAACTTGACATTTATTTTGTGTTGGTGTAATTACCGCATATAATAAAATAAATTAATAAGCACAACACCAGAATAGACCGAGGCGCGGGTATCTCGCTTTCTTTAAGGAGATATAGCCTCTGCGGTGGGTAAGTTCCCAATAACCGATGCAGCAGACTACTAGCTATTCTCCCCCAGGATACAACAACCCAACGTTAGGTTGTGTGGCTCCTACACACTCTACATATGTGTGCGAGCCCAAAGCTCCACCAAAGAAACACCTTTCTTTGCCCGAAAAATACAAATATATAGAAAGTATGTTTTTACTTTTCCATCTGATGACACATATTCCAAATCTGTATGAAGGCCTTTTATGGCCTTCGAATACACTACTCAATTAATGCATGCATTCATAACCTAACTATGTTAAACAATAAATGAACTTAAGTTAATGATTACGTTATTAACTTATGAAGTAACAAAGAAACAAATGTACGTAACTTGTTTTAAGGTTTAGGCTAATTAATATACTTCATTTAATATGCAAATGTAACAACAATCCCCCACTCATTTGGATATTAAATTAAGTAAAATATATAGGCACCAAAAATATATTATTGGGCAAAGAGGAGTCGTTATGCATAATGAAAGGTGTGCTCTGCATTGAACCTTCACTTAGTGAGACAGTAACCTCTACTCCAGAGTCAGTAGTGTGCTCAGCAGTGAACTATGACTGCTTAGGGGAAATAAAGAATTGCTGCCCACACATAACAACTCAGGTGTTGACATAAGCTTTAATAGCCAGCACATTGCGGCCTTGTGCTTATCCCAGTTTTCATAAGCGTTTTTGAGATTAAGCCCGAATCTCATAGGAAGCAGCCCCACTTCCATGCTCACATATGTGAAATCTGTCAAGGATGCTCCTATAATTCTGACATCCCACTCATACGAGCTACATATTTTCATTAAGAGTTTAAAAACTCAACCCTCCATCATTACAAGATGACTGAATTTACATCATAGGGATGGACATAAAATAAAATAGTGCATCCTTTAACGATCACCATATGATTCGTTTGTCGCATTGAACCCAGTTACAGGATCAATGGTCCCCGAGTTGGGTATCCTCATACGTGATTCTTGAATGTATGGGCTTCAGTCCCATCCCCCTCGATGTATTCCAAACCCGTTCTCTTGCCAAGGCCTTGGTTAATGGATCTGCTAAGATTATCACAAGATTTAACGACTGTGTTTGGTTAGATAGTTTAGTTTAGTTTTGATGATGTCAGCAGGTGTAATGAGTGGAGAGAGATAGAGAGAAATGAGGGAAATGATGATATCATCAAAACTAAAACTAAAACTAAACTGGGAAACGAACAAGGCCAACATAATCCACATTTATGCTCCCACTATTCAAATAGGATCTCACAATACTGTGTTTTCTTCGCATGGGTCTGGATTTACCGTTGTAGTAACGGTTTTTTACTCTACCAATAGCAGCAATGCTATCACAACAGATTAACACAGGAGGAATTGTTTTTTTCCCAACAAGGGATTTCATGCAATAAATCTCTTAACCAATTCGCTTCCTCGCATGCTAAAGACAAAGCTATAAGCTCAGCTTCCATAGTAGAATTAGCGAAAATTGTTTGCTTTTTCGACTTTCAGCATATAGCACCACTTGCCAAGGTAAAAATAAAACCTTTGGTAGAGAGAGAATAATCTAACAAAGTATTCCAATCTGCATCACTGTACCCCTCAAGTACAGTAGGATATTTTTTATAAAACAAACCATGAGTTCTGGTACCAGATAAATATCTCATTACTCTTTTCATAGCATGCCAATGATCAATACTCGGCTTGCAAGTAAACCTGCTAAGTACTCCAACAGCGTAAGCAATGTCAGTTCTAGTACAATCAGTCGCATCTTGCAAGCTACCAATCATGCTAGCATATTCCTTTTGATTTATCACCTCCTTGTCATCTTTAACAGGAAAAAGATGTACACTAGCATCAAAAGGAGTAACAACATGCTTGCAATCAAGATAGTTATATTTTCTCAAAATTTTTCCAATATAATGCGACTAGTCAAGAGAAATGCCTTCACTTGTTTTAGTGATTTTATACCCAAAATAAAATTAGCTTTACCAAGATCTTTCATATTAAAATGGCTATTCAGTATGTTTTTCGTCTCATTTATAATATGCAAATTAGAGCCAAATATCAAAAGATCATCTACGTAAAGATGAATAATCACATGTGAATTTTCATGGCTGTGTTTGGTTAGATAGTTTAGTTTAGTTTTGATGATGTCAGCAAGTGTAATGAGTGGAGAGAGATAGAGAGAGAAATGAGGGAAATGATGATGTCATCAAAACTAAAACTAAAACTAAACAAGGAAATGAACAAGGCCCATGTGATTTATAGTAGATGTACTTATCACTTTCATTTATTTTGTACCCATTCTCAATCATGTAGGAATCAAAATTTTCATGCCATTGCTTAGGAGCTTGCTTTAAGCCATAGAGAGATTTAGTTAGCTTACACACCTTGCTTTCTAGTCTGGGCTCCACAAAGTTATTTTTACATCCATTTGATGAATTTTTAAATCACAAATTGCAGCCACAACAGTTAACAATCTAATGGATACAACACGTGTAACCGGAGAGAATGTGTCAAAAAAGTCAAGATCAGCTTGTTGCTTAAAACCTTTTGCAACTAGTCTTGCTTTATATTTATCAATAGACCCATCCGGCTTAAGCTTTTTTTCGAATGACCCATTTACACCCAATTGGTTTACAACCCAGCGGTAAATCTACTAATTGCCCTGTTTTATTTGAAATTAGTGAATCCATCTCATCATTTATAGCCTCTTTCCAAAATATAGCATTAGGTGACGATAAAGTTTTTTGTAAAGAAATTGAAGTATCATTTACATTAAAAACATGATAGTCAAGGCCAAAATCTTTTTCAACTCTAGCTCTTTTACTCCTTCTAAGTTCAACTTCAATATTTACTTGACTTTGAACAAGAGGAGTAGAAGAACTTGGTTCAGACAAAATATTTTCAGGAAATTCTTTACCCTCACTATTTCTTGATTTAAAAGCAGATTTATCTTCATGAAAAATAGCATCACCTGATTCAAATATGATATTGTTTTTAATATCTAAAAATTTATAGGTTGTACTATTTACCGCATACCCTAGAAAAGCACAGGTGGTAGCTCTTACACCCAACTTTGGTATTTTGGGGTTTGTAAGCCTTACAAAAGCTAGACAGCCCCAAACTCTCAAATGTCCCAAATTTGGCTTATGCCCCTTCCATACCTCAAAAAGGTATCAGTTTAGTTTTCTTATGTGGTACTCTATTCAACACATAGAAAGCAGTCGAAACTGCCTCATCCCAAAGATTTGAGGGGGCACTTGAATTAATAAGTATGGCATTAGTTAGATCAATCAATCTTCTATTTTGCCTTTCAACAACACCATTTGATTGAGGTGAATGTGGTGGTGTAATCTCATGGATAATTCTCGTGACTGAGCAAATGAGTCAAAGCGAAAAGTTACATACTCTCGACCTCTATCACTCCTGATTCTCTTTATTTTTTTACCGAATTGATTTTCAACCTCTAGAAGGAATTCTTTAAATTTCTCAAAAGCATCACTTTTATGTTTCAACAAATATACATAAGTATACTTTGAAAAATCATCAATAAAAGTGCTAAAATATCTATTTCCACCACGGGTTAAAATTCCTTCGAAGTCACATAAATTTGTGTGAATTAATTCTAACAATTCGGTTGTTCTTCCAACACTTTTATGAGGTCGTTTAGTAATCTTTGCTTGACTGCAATTTTCACATTTTTCAAAAAAATTTGTCAATTTAGGAATTAATCCAAGACCACTCAGGATTCCCACATATCTAACACAAGCGAGCATGCCCAAAATTAAAAGTAGAAAGCATGTAAACAGAACTTGTCGGTGCTTTATTAATTTCCACACTCAACTTGAACATTCCATCACATGCATAACCCTTACCCACAAACGTTCCTTTTTTAGTTATCACATACTGATCAGATTCCATAGTTTGCTTGAAGCTAGCCTTGTTCAAAAGATAACTTGACATTAGATTTTTCCTCATGGACAGAGTGTAAAGAACATCTTTTAATGTTAACACTTGTCGAGAGGTAAACTCCAAATCAACCTCACTACTCCCCAACACTTTAGTTTTGCTAGAGTCACCTAGCATAACTGTTTTCTCTTCATCAAAGGGAGTATATACTTTAAACCAAGTTTTGTCATAGCAGACGTGCCTATTAGCACCAGAGTCTGCCCACCACCCTTCCACATAATGAACCATGCAAATGTCTGTAATCATTGCCACATATGGTCCCTTGGTAACATTGGCCTGGGGAACAGGACCAAGTTTCCGAAATTTACAAGTTCGAGCAAGATGCCCACTTTTGCCACAGACAAAACATACACTATTTTGCTGATTTTGTAAAGGGGGTCCTTGGTTCTAGCTTTTCTTAAATCCTTTGTTATGAAATTTTTCCTATTTTTAAAAATTTGTATGGCTTCGTATAAGCATTCTCAGGAAACTGACCGTTGAGTAAGTTATGGTTATTAGCAGAAACATAATTTACCTTTGTGGAATGTTCAATACCTTCTTGTGCCAATTGTGCATTGCGGCTTTCAGCCTCCTCCTCCATGTGGATGCAACCGATCAAGGTCTCCAAAGAAATCTCCTTTTGCTTGTGGCACATCCCCTTTTGGAATTCCTTCCAAGATGATGGTAGTTTGTCAATAATGTTTGCCACCACAAGATTGTCCCCAATCTTGATGCCTTCTGATGCCATCTCTCCCACTATCATGTGAAAATCTTAACCTTGCTCCACAACTGATTTTCCATCCACCATTTGGAAGCGAAAGAATCCGCTGGTCGCATATTTTTTTGCACCTGCCTCTTCAGTGTCATACTTGCTCTGTAAAGCTTTCTAAATTTTCTTGGTAGAGGTGTAAGTTGTATCATAGTAATCATAAAAATGATCAGCAAGGCAATTTAAGAGATAATACCAACACTTGTACTTAAGCCTCATCATTTAGCCCGTTGGCCCGAGGCCCGCCCGAAGCCCGCTAGGCCCGCTGGGCTTAGCCCGAGCCCGAGCCCGCCAAGTGGGCGGGCTTACCCAGCCCGACGTTTCCATGGGCCGGGCTTGGGCCTAAGAATTTTAACTCCAACCCGCCCGCCCGCCCGCCCGTTGGCCCGCCCATGAGCCCAGCCCGTCGGCCCGAGAAAAAAGCCCGTCCATAGCCCGTACACTTCTACACGTATAGCATGGGTTTGAGAAACAACATGCCTGAAATTTCTCCTTTGTCTCCCCTCCCAGAAAATTTTTCCTCTCCTCTCTTAAATATACATACAAATGGTTGGTGGGGAATAAAAAAATAAGAAAAGTAGTACAAAGAATAGAAATTCAAGTGGTGGAGGTGGAAAAAGAAAGAAAAAATATAAGTTTCCTGCATAAGAATCTTCGTGGGGTGGATTTTTTAATTTATGCATTGGGTGGATGTTTTTCGTAAGTGTACGGTGTTGGTGTTGGACACTTTGTCCCCCTTTTCCATTTTTCTAGAGCATCTCCTGCTCCTTTCTTCCCCCTTTCCATTTTTCTAGAGAACTTCTTTTGATTCAAAGGCAGAGTACACGAGAATGCTTTTGGAAAAGCAAAAGCAAGTGGTGGGCAATGCATTGACCAAGGCATTAGACTGACTGCTATAGTAGTGGGCCTTTTGCTGTTTTGCACAGACCAACAGTTGGTCTTTAGCTGTCACAGTCGGCCCGCCCAAAATAGCCCAGCCCAGTCGGCCCGAAGACTGGCCCGCCCGCCCGCCCGACTAAGATAAGCCCGTGGGCTGGGCCTGGGCTTCAAGTTTTGACATATAGCCCGGCCTGCCCGGCCCGATAAAAAGAAAAAGCCCGTCAAGCCCGGCCCGTGGGCGGGCTTGGGCTGAAAGTTCGCGGGCTGGGCCGGCCCGGCCCGGCCCGATGCCGACCCTTACTTGTACTCATCTGTGTTGTATTGCTCCACCTGCTCTAGATGAGCTTCATATTCTTCCTCGTTCATCTCCTCGGTAGAGATTTTGTTTGGATTTTTCTCTGTGAGAATGTAGGCCACCTTGAGAAGGCTTAGGTAGAAAAGAACTTTTCCTTTCCATCTCTTGAAATGAGCTCCCTTGAACTTGAAGGGCTTGTTAAGATCGCCAGTGCCGTCATTGATCTTTTCTGGTGCTTGCTCCATGCTTGATATCTCCTTATTATTGGTGTAATTACCGCAGTTAATAAAATAAATTAATAAGCACAACACCAGAATAGGCTGAGGCGCGAGTATTCTCCCCCAGGATACAACAGCCCAACGTCAGGTTGTGTGGCTCCTACACACTTTGCATAAGTGTGCGAGCCCAAAGCTCCACCAAAGAAACACCTTTCTTTGCCCGAAAAATGCAAATATATAGAAAGTATGTTTTTACTTTTCCATCTGATGACACATATTCCAAAGCTGCATGAAGGCCTTTTATGGCCTTCGAATACACTACTCAATTAATGCATGCATTCATAACCTAATTATGTTAAACAATAAATGAACTTAAGTTAATGATTACGTTATTAACTTATGAAGTAACAAAGAAACAAATGTACGTAACTTAGTTTTAACGTTTAGGTTAATTAATATACTTCATTTAATATGCAAATGTAACAACATTTTGTTACAAGTGTAATTGGTGGATGAGGCACATTTATTTTGTCTGGGTAATGAAGTGGTAGACAATGACCATGAGATATGGTTGGGATTCATATGCATTGCTAGGGGGCATATAAGGGAAACAAAAAGTAAAAAACCGTGTTCGTACATTTAAAAGTAGTAGTATAGATTGAAAAGATTTCAAAACACGCTTTTACTATAATTACCCAAATGGGCCAAAACATCACTTACAACCGTGTTTTTGAATGTCCTTTTTTTTTTTTTAGATAAAGAGATAGAAATATCATTAATACAAGCCACCTAATACAAACGGAGTATCTGCAAGTTGAGAATTAAACATACAAATAACTAACCAATATAGAAATAAAGCTACACATAAGCTACATAACAAGAACTAAGTGACACCTCCATCACCGGAGTCAAGGTGATGAAAAAAGTGGCAAGCGCATGCTTGGCCAAGACGTGCGCACATTGGACTTCCTTCCTCTCCACTTTAGAAATACGACAAAAGCTTAGCTTTGCAATCTCCACATGCAGGTTGCTAATAAAAAAGGCATCTAGATAATGACACTCACTCCGCCTCCCTATCTGCATAATGGCATTAAAACAATCAGAAAGAATATCTGTAGCATTAAAGTCATGATTTGAAGCCCATTGATTGCTTGATGGATTGCTTGGATTTCCGTTTGGACAGGACTATTGCTATATGATGAAATAGAGTGTTGCGCAATGATGTTTCTATTTGTGTCCTTTGCAGTAAAACCTAGCCCGCACCATGAGTTTCCTTCTTTCCATGCCCCATCCACACAAAACACATTTTCTTAGAACAGTTGAAGAATCCAAATGATTCTTTAACGTAATGGACGGAAATTTGGTGATTGGAGATTGCCTTGAAGGTTGTGATGGCTTTTTAGATTTATTCAACCAGTCGGACGCCCTTTGGAACCAATGAGCATTACCCTTGCAATGAAAAAACAGCATCACTGGGAAAAGGAATTTCTGAAAGCACAAAGCTCCCGAAATAGCATTAACACAGCCCCCAAGTCTATCTAAGTGGGAAATAATTTGGTTGAAGTCCCCAATGCACAGAAGAGGCCCGTTTTGCTGACTAATAGTATGAAACAGGGAGTCCCAGACTGCAGCTCTTTCACTATGATAAGGGGAACCATAGACTAAAGCCAAACGCCAACAAAGATTAAAATCATCTATAACTAAAAGGAGAATCAAGTGTTTTGATTGATGAATAACAGAGATTGAGAGATTGGGTTTCCAACCTACCCAGAGACCTCCTCTTGAACCCTCAGCATCAATACCCGCAAAATTATTGAATCCTTGGTTGCGAAGAATAAGATTAACAGAATCTACTGTAGTTTTGGTCTCCATCAAAAAGAGGAGACTAGGCCGTTGGTCTTGGATCAGTCGTCCAAGAGTATGAACTGATAGAGGGTGGCCAAGTCTCCTACAGTTCTAACTTAATAGAATCATTGCTGCTGCCGTGGCTGAACCGAAGCAGCCACAACAACATGGGAGTTGCATACTCCCGAAATATTCAAAACAAAGCCAGAAGAGTGTGGGACACCATGTTACCGTGAAAGAGTTGTTAACAATTCCAGCAATAGTGGATAAAAAAAGCCAGAACTTAGACTAGGGTGGTTAACCAATAAGCTATGTGACTTAGGCCAGGAAAATATATTATTATGAGGACTAACCAAAGGTGGAGCTATCGTGCCACCAATGTTTGCAGAGTGATCGGGTTCAATCAAAGAGGATAGCGAGCAAAGTGGTAGTGAAGTTGGCAGATTACTCAAGTTAGGGAAATTATAAAAATTTAATGACGGGTCGGGGTTAGGAAATAAGAAATTGGTATGGTGGTCCAAACGCGCTTTTTTTGAGGAATAACAACCAGTTCCCTCGTCATCCCCTTCCCCCTCGTAGCATCTTTTACCAAAGGAAATCCGAAGACCCGCATCACAACATGAAGTAGTAGGAGAAAACTAACTATTAATGAAATATAAGTGCAAAGGCTGATAAATAGCAAGACCCATAACAGGAAAAGATATAGCTTTCGCACATGTATTGCACACTGAAAAAATGGGGGAAATACCTAGCGGATTGTCTAGATTTTCATTCGGAGCCAAGAATGGATCATGATCCAGGAATAAATAGTTGAGATTGGTACCGGTACAAGCTTTTGTGGTAGTTGAAGTCCCATCTTCATCATTTTGCTCTATCACCATAAGGCGTTTACCAAAAATAATCCAAAGCCCGGCATCCTTATAGGTCTTAATCTGACTTGCTTGATCAGCCCCCTACCCCTCTTGCATGTTAATTCCCAACCCACAACTATTATCCAAATCTGGCCCAATAGCAGTCTGATTGATATGGTTGAATCCAAGTACACTCTCCTTGTTTTTTCCAGACCCAAATATATTTCCCACATTGGCTTAGCAATTGGTCCTTGAGGTTTATCAGAGCCTAGAGAAATAGGAATTTCACAGTTATGCCCACCACGTATTTGCTCATCTTCAAGACCGTTTCCCACATTTCCTTGCAAATCTGTTAATGTAGCTAATTTAATACCTGTTTCAGTCACATGTAAACCCAGATTTGAGCCCAAGTTATTAACCTTTGGTCTTTTGCTTGATGAACTTCCCAGCTCAACACCAGTCCTTTTAAGAGAACGGTTGCCATAACTTGGGTTAGAGGTGAGACCAAGAGAGTTAAGTTAGAGCTCAAAGGAGGTGTCAAGACCATAACTAGCCAGTCCATTCCTAGCTGACTCTTGCTTCCATTGACCCAAAGTGTTCTGAATTCCATTACCTGTCGTCTCCATTTCATCCGCCATGTGAGTTGTTGAGTGGTTCTATAATTGAGTGATCAGATGCATGGTCTATGCCAATGTCATTCTCGTCCGAAGGCTCCGTTGGATCTTCCTCAGAAGATTCAAAGTTCTCTCGTCGCACAAAGAAATAAGTGAGCACCTATAGCATTCACAGTTTCTATAACACGATCTTCTTGAGGAACTTGGCACCAAAGGATTTCAATCTGTGAGGTACGGTTGAGGTTAGAGTTGCTATATGCTTTGATATCTCTGGTATAGAGGGGTCGCCCTTCAAAAACCCAGAAGTTGCCATGAGGGAGTTAAAAACATGTTTAGAAAACACGCTTTTTAGGCGGATTACGATTAACAAATGTTAAAACCGTGTTTGCCAAACACTACTTTCGTGAAACCATGATTGCTAATCACGTCTTCACGTATTTTAAAAAAATAAATAAAGTTTAAAAAGTTGCATATTAAATAGGGTAAATAACCTAGACACCCCTTGAACTATACCTCTTTTACCTAGACACCCTCTAAACTAAATTAACCTACGACCCTCTCAACTATTTAATACTCAATTAGCCCTTAACTCCGTTAAAAAAAGATGACTAAAAGACCTTTATGCCCCTCAATCAGCCCTTAACGCCCTCAATCAAACCCATTTTATCAGAGCAAATGCACAAGCTTAGGAAAAATTTTAGCCAAAAATGCTGGTGTATTGTGCATATTTTTCACTATAGCTACTCGCGTCGCTATCAACACTCCAACAATAATATCAATTTACATATCTTTTAATAAAATAGTATTTTTCCCTTTTTCAAACATTACAACACACACACACACACACACATAGATATATATATATATATATATATATATATATATATATATATATATATATATATATATATATATATATATATATTTAAATTACTTTTTTGTGGACCGGTTCCCCTCACACAAAGTTTAATACAAATTTTGACACTTCATCTCATCCATTGATTTCAATGGCTGAGATTAAATCTAAATTATTATTCACTCTCTTGTTCTCCCTGCTCCACATCTAATCTTTCACATTAAACCATAAACGCACAGGCTGACCACCAAGGAACCTCGTCGGACCTTATTTGACCTTCGGCGAACTCCAGTAGCGTGAAACTTCTGAAATTCTGTGTGTGTGTGTGTGTGTGTGTGTGTGTCACACCCCAAAACGGGAAATGACTGGCCATGAACCACAAGGCCAATTGATGGATCATGAAGCCTAAAAAAAAATTAAATATGAGGTCGACAAACACAAAATGACCATTGCTTATTGTTAAACAAAACAAAGCCAATATGGCTCAACGAGAGCACGGGGAACTACCATCCCACGAACCAGATAATAAAATTATCCATCATCGACAAAAAGAATCCCATAATTATTTTTACCAAAAAGGTTTAACAATATGCGGAAGCGAATAAATAAAATACTAAATCTAGGATGCAATATCATATGGAGGTCGACACAAAGAACTCCCCAAGATGCCACCAGAGTCCTCATCTATTGACTCGATTTTCCTGAAAATGGTGTTGGAATAAATCCGTCAGCTGACAAGCTCAGTGAATGGCAAAGCATGTATATTAGATAAAGTTCTAAATCAGGAATTAAAAATAAATTTCCATGCAAACATAATTTGGCAATTGGCATACGAAGTGTACAACAAAACAACAATTTATACCAATAAATCTTTTTTACCAATAACAAGTCTTAATGGTGATCGCAATACGATATCCAACAACAATGGGGAACCATAACCAATACCAAATAATACCAAGTGCCAGTGAATAAAAATCTCATAATAATTGGATCCAATATCGAAACTTGGAGTCACCACGAGTAGGCAGCCCATGGAACTTTTCCCTAAGAACGATCTGGTCAAAATCAACCGTTGAGCATTAGGGCCTCCAACCAATAATAAATGTTCCCAATAATATCCATCAAGTTCTCACCAAAAGATCATTTTAGAATAATAACTGGTTCCAACAAAACCCACCGCATGCTAATTTTAGGAAACAAATATAAACAATCATGCGATCCAATTAACAGTAAAGAATTTTTCTAAAAGAATAGTTTATGGGACACGGGGAGTTTCGAAAATACGTAAAATGCTTAACCACTCACTTGGGTCCAAAGATAATGCAACTCGAACACGCAAAAGAGGTTAACCTGAACAAAAGAATCATAGGAATCAACTACCAAATACAAATACTATATCACTGTCTATCAAAACAGGGCTACTATTAACTATTAATATACCCTAACCTAGCGTCTAATTCCACGTTGGTTTTGGCATCTGTATCACCATCCATGTATGTCATAAACCCATCCATAGTATCACCTTCCATTTGGGCTT
Source organism: Vaccinium darrowii (assembly GCA_020921065.1). NCBI lineage: Eukaryota > Viridiplantae > Streptophyta > Magnoliopsida > Ericales > Ericaceae > Vaccinium > Vaccinium darrowii. The sequence goes on from CM037154.1 coordinate 24,103,483, forward strand.
CTTCATGCTGTATTTCATCATGCTTATAAGTTTTTCTGGTCTGCTGCTCCCTCATCGCTAAAAATTGAACTGGAATCTTCTAAGGATATGTCAACGTTGCTGCTTCTAATCTAACCCTGATGTTGAGTTTATCTCTCTGCTGCTATTGATGTTTTGGATTCTGCTTGAATGAGTGAAATTTAAAGAAAAGGGTGAATTATGGTAGTCTCAGGAGGTCTATTGTCCATATAAATCACGAATGGTTTCAAAATGGTGTCATCTTGTGCATCGAGAATTTCATATTTATACAGGTTTCTGTTTTTGGAGCAAGTCAATTTTGCTAGCTGCTGGTTGGATTGCTGTAGACACCCCAATTTTTGATCCCTGTGCATCCCCAATGATGAAAGAAATATTTGGTACCCTGAACAGCTATTATGGACTTCAGAACTTTTGGACCAAAAACCCTAGCCGTACGGCTTACTGTCAAAACCGTACGGTGTACCCTGCCACATCTCAACCGTACGGTGCATCCAATCTAGCCGTACGGTTCACCCTCTCAACCGTGCGGTTACATTCCAGAAAATATTTGCAATTCTGACAGGAGAAGCATCTCATCATTTTGGGAAGATTTTATGCCGATTTTATTCGTTTTTCCGTCTATAAATAACCTCTCTCTCTCCCATTTTTCAACAACAACAACTCCCGGTACCACCCCGATACGCCGTCAAAATCCCCGGTCGTTTCCCGTCCAAAATCCCGTCTAAAACTCGTGTCAAAATCATAATCCAATCTTCGCTTCTCTGTTTCTATCCCCAGCAACCCACAATCCATACCAAAAGTCCCCATTCAAAGTTCAAGTCCAAGAAATTCCACAAGTTCTCAAAGCTATTCAACATTTCTGCAAAGGTACAACCGTATTTCGCAAAGCCGGGTTCCAAACCTAGGCTTTTGAGGGGATCCTCCTAAGTTGAGAGTGACTTTAATAGTCATCTCTAAGCTTGGGTGGTTGAACTTTTCATAAAAATCAGATTTTTCAAGCAAAAACAAGTCGCTGTTCGAAAACCAAAATTTTGAAAATTTTCTCAAAAAGTGCACCGTGCAGTTCATTTAGGTGCACCGTACGGCCAACTTATGTTAGCCGTACGGCTAACCTCTACAGCACAAAAACATTCCCCTGTTTGTGCTCTGTTTTTCTGACTTCCTGCAATTTCTTTTTTTATTACACTTTGACCCCTCTACTCTCCTATAAGTACTATTAAGTCCTTTTTTTATTTTATTTCCTTCATAGTTTTATGTATTATTTCTCTTTATTTACCCGTTTAATTGTCAAAGTTTTTTTTTTTTTTTCAATAAAATATTTTCTAAAATCCCACAAAAATTTAGTAGAGACCGGGAATTTCCCGGGCGAGCGGGGTGCTTTTCAACAAAACCTTCCCCGTTCGTAACCTGGCTTCCGAATCCAAGAATCGTTTCGCAGATCAAATCTTTTCCAGAAACGGCACGAGAGTCGTCAATTATTTTTCAACGGTTTCTCGGGTACCAAAATCATTTTCTAAATAAATCCCGGGTGGCGACTCACATTTTTTTCTTTTCAATTTCAAAATGCCAAATGGGCTTCCGAGCCGCGTGGATCTCACCGTCCACAATTGCATTCTGCTAATTGGAAGCTTATTACATAAGAAGATTTGGGGGGTTATTGTTGCAGTCATCTGTTGCAATATGATGCAAATTCAGTTGGAAGTTCTTTTTGGGGTATTGAGATGTAGTTATCTCTGATGCAGCAAGGGCAAATCTTCAGCTGAAAATTTTATGCATTTTGAATGGCTGCAAGTGGAAATCCGTAGAAGTTAGGAATTGAATTCTCATGTGGTTAGATGTATGCTCTGATGTGCTTTGTATTTTATCTCTTGTAATTTGTTCTGATCTTTGTTGATTCCTGATTAACTCTTGGGTTGGTGCGGCATATGATTGTCATGGGGTTAGGGTGCCAACCTAGTTGGGAGTTTAGCCTCGTGTTGTGATGCCGTTATTATCCGTTCCCTTTAATCTTTGTAATTTTTGCATTGATTAATAAAAAAATTTGCCGTTCAAAAAAAAAAAAAAAAACTCATCCATAGTTCACTTTAATAAGACAAGTAGTAATTCTTTGTAGTGGCACCTGTGCAAAACTCCAACTAAGACCGTACTATCTTGTAACAAATCCCACCGATTCACACCATCCAACCAACCAAATTCAAGTACTCACCCATACCTTGTAGAGCCAAAACGTGAAAGACAGGAAAACAACAAAAGAGAATCAAGCTACAATGAAAAACTCACCCGTCCGGTCCACCAACCTACGACGAAGTTGACTGCGGCTTCTCGGCTTCCCTCTCAATCTCTCTCTCAAGCTCTCTCAATATAACCCTAATCAACTATAGAATATATGTTTAAGTGTAGCTTTACATAACCACCCACTAACGTTCTATACCCTAAATTATAGCCAACTAATTAATTAGGGTATTTACAATAACATACATATCTATAATAAAATTGGTCTAATGATATAATCTACTAAAATTAGCCTCATGCCTTCAAACATATATATTATAACGCCGGTAATACCTGAAGTGCCGCGAAAATAATTAAATAGGACGCATCATGAAAAGAAAATTTCTATGCGACCAATTATAATTATGAAAAGAAAATTTAGGGCCATCACTCTCTCTCTCTCTCTCTGTGGAATACACCCCCATGTTGCAGATTGAGGGAGGGGAAAACACTTGGATTTTGGTCCAGAGCTAATAGCTCATGTTTGTAAGTAGTAGGACATTGATTTTCAACCAACTGTTGTGATTGGTATGCTACATCTATGAGATTGACCTAATAATCAGTTTTACTTTTCCTTACCCAAAAAAATCAGTTGTACTTTTACACATTTTCACTTCTGCTAGCTATTGCCCACATATATCTATACTGCTTAAACACCAATTCCACACACAATTGGTAGTATTTACCGCAAATCAGTGGATGTGAAGTCAACAATGGGATTTAGTGGGTAGAGGTGTTAAATATGTTGGTTGGTTTTGATTTGGGGCAATCAATTGGAGTGGATTTTGATTTGGGAGAACGACGACCAAGAAAACATGAGTAAATGGAAATTCAAAGTGAATAGTGAGGGTTGATTTTGTGAACCAGAAGAACGAGAGAGGGAGTGTCTACTGTTGGAAATACTTTAAAAATTAATGGAACCGTTTACCTCAAAATCTGTAAATGAACAGAAATACCACAAAAATTGGCTGCTATTTTGGGTTGAGTCGCGGACTATGTCGCTCTCTTTAAGACATTTCGCAGCTCCGCCCTCTCTGTGCAAGCAGTTGTAGCCACACCGCCTCCAGGATAAAATAGCCCAGAATACAGCCTCTGTCTCGATCTTTTCTGCATGGGAAAAAGACCGGAAATGCAAAACACAATCGACCTTTCTTGCTCTCTGAATTTTTGCGGGGTGAAAATGTTTTTCGGTTGTGTTTGAAAAGGCTGGAGTAAAGCTCATTTTATAGGGTAAGACGAACATATTTTTTTCGGAAAGTAAAATCAATTACGTTTCTGTGATTGAACCAATTTACCAAAAAATAATTTGCGCATGTTTTAATCATTTCTGTAACGGCTCTTTACACGCAGTCAAAATACGTTTTTTTATTATGTATATGGTAAGAAAAAATACTGTAACGGTAGGGAAAAAATCTTTTCCAAAACGGAACAGATTGGTCAAAAGAAAAAAATCTTTCCGTAAATAATTTTTGCAAAATGTGGGCTAACTTCGTATGTGCGCGAGGCTCCAAATTTGGGGATTTGCACACCCCCCCCCCTGCGCGCGAGGTTCGCAACGCGCACCCGGTTAACTGGTTTCCGGATCGGTTTTCACAAATTGGCTTGGACCTTGGCCCAACCCGTGTGCGCGCGAGGCCTCTCTTGGGCCTAGCTCATCAATGGTTCATGGAGCCTCCACACTTATAAAGAACACAAATGTTCTCTAGTTAGCCAATGTGGGACAAGTGTTCTTTGAAGAGTTTCTTTTGAAAAATACATAATCCTAACAATCCCCCGCTTGTATTTTTTACAAATATATTCATCGAGCAAGAAGGTATAGAGCAGTGCATAAGTAAAGGTGTCTACTGACTTGAATCGTTACATAGTGTAAGTGCTTCAGTAAAATACTAGAGTGACTTGTGGTCTTGAACTCTAAGGCTGAATGCACCACACGCACAACTCCACTTTGTGTAATGTTCTTAAGCCAGCACTTTACGGCCATGTGCTTATATCCCGGTTTCATGAATGACCTAGAGAATTTGCCCCAATTCTCTCGAGGAGCGGCCACACTCCAACATTCACATAGGTGAGTCTATCAAGAGTACTCCTGTAGTCTAGGTACTCCACTCCACATAGAGCTATAGAACTCATTAAGTGTTATAAAATAACACAACCTTTTCACGCTACAGGATGTCATGCTTCTTAGGGATTGAATTAATTTTTAATTTAGCATGATTCTCAACATATCACCCATGTGACTCGTTTTTCCCTTTGAACCTATTTCTTGGGATCTCCAGTCTAAAGGTTGGGTATCCATCACAAGTGACTCATTTCTCAATGGGCCTTAGTCCAATCCCTTTCAAGGTGTACCACACCTTTTCCCGAGCTAGTCCTTTCGTCAAAGGATCGGCAAGGTTCTCTTCCGTTCGGACATAATCCACTCTAACAACACCAGTAATGAGGAGCTCTCTCACTGTACTGTGCTTACGACGTATTTGTCGTCTCTTGCCGTTATAATAACGGTTCTGAACTTTTGCAATAGCCGCGGTACTATTGCAGTGGATTAAGATCGTCGGTATTGGCCTCTCCCATAGAGGGATTTCTGACAGAAGGTTTCTCAACCAACCTGCCTCTTCACTAGCAGTAGCTAGTGCTATCAACTCTGACTCCATCATAGATTGTGTCAATATTGTCTGTTTCTTGGATTTCCAAGAAACTGCACCACCAGCAATATTGAACACATATCCACTGGTTGCCTTGGAGTCATCCGAGAGGGTATTCCAATCAGCATCACTATATCCCTCTAATACAGCGGGATATTTAGAGTAATGCAACCCAAGGTTCATCGTTCTTTTGAGATACCGCATTACCCTCTCAATAGCGTGCCAATGCTCCATACTAGGTCGGCTAGTAAACCTGCACAATACACACACAGCATATGCAATATCTGGTCTAGTACAGTCAGTAGCATAACGAAGACTACCAATGATACTTGCATATTCAGATGGTCTAACACTATCACCAGTGTTCTTAAATAATTTCACAGCAGGATCAAAAGGGGTGCAAACAGGTTTACAATCAAAATAATTATACTTCTTCAAAATTTTCTCAATATAGTGAGTCTGATCAAGTGAGATGCCATTATCTGACCTAGTAATTTTGATACCCAAAATAACATCAGCTTCTCCTAAATCTTTCATGTCAAAATTCTTGCCAAGCAAAGATTTGGTTTCATTCACAACAGACAAGCTAGAACCAAGTATAAGCAAGTCATCAACATACAAACATATCAAAGTGCAAACTGAATTCTCAAACTTGTAGTAAATGCACTTATCACTTTCGTTAACCTTGAAACCATTCGAAATGACAAGATTATCAAATTTTTCATGCCACTGCTTAGGGGCTTGTTTAAGGCCATAAAGAGATTTAACTAACTTACACACTTTTCGTTCCTGCCCGTGGACAACAAACCCCTCGGGTTGGTCCATATAAATCTCTTCTTCTAAATCACCATTTAAGAAAGCAGTTTTAACATCCATTTGATGTACCACTAAATTATGGATAGCAGGTTGGCAATCAATACTCGGATAAAGGTAGTCCGTGTCACAGGAGAATAAATGTCAAAGAAATCAATATTCTCCCTTTGCCTATATCCCTTAGCTACTAGTCTAGCTTTGAATTTGTCTACTGTACCATCAGGTTTTAACTTCCTTTTAAGGATCCATTTACAACCAATTGTTTTGCAACCTGGTGGTAAGTCTACTAGTTTCCATGTTCTATTGGTTTCTAGTGAGTCCATTTCATCATTAATGGCTTCTTGCCAAAATCAGCATCTGGGGAAGACAAGACTTCTTGAAGTGTAGTGGGGTCCTCTCCTAAGGAAAATGCAAAGTCAGGACCAAAGTCCTTCGAGACGCGAGCCTTCTTGCTCCTTCTCAGTTCAATATCAGTGTCCCTAGAGTTCACGTTTCTAGGTTCTTCTAATCTAGGTGTACTACTACTAGATTCAGTGCCCCCACTATTTCTAGATTTAAAAGGAAACTTATCTTCATAAAAGTCAGCATCAATAGATTCTATAATCACCTTATTGTTGATATCGAAGAATCTATAAGCCTTACTGTTTACAGCATAACCAATAAAAACACATTCATAATAAGCTCTACTAGCTAGTTTTGACCTTTTAGGGTCAGGAATGCGCACATAAGCTAAACAGGGCCAAACTTTAAAATAAGAAACATTGGGCTTCTTGTTTCTCCATAATTCATAAGGTGAAATCAACGATTTAGAATTAGGAATTCTATTCAAAACATAACATACAGTCAAAAGAATCTCACCCCACCAATGTGAAGCTGCACCCAAACTAAACATGATGGCAACTACAAGTTCACACAAAGTTCTATTCTTACGTTCTGCCTTTCCATTCATTTCGGGTGAGTAGGGGGCAGTTTTCTCATGAACAATGCTAGTAGAGTTATAAAATGCAATAAATCATTCGAGTCATATTCGGTTCCTCTATCACTACGGAGTCTTTTAATCTTTCTATTAAACTGATTCTCAACTTCATTTAGAAAGATCTTAAACATGTCAAAAGCCTCACTTTTATGCTTCATCAAATAAACAGAAGTGTAATTTGAATGATTGTCAATGAACGTGATAAAATATCGTTGTGCATTTCTAGTGAGAACTCTGTCTAGTTCACAAATATCAGTGTGCACCAAATCAAGCAATTCTAATTCCTTAGAAATTGATTTATGTGGTTCTTAGTGATTTTGGCATGACTACATGATTCACATTTTTCGAAATCATTTAAGGAAATGTTAGGAATAAAACCTAAGTTACTCATGTTCTTAATCAATTTCTTGTTCACGTGACAAAGCCTAGCATGCCAAACATTCATAGAACAAACAAGTCCTCCATTTAAGATGCAGCAATTTTATTCATCTCAACGTTTAATTTAAACATTCCATCAGTAGCATAACCTTTACCGACAAGTCCTCCATTTTTGGTGAGCGTATACTGATCCGCTCCAAGTGTCTAAGTAAAGCCAGCCTTGTTGAGGAGGTAACCGGACACAAGATTCTTTCTAATCTCTGGAGTATGCAGCACTTCTTTTAGAGTGACAGTCCTTCCAGAGGTGAACTTGATATCAATGTCACCAACACCAAGAACCTTAGTGGTGTGGGAGTCACCCAACAGCACTTTCTTATCATCAATTTCAGAATAACTCTTAAACAAGGAACGATCATAACAGACATGGCGGGAAGCGCCAGTGTCTATCCACCTCCCTTCTGAACCACTTATCAGATTGATTTCTGATGTCATTGCCACGAGTGGTTCATCATTCACCATGTTCGCCTGGGGACCAGTGCGACGCCTGGCGTTCTTGCAATTTCTTGCCATGTGACCAGGCTTGTTACAATTGTAACACACAAATTGGACAGAGTCCGTGTTTCGAGCCTGGCCACATGAAGGGGGTTGGTTCCTGTTCTGAAATGGCTTCACATTCTGAGTCTTGCGGTTCTGGTTTGGTTTCATGATCTTTCCTTTCGGCTTAAGCACTGCCGAACTCTGATTCCTTTTGTTAGCAACAAAAAGGATCTCGTCTTTCTGATCTTGTTTCCGTGCCTCCTCCTCAACCCGAAGACGGGCAATCAAGCTCTCCATCGAAAACTCCTTTGTTTTGTGGCGGAGATCCTTCTTGAAATCTTTCCATCCTGTAGGAAGTTTGTCGATGAGGACTGCAACCTGAAACTGTTCATCAATAGTCATACCTTCAGACAAAATTTCATGAGTAATTTTTTGTAACTCATGGGATTGGGCCACCACAGATTTTTCATCGACCATCTGAAATTTCAGATATCGACTCACAGCATATTTCTTAGATCCAACCTCCTCAGTATCATATTTTTTCTGTAGTGCATCCCAAACATCTTTGGCGGTTTCAAAAGTAGAGTAGTAATCATACAGGTCATCAGACAGGGCATTAAGGATATAGTTTTTGCACAAAAAATCATCATCGGTCCAATCTTGAATTTCTTGACGGTTTTGGTCAGTAGACGGATTAGCAACAGCGGGTTTAACGGAAGAACAGTAGGAAGCCAATTTCTGGGTAGTGAGGTAAAAGAACAACTTCTGTTTCCACCGTTTATAGTGCAAGCCTTCAAATCGAAAAGGCTTGTTGATATCGGTGGAAGCAGAAGCATACTTTTTCTCGAATTCCATTGTGGATAAAAACGTCTTAAAATTGTTGGAAATACTTTAAAAATTAATGAAACTGTTTACCTCAAAATCTGTAAATGAACAGAAATACCACAAAAATTGGCTGTTGTTTTGGGTTGAGTCGCGGACTATGTTGCTATCTTTAAGACGTTTCGCGGCTCCGCCCTCTCTGTGCAAGCAGTTGTAGCCATGCTGTCTCCAGGATAAAACAGCCCAGAATACAACCTCTGTCTCGATCTTTTCTGCATAGGAAAAAGACCGGAAATGCAAAACACAATCGAACAGATTTTCGGTTGTGTTTGAAAAGGCTGGAGTAAAGCTCCTTTTATAGGGTAAGACGAACAGATTTTTTTAGGAAAGTAAAATCAATTATGTTTCTGTGATTGAACCAATTTATCAAAAAATAATTTGCGCATGTTTTAATCATTTCTGTAACGGCTCTTTACACGTGGTCAAAATACGTTTTTTTATTATGTACTCCCTCCGTCCCTAAACTTTTGACACTTTTTGGACAGTGTGCCATTTTCAAATGTCTATATCTTTCAATGTAAATGTCAAAAAATATGCAATATTGATCTTGTTTAATAGATTTTAATTAATTCTATTAAACAAAGTTTTCAAAATCACATAAAACGTTATAAATAAAAAGATATAAGCAAATTAAAATGGCACGCAATCCTAAAAAGGTCAAAAGTTTAGGGACGGAGGGAGTATATGGTAAGAAAAAAATACTGTAACGGTAGGGGAAAAATCTTTTCCAAAACGGAACAGATTGGTCAAAAGAAAAAAATCTTTTCGTAAATAATTTTTGCAAAACGTGGGCTAACTTCGTATGAGCACGAGGCTCCAAATTCGGGGATTTGCACCCCCCCCCCCTGCGGCGAGGTTCGCAACGCGCACCCGGTTAACTGGTTTCCGGATCAGTTTTCACAAATTGGCTTGGACCTTGACCCAACCTGTGTGCGCGCGAGGCCTCTCTTGGGCCTAGCTCATCAATGGTTCATGGAGCCTCCACACTTATAAAGAACACAAATGTTCTCTAGTTAGCCAATGTGGGACAAGTGTTCTTTGAAGAGTTTCTTTTGAAAAATACATAATCCTAACATCTACTCTACAATTTATCTTTTCAATTCAGTGTCTTTTCGTCGATTCTTCGTTTGATGCTTAGAGATCGCCGGGAAATCGAGACTCGTAGCTTAAAATCCATTTTAATGGCAGATTCACTAATTTGATATTATTAATTATGGAAGATGGCTAGTTTGATATTATTATGCTCTAATGTGACGTATTTAATTTTAGTTTGGTATGAAGACTTAGTAGTAATACCGAAATGTAAGGGAGGGCAATATTGGAAAGAAAAATTACATTTATTAATGGAAGTGGACGGAATACTAACAGAAGGGATGTAGGGGATAATGTTAAATAGATGAGAGGGTGTTGTCATAGGTTAATTTAGTTTAGGGCGTGTCTGGGTAAAAGAGGTATAGTTCAGGGCGTGTCCAGGTGATTTACCCTATTAAGTACTTAAGTTATAAAATAAACTCAAATCGGTTAATCGCCCGTACATATTACCACCCCAAACTCTAAATAAGACGATCAAAGTTAGTAAAAATGAGAGTTAAAAAGACTTCTCAGGTCCAATATGAGATGCTTTAAAGACTTCTCTGGTCCAACATGAGATGAGTTAAAGATTTCTCAAGTCCAATACGAGAAGTATGTTGGACAATTAGTAAATGAGAGTTAATTAACTTCTCAGGTCCAACGTGAGATGTATGTTGGACAATTAGTAAATGAGAGTAAATTAACTTCTAAGGTCCAACATGAGATGTTTAAACTGCTTCGACTAACTTCTCAGATCCAACATGGGTTGTTTAAAATACTTCTTAGATATACGAGAAGTATGTTCGCAGTTAGTAAATCACAAATTAATCCGATTTCTCATTTTCGACATGATAAGTATGTATGGACACGCTGGCCAAATATCCACATTGGACGGTGGACGTTCGATGAAATTTCAAGAAACTTCTCAGTTTCAGAATGAGAAGTAAATAAAGATCTCAGGTCGAAAATGAGAAGTATAAAACAACGGTAGTTTTATAAATAGTTTGAAAAAAACGGTAGATTACTAAATAGTTTGAAAAATAACGTCATTTTCATAAAAACCTCATGACTAGTTTGGGATTAGAACTGTGAACTGGAGGCTGGAGGAAGAAGATAGATGTAATGGTAGGTGGAAAGACATAAATACCCCTCCATTACCCATTTCCGTCCATGTCATGGATGTAAAACCTCAACTGGATGAAGTAAGTAACAGATAAATAGTTTGAGGGACAAGTGTATTTAATTAGTAGTTTAAGGACGATTTTAAAAATCGAATAATTTGAGGGGCAAGTACATATTTTAAGGATATAGATATAGATTTCACTGTAGTTTTGTACTATAAATGAAACTGAAAGTTAAGGTCCCCGTTTACAATTGAAAATAGGGAAGTATTATTCATCCGACCAATTTGTAAGCGCTATGTCGTTTGACCAAACACCATTTCGTTCGACCAAAAAAGTCAACTACCTTATTCAACGATCGAAATTTTTCTTAGTGGTCGGTGAAGTCAATTTACTTCAAAACATGGGGAACCTATTTCCTCAAAGAGCCATCTTTGAAATCAACGAACGGACACTTAAAACAAAGGAATTACACAGGTGGTGATCTTTTAAGGTCTCAAGTTTAACTCTCTTTCTTAGCAACTCTCGAGGTCATACCACCGTCATGCATAATCATGTAAAACTGGTGAAAAACTGCTGCGGGAAAAAGTTATAGAATTTCTATAATAGAAATTAACCCGAGTTGCGCAAAAACTAATTCGGACACCTTTGAAAAAGAAAACCAAAGAAGGGGTCCTTCCTAGTCTTTAAAAACATGGTTTCTAACTTGCCTTTTGGAATTCGGGACTCCGGTGAATAGCTCCCAAACATTTTCACTCTTCTTAGAGCGGATATTGATACAAAGAAAATAGAAACATTATTTTGAATTTTTGATCTAACAGATTTACAAAAAGACAAGGGATCCTCTCCACCAAGACTGTCTAGTCCGAACCCTTTGTGGTCTTTCCTAGGCCCACTTTAGTAATTGGAACCATTCAATTTTTAAAACTTGCCAAGATCATCAATCCCAAAAATCATGTTAATCATATCGGTTAATATGTACTCAAAACACATTTATGTTGAAACACATTTATGTTTCTTCTGTGTTCAAACTTGATTTCTCATTTTATGCAATATAAATGTGTTTCAAAAACATATCAATCAATGTAATGAATATGACTTTTAACGTTGTTGATCTTAAAGAGTTCCAAGAAATGGAAGGTTCGAAGTGGGCCTAAGAAGCACACAAAACGCTCGGAGGATGGTCCAGTACCAAAGCGGGCCGGAGAGGATCCCTTTCACTGTTGCAACAAATTCTACCCATTATGGAGTAAGACTGTCCAGTCCGAAAAGGGGGCCGGAAAGAATTCCATTCATAATAATCACAGAAATTCTAACCATGATGGAGTGAGACCAAACCAATTTTTTAGAACGCAAATCAAAAGAAACACAACCTTTGGCCCCCTTGCCAATCAAACCCGCCCTCCGACGTTTTACAATATAGCGACACCACATCCAAAAACTACATATAGGAGTAATGGCCAAATCAACCACCATTCAATCAGCTTCACTTAATGATCAAACACAAGAATTAACCCGTGGTTTTACGACTCCAAAATTCTTTTTCTCTGTTTCTCCTACTATCCTCAATTGCCTATGCTTGGTGGTTTTCAAGTTGAATTCCACTCTTACTTCGCGAGAACAACTTTCCAAAACCGTTTTGGCTCTTAGCAGAGCTTACATGACTGAACGACACTGAAGACAAAGCCGATGATGATGAAGAAGAAGAAACCAACGATGTTTCACCATTACCATTGACTGAAGGACTGGAGTTCTCCAAAACCATTTTTGAAGGATTTGAGTCCCTCTTAGGCATCAAGGTGTCATTCAAATGCGACTTCCATAGTTCAGTGGCTCTGTGAGTCAAAGATCCTCCTCCAGAGATGCCTGGTAGGTTTGCAGTGTCTGTAAGGAAATCTTCCAGGGTTGCAAGAGATTGGAGTTGCCTCCCCAGAGACGCTATTGTTTTTTGGCACTCTGCAAGTTTCCCTGCTGCTCCATCAAGGTCATCCTGCAGTAGACGAGATTTCAATATGAATACAGAAACAAATACACTCATCTGTGGTAAGACCAGGAAAGAAATTAGAATTCAAACACTTTGTGAAATGGTAAGGGTAGCAGCTATGTAGCACGGCCACAAACACAGACATAGGACCAAGATTTCTAAAAAAAAGGGACATGGACACGACAAAAATAAATAAATAATTTTATTTCACAACAATGGAAATATAGTTATATGTATTAAGCATGAACTTTTAAATATATATAAACAAGTATCATATATATTACATTACACTTCTGAACCAAAAAAATGAAATAATACACATTTACCCCCAAAAAAATTTAAAAAATTGCATATTTAACCCCGGCCGTGTCCCTCCGACTCTCTCCTATGTCCCCCTAAGAAAATTAATTAAATTTTTTGGACATGCCAAGTGGCATGTCAAATTGCATATTTAAGCCCCGCTGTGTCCCTCCTGTGTCCCCTAAGATAATTAATTAAATTTATTGGACAGGCCAAGTGGTGTGTCCATACGTATGTTGCCGTGTCCCACGGGGAAACGCGGGCCTCTTGGAGTGCCGGTGCTTCATAGGGTAGCAGCAATGGGTAATAAGTTGAGGACAAGCAGACAAAGATGGTAGAAATGAAACCACTTGGGCAATGGTAGGATTAGAATAATTGAAAATAAGCCGAGGGAACAGAGTAAGAGTGAGCTCTTCAAAAACATTTAGATTTCACGAAGTCAATTCCTGAAATAAGAATCCAAAAGCATAAACTTTGATGCTTTTCTTAACCAGATTTTAAAAAATACTTTGGTGCAAAGAAGCACAAACTTGGCAAACACAATGGAACTGTTTTTGATGCATCAGGAATGAACTGGCAGCCCCTAAGTTACTGCAAAGTGCAAACACTCAAAATAATGACTTGGTCATGTCCAACAAATGGGGAAGACCGGTGGAAGCAACATTAAAAATGAGAGATGAAATATTCTCAAGTAAATGGTAGAGGAAAAGGAAGTTCTAAATTATATTCCCTTTGTCCCAATTATTCGTCCATTTTAGGATATTCATCTAAACAAGAGAACACAATGATTGCACTTTACAAACTGGAGCTTTCATAAAATGCATTTCAATTCAAGAGAAACGGGCAAAATGGACAAACAATTTGGGACATCCAAATGAAAAAAGGGGCAACCAAAATGGCATGAAGGAATGTGACTTTTACTTATTTTAACTGATGATAAACTTATTGAGATATTGGGGACGGTGGAAAAGAATTAATGTAGCCAAATTGGTTGATTGAGATGTAATGCTTGGTTTTAGTTTGTTTGGTGTAAAACGGATATCTATCCTCTCTAACTACAGTTTACCTTTTTAAAAACTACGAAGACAAAAAAGATGTATCGTAAGATACTAAGATACCAAAGCAGAAACTAGTCAACAACTGACCTGGTTTACTTTAGGTTTGCTATTTGAAATAGCCGTTTGCTGGGTTTCAATTTCTTGAGATTTTCTCGTAAGCTCATCCTCCAAGTCTCGGCACTTAACAGCTGTTTCTGCTGCCAAACTCCGCTCTTTTTCAACCTCTTCTTTAAGCGACTCAACCTTTGAAATCATAGTCCTTGCCTCGACTTCCATACAAATTAGCTGAAAATCAAGTAGTTCCTTAGATTCATTCACCACATTTAGTTCCTTTTGCAGCTCCTCCAACCTCATTTCAGCTTCCTTGAACTGAACCTGAGATGCCTCCAAAGAAACTTGGCATTCACTTAAACTTTTCTCCAGTTCAGCTTTCTCCACCTCTATTTTCATTAACTTCTCCTCCAATTCACCCACACGGTTACTCGTTACTTCAAGTTCAGCTTTAAGGGGGCTTCCTTCAGTAATTATTTGTTTGGCATCAGAAACTGATTCAGGGCAATGGGCCTCAGAATCGGTCTCAGGTAGTGAAGCAAGTCGCTCCATTTCCAGAAAATCGTCCATTATTTCGATGTCAATAGAAGAACTCGTAATACTTTTTCTGACTACATTTGTTTCATTCTTAAATTGATCAAGCTCAGTCATTAGAGCTGATGCCCATGAATTCCCAATTTCTAACCCATTTAGTCTCTCCCCAGTATCCGAATGACTATCTGTCAGAGACTCCACACAAATCGAGGAAGCAGAAAGAGATTTTTGATCGTTACCCAAAAAGGATTTCCCTTTAGCCACCGCTTGAAGCCTTCGGCACTCGGCCTCAAGCTTTGCCACCTTCTTAATACTTTCTAAATGCTGCTTACTAGCAGTTTCCGCTGCTTGGGCACTCAAGTCTCTCTCAATCGTCCTGATTTCCAATTCCTCAGATCGAGAAATAATCTCACACGTGAGAGCAGAGATCTCTTTCTCCAAATATTCGTTCTTGATGAATAGATCAGGATCAATGGAAGGTGGAGATTGGGATTTGGCAGCTTCTAATTGGGTCTGGAATTGGGAAATCTGGTTTTGGAGAGTGATTTTGGTGGATTCCCATTCATGAGTTTTATCCAACAAAGCTTCATGAATCTTTTGCTCCTGCTCCTCTCTTCCTTGTCTGAGCTGCCTAACACATTCCTTGAGAGCTCTATCAAGATGGCTCACACGATCTTCGAGCACTGAATTGCGCTTAACTTCAGCCTCAAGATGTTCTTTTAAAACTGCCACCTCATTTTCTGCCTTTTCCCACCCTAAGACATTTGGCGTAGAAAAAAAAGAAGGCAATGAAAAAAAATCAAAATCTGGTCCATGAGAGGAAGAACAAAGCAAGAATCCAACTGAACAAAAAAAAAAAGCGAAAACTATTCCAGCTTCACGTCAAATTTATCCACAAACAAAGGATTCTATGACACCTCTCCAACTATTAATCATCAAATGTGTGCTTGATGAAGTTATCATATAAAAATTGCTAAAGACGAAATAGTCCTAATGTGCGGAGGGAGACATTCTGTCAACGGATTTTTCAAAGAATTTACTGAAAGTGTGATTATATACCTGCTACAGCTTCTTCAGCCACTTTGGCATGCTGCTTAACCAAGTCTTCTTTGGCACTAACATTTGCAAGAGCAGCTGATAATTTCTCTGTCAAGACCTTGGGATTGTCCTTTATTTCTTTACCACTGACTGCAGGTTTTGATGTGACTTCTGGTGATTGAGAATTCTGATTTGGTGACGCGTTTAGTGCCTCCTGTTTCAGCAATTAAATGATTATATGAAGACATTATTAAATAAGAACAGAAAACAAATGAAGCCGAAACAGTGCAAGTCATAATACGAGAATATTGAGCACCACACTTTTGGAGCGAGGTTAGTTGACCCTGGAATAGCTTGAGGCATGCATGCTCAAAGCTTAACTATCTTTGTTTTAAGGGTGTTTTGGAATCACATCAGCAGGAAGAAACATAACCCAAATACAAAAGTCAAAGCACAATGATTGATAAGTTCTTACGTCCCAGAGGGGAATTTTCCCCTCAAAATTTGAAGAATTCAGGCAGAATAAGAAAGCTAATACATAGATCTAATGTGATTAAAGCTAATCCATGTGCACTATCCAAGTCAGAGATTGTAGGTTGATATAGTTGCATGTGGGAGTTTTCTGCACACAGCAGTGGCAATATGTTCCACTGGCTAAAGAATATTACAGCTGAGCTGGTTTGTGTTCAAGCTTGCTAATTAAATAAGCCCAAAACTAGAGGTGAAGCTTGGCCCCTTTACAAAATCAACAAACGGAAATCAGCTTGTTACAAACTAAATACGAGCCACTCCATGAGCAACACTATTCATATTTGCAGCTCTAATGCCCCAACATACTAATGAAGCTCTGCCTTGGAAAAATAACTGAAAATATTATTATGAAGACTCAATGCCAGAGGTACACGAGGTTTGATAGAACCTGATGCCTCTTCCAGGTTCTGCAAAGAGGCACTTGGAAACATTTTAGATATAGAATATCTCTGTTTGACTCAAATACATTAACCTGATTTAATCAACAGCTAGAGATAGCGAAAAAGGATGCACGATAACGACCTTGGGAAACATCTGCAATATTGTTCGGCGCATGGATGCTTCTGCAAAATTGTTTAGCGCATGGATGTTTGGGGGTGAAATAACAAATTGGCAAACTGAAAATTAATTACTAGTAATCTTTTCAGCACATAAGAAAACAACATTTGCTCCAATTAATTTCGTTAGAAAATACTGGCAACTATATAACTAATAAATCTCCTATGTTATGAAAAACACCAATAACGCCTGATTTGAGATTTAATTGCCTAATATAAGACTACTGTACCAATTTCCGAGTTATCCCACGTTTGTGATTCGTGAATGATTGTCGGGATTATTAATCCAGTATTAAATTTATCCCTATATGGGAGGACTAAATAAACCTAGGGGGAGGTGGGATCAGGTAGGATTAACAAAGAAAGGATTGTTTTAAAAAATATTTGCATGATATTGTACAGGACTGGCAATTTGGGACGGAGTGAGTAGATCTCCAAGTTATAATGAAGTATGTCTAAATTGATTTTGACTTTTGGTGGTTTATGGTTAGAGTGTAGTTATACATTTCAAACTGTAAGTATGACCAATAATATGAAGTATTTTCCTTTTTCCATGTCACCCACTGTTTCCGTGTTTCCATTTTATTTGAATCCCCGTTTCTCAAAGTCCATGTATGTATCCGTATCTGTGTCTGTAGTGCTGCATGTACCTGGGGATTAGTTGGGACAAAATCCCCAAATACCCGTGTTAACTATAGAGCCTGCACGGTCTATGATAACCTCTCATAATGATTGGCTGACAAATAGCAGCCCGAGTCTCAATATGCGGCCTAAAAGTAAGATGTGTTTGGCAAGCAGGAACGTGGAGCACAGAATTCTGGCAAATGTTGAAACTCTTCTCCAAACCAGATACATACAAGCATCTCTAGTATCGGCAACTCACCTAAACCATCAATGGTTAATTCTGAACCTACATTGATACACTAAAACTACAATATCACAAAGTACATCACTTCTGATCTTTTTGATTGTATATGTAGGTGCCAGACAATGATCTCTGACTACCACGCTAATCAAAGTCAACATATGTACCATGATGTACAGTTTATTGAATGTGGGAGTTAGCATCAGCTATACAAGACCATCAATATGAGAAACCTAAAATTACTAAAGAATATCAGGACTTGAACCACCAAGCATTCGTATCAATCCTACTTAGTTTCTATGTTATTCATGATCCGGGAGGCTCCAATTTATAGTGACCTTATACTTCTGGCAATATTAACCAGGGATCATATATACTGTTAGTGTTACAAATTCAATTCTAAAGTCTAAATGACCTCAACACTCTTTTCAGAAAAGATCAATCAATTATCAGGAAATGTTATCAAAATGTTAAGGGATCAAATAGCTTATGGCTTAAATTTCCTAAGCATTACATAAACCACCCAGTTTGCCTTTTTCCAATTGAGGTGTCAGAGAACCTTAGATCTGAACTTCCTCAGCAATTTTCAAGAAAAGATACAGGATCAAAAAAATTCAAGTCCATTCTCAGTAGACCGTAGTGCATTACAGTAATATGACCTATATTGCCTATTCCCAAATAAACATGCTTTGAGGTTGCACTCCAAATAACACGTCCCTTCTATCTTCATTGATGCGCAATGCATTCATGGTGTCCTTAAATGTATATCAATCTACCCATGGCTTTTATAAGAGGAAGTAAGAACTTTTCTAACTATTGGCTAGACTACTGCTATAATGTTTGTAACCATTCCGGTTATCAGTGTTTCTATACATTTTACACAGCACTTTATGCACATTTCACTCAGCACTTTACACAAGTATATCATTTGTTTCAAGAACAACAGCGTAGAGCAACCAAACTAACCATCCTATAGCAAGCATGTTCCAAAGTATATGCTCCATGACTTAATGGTCACTACGCATAGAATGACCGAAGAGGTAAGGAGAGCGGTTCAACTTAATTATGAACTCTTTGGAAACTGATAAAGGTAATCTCCAAAAGGCTTCCAAATTAGAACTCGCCATCAAATGGGGTTAAGAGGAAGGAAAAAACAATTATCCTTGAGAATATCATTTAAAGCGAGGGATCAAATCTGGATAAGGGGTGTTTTGGCTAAATAAGCCACTTAGCTTATTTTTTGGTCTTTATTCAAATTTTACTGCATTTGTTAGTTTCGCATCAAACATTTGTAGATTATTGGTTCTTCTCGACAAGAGGAATCGAAAAAGTAAAAAATTATGATCCAAACTTGAAACTTTTTGAATAAAACAAAATCAACCAAAAAGCTAGATATTTTGGCTTCTTAAAAAAAAAAATTGAGTTAAGATTACAATTTGAAAAAAGGAAAAAAAAAAAAAAGCCAAGTGGCTTATTTAGCTAAAACACCCCTAAGTCCATTATCAAAAGAATAAGATGGGTACAACCGAGAGATAGAACTGTGTAATGCCATCAAAGACGACTCAGTAGTAGAGAACTATTCCTATTGTGAAGTCCATAATCAAAATAATAGCGTCCAAAATAATAGAGGGACTATAACCCAAGAGAATCCAAGATTTTTCTCCCATCTCTGCTCCTAAGTTTCCATTGTGTAAATTAGATGTAAAATGATGCAGTGACTGTATGCTGACTAATGACAAGATTACTGTTTAAAGGACATATTTTTAAGAGCCACATTGTTGGCTTTAAGAAGAAAAATATCAATGCCAAATAAATAAATTCAACAGTGACAAGCGGCAGTGTTACACGTTTTTGCTAAGTAAATAACTACTTCAGTTGAGAAGCTGAATTTGCACCCGAAGAAGTAATCTATCCCTACACTAATTGATGATGGGAAAGAAAGTTTCCAATTATTCTCCACCTGATTATCGCATGCCGACCACCGTTTCAACTAGTTAACAGAAAATTTTAAATGCTGATAAACAAGAACAAAACAGTTTTTCCAGTTAAAGATTGGTTGCACCACTTCAACCATGGAATTTGGCGACAAGATGGGAGAAGACCATAGCTTTTACGTACGAAATCTTTCTCTTTTGTTTGCAACCGATACTTATTAAGATAAAAAGTAGCAGGACTTCCTTGAAAAGCTTAAAGCCCAAGGAAAATTGAAAATGGTTAAGTAGCCTAAAGCTGGCGAGACATGAGGGGGTATGTTGGGGGCAATAAATAAATTTACCCCCTCTCTAAAAGCTGAGTTTTTTTTTTTTTTTTTTTTAAAGCTGAGTTGACCGGAAACAATGTAGCAAGATCTTCTCTAACACACAGATTTGGGGCCATTCAAGCCAAAGTGAAGTAAAAGCCCAAAATTTTAACAAGTCAAGCACTCTAAGGGCAGGAATCGCAATCAATAAATAACAATGTTCAAAATGGATGATTGACAAACCTGGTCATCGGAGTATCTCGCAGAATGCGAAGATATTGATTCTGAACTTTCCGTATCGCCAGGGCTTTTCTCAGAAGACTTCCTCTTCCACAACCATTTTCTTTTTTCCATGTCAGTGCGAGGTAACATCAAACTCCAATATCACATTACAGTGTTCATCTGCAAACAAAGTAAGATCATTCTTAAAAGAAAAAATAATACTCGAATCAACCATAAAGCCATTCTGAAGCTAAAATCAAAGAAGCGCCAAAAATAGATATCCTAAACCAAATCTTCTTTTTTTTTTCTGCAATGAGCTTCGTGCAAGGCAATAGAACTGAAAAATAAAACCCTACGAAAGCCTAAAAAGAGAAAAAGAAAACGAATGTAGCTATTAATCTAAGGAATTTAACAATAAGGATTACTTAGCTTATGATATCCAAAGCTTTACTTGCCAATACAAAAAAATGATCAGTGTTTAATTGAGAGGAAAAATAAAAGGAAAGCCAGATACATGTACAGTTGACGAAGGGGATTTGCTAGGTCTAATCAAATACTCCAATACCACAGATAAAATCGGAAGCACACACTAAAACTTTTAGTTGAACGGCATTAACCCATCTGATTATAACAAACTAATAAATCTTCCCAAACCCTCAAATCTACCCAAAACACCAGAGTAATGACCTATATAACAGTGGAACGGCCAAAAAAACATGTAGGATATTGAATTGAAGATCACTGAACCAAAAACGAAAAGATCCAAAGTCAGATACCCATCAAGATTATCGGCCCAAAGCTTCTTCCATATTCAACATAGTGAGAATGAGAAGAACATAAATAATAGATACTATATTGTACCCATATATCTTTGGGAAAAATTAGAAGTGACAAGAGATAGAGTGGGAAAGACCAAATTGGCATATACCTTTGACTGGAGACCAAAACCAACCCAGAGATCAGAAAGGAACCCTGTAATAAATGTGAAAACAAATAATAAAAAACCGACTCTGCTAAGATCTGTGGAATGTCAGTGAAAATTGCAGATAGCAACCCACAAGTAGAGCAGCAGATAGAGAAGTTTTATTTTGTTTTGTTTATTGCCATATATTTTCCATCGAGAAGAGCTGGAGAGCATGTGATGGTTAATGGGAAGCATTGAAAATGATAGAACGAGGCTTTTAATAGTAAGAGTACCACTTTTTCAGCTTTTTGTATTTTGAACTTTTGTTTAATACCCATTTTTATGTTTTTCAAAATTAAGCATGTCTAATTCCCGCCCATTGATGATGAAACAGATCTTCGTTTATATCGAGGACATGTTTCACTAACAAAAAACTAGTTTTGTTTTAAATCAAAAACTATTTCATTCCACTAAAAAAAACCCCAACAAAAAACCAACAAAAAAACCACTTCATTCCACTAACCTAAAAAAAAAACCAAATCATCGCACAATCAAGTACATTTACTTTAATCATGTAAAATTACGAATTTGCCCTCCCTTCAAAAAAAAAAGAGCAATAGTTGTTTGGGTTGAAGGGTAGATTTGTAATTTCATAACACAACTAAAAAAACCAAAAACTTATTAGTAGAACTAGTTGGTTTTTTTGAAAAACTAAAGATAAAAAAAAAATCAAAAAACTAAAAAACCAATTAGTGGAACACCCCCCGAGTCTCAATTTCTACAGTGGTGGTACAAGGCCAAAAGGCCATCTCTAGTGGTGGAGTTAAAAATGTGGAGTTATATAACACAAAAGTATAAAAAGTAGGTCCATTTATGTGTTGTTATGATAATATGTGTTGTTAAGTTAATAAGTGTTATAGTAGTGTTGCTAGAGTGTTGTTAAAGTGTAAAAAAATGTGTGTGAGTACCACATTTTTCTCTCTCCTCATTCCTTCCTCTCTCTTACTTTTTCCCACCCTCCTCCCGTGTCAGACCCATTCCTTCCTCTCTCATGTGTTTCTCCGAAAAATTTTCCTCTTTTTCACCGTGGACCCCACTTGGCTGGTGCTACTATGGGAGTGACACTTCACTCCTGCATGATAATTTCTAACTACTGACACACATTAGCTACACAATAATTACACTACTAGGAACAAAAAAAAAAAAAAAACAGAAAAACTAGCTAACTGTGTTAGCATATGACTGATTTGTGGTGTTAGCTACACCACTATAGATGGCCTGACCGATTTGCAGTTTTTTTTTTTTTAACTTTATTAATTACAGCACACCTTTTTAAACTTTATATCAAAACTACATGAAAATATGATTACAGATCATGCTTTCTGAAAAAACGTGTTTGCGAAACACACTTCTGCATTGGTTAAGACGGATTATTCAAAAAAAAAAAAGTAATCCTAATCCGCCAAAAAAAACGTATTTTCGAAACATGCTTTTAGTTTTTTTCCGCCCATTTTGAAATTTGAAACTTATTTTGAAAGCGTGTATTCAAAACACACTTTCAGAAAGTGTGTTTTCAAAACACATTTCCATCCCAGAAAAAAAAAAAAAAAAAAAAGGCTTTTCGATTGAAAAAAATACATTTTCCCTTGTCCCTTTTTGGTTTTCCAAAAAAAAAAAAAAAATCTTTCAAAAACAAAAGAAATGCTAAAATTATTAAATAAGAAACTAGAAACGAGAGGCCAATTTTTTTTTGGTCAACCCCGTGAAGTATAGTTGTAAGGTTTGTATTTTGTTGGTTTCTTGTAGATTGAAGTTTTTAATGAAGTAATGTTGTTTAATCAAATATGTATAGTAAACTTCCGGTCCAAACCTTAAGTTACGGACTACCGTCCGGACTTCACTTTCCGGACCAAATTTCGACGATCCAAACCGTTAGATGTGTTTAAAACGTGATTTCAAGGTCCAACGCGAAGATTTGGCAAAAAAAAATACCCGGAAGGGCTTGATCGGGGCAGTTTTTCACAAAAACACTATATATAGCGTTTTTGTAAAAACTGCCCCGATCAAGCCCTTCCGGGTATTTTTTTTTGCCAAATCTTCGCGTTGGACCTTAAAATCACGTTTTAAACACATCTAACGGTTCGGATCGTCGAAATTTGGTCCGGAAAGTCGAAAATACCCCTAGGTCCGTAACTTAATAAGTTAAGGTAGTTTGGATGTGAAGTTTATTGCAAATATGTAATCCAAACTTATTTGTTTGTTTTGACTAAAAGATAAAAAGAAAATAACATGTTTATGAAAAAAAAAAAAAATGGTCCCGTTTCTGGTTTCTTGTTTAATAATTTTTAACATTTCTTTTGTTTTTGAAAGTTTTTTTTTTTTTGGAAAGCCAAAAAGGGACAAGGGAAAATGTACCATACTATGTTAGGTTCGAGTTTTATCGGATTGTCCCCAAGGAACTCGGGTTTTATCAAATTGTCACCCGGGTTTTATCGAATTGTCCCCAAGGAACCGAACTCGTGCCTCACTTTTAGGATAAGGTTTGGATACGGGTTCGTCATCACTATACTATCTTAGGTTTGGGAGATTGGTTACGAAGGGGGAAGGGTTTTACGGCACCCCCCTCGCCAGGTTCAAAGACCGGTCTCTACAAAGCATTTTGTGGGATTATATGAAATGTTTGTCATTCAACTTTGGAGCAAATAATGGGGAATGGGGAATGGGGAATGGGAACCCACTAAATGATAATAGGCACAACAAGGAACTATGGTGTATGCTTGTGCTTTGTGAACTACATGAGTGATAATGGAATGCAAGTGCGAGCTACCAAGGACATCAAACGGCAAACAACAATGTTAGTATTTACAGAATAACAATAAAATAACCAAAAATGACATTACAAACTGTTACAGAACAAAACCAATCTGATCGAAACCTTGTTAAGGGTTTGAACGCTCAAACACTTCTCAGCTACACATGATTCTAACTTGATGAAAACATGATTTGATCATTGTTATTTGCTTGGAGATGGTATTTTGATGGCTCAACAGAATGTTATAATCATGCAAACATGAATTTGAAGCTTATTAATGAACCAAACAAGGCAACAAGTGCAGTGAGAGTGAAAATATATCATTGAGAAGCATTCCATAACACATAAAACACAGAGAGTAAGCTTGAAAGATGAAAATTTCTGATGTACTGGAAAGCAGTTTGAGCGCTCAAAGGGAGGGTTTGAGCGCTCAAGCCATCTTCATGGTTTGTGTGTTCTCATGTCTTCCTGCCTTTATTTGGATCATCAATACCCTTTAAGCAATGTATAATGATGCACATGACTATGACTTTCCAGAAACATCAACAAATGAGCTTGCATGAATGAACAATGAACCATAAACCAAACATGAGCATGGTTTGAGTAAGAGAAGAAGAGGATCAGATTGGTATAGCATAGTAACAACACATGTACACTATAATGAGCTTAAAACATGGTTTAGAGTAAAAATAAACAAGGAACAAATATGAAACAAAATAGTGTTTGAGCGCTCAAAGGGGGTGTTTGAGCGCTTAAATCCTGTTCAACGAATGTGAGCTTTTGCAGTTCTCAGGCCATTCTTTGGTGCTTTTATGAACCCCAACTTTCTGATCATTGTTTAAAAGAGTGAGATACCCCTGTTTGCTTCATGAAATATGATTGTTCCTTACTTGGTGATGATAAACATCATTTTCATGGCTTTTTGGATTCATTGATCAATGATCAAGGGTGAGATAAACTGATTTGAGGGTAAATGAACCAACAAAAAGTCATAAAATGATGATACCAACATAATATAGCACTGAAAAACACAAAACTCACAAAATGATCAAAACAGTTTGAACGCTCAAAGGGGGTGTTTGAGCGCTCAAACCCTCTTCACTGAATATTTTCAAAAATCATTTTTCTTCATTCTCAGACCTTGTGAGCTCATAGAAGGTATATAGAACCTCCATGAACTCACTGGCCTCCCTTAGGTTGACCAACCCGTAGCCATTTGCATGTTTTTTTACCTTTTTAACTTTGATCAAGGCTTGAACTTGTAGTTTGGATAGATAGATGACCAATGACTTAGATTATAGGCATGAGGTAGGACGTT
This sequence comes from Vaccinium darrowii, assembly GCA_020921065.1. Classification (NCBI taxonomy): domain Eukaryota; kingdom Viridiplantae; phylum Streptophyta; class Magnoliopsida; order Ericales; family Ericaceae; genus Vaccinium; species Vaccinium darrowii. Next base: position 24,128,605 of record CM037154.1, read on the forward strand.
TTGGACAGTAGAGTGAGAATGAAGGTCGGATTAAGTGGTTGATTGAGTAGACAAGGGTGTATTTGGATATGGATGATCAAGTGGATTTTCTTCATTGTGGATGATTGAGCTTGAGTTGGATGATGATTATGGAAAAGAAGGACTGGGAATGGCTTTTAGAGAGAGAAAGTGTGGATGATCAGTTGGTCACCCCTGAATGAGGGGTGGAGTGATGATAGAGAGAGAATGGGAGAGAAAATAGTGGGTTTTGATTTCAAAGGCCAATTAAGCTTAATAGGGGCCAAATTAAGCGCTATCATATGTACATACTCAACAATACGACGGCCATACGCCCCCAAGATCAGCAAAATCTCATGATTAGATGCTCTAAAAGCTGACTGGACAGGGTTTGAGCGCTCAAAAGGTGACATCATGATTTGAGCGCTCAAATGGCTTTGAGCACGGTGGGTTGGCTTGGCTTATTTTGATAATTTGAAGGGTATTTTGGTCTTCTGGGTTGGTTAGGGTTGCTTGAAAAGGGTTTATGGTGGTCTTAGATTGGTTTGGAGAGTTCAAGCCTTGTTCTTAGTCTCGAGGCATGCACGGTTGGTCTATTTCATCATCGGGAATGCTTGAGAAGTTTCCCGGGTCAAAATTAGGTTATCTACACTGAGTTCATAAGAAACAATACCATCTATTAGTACCGAAAAAACCCCATGAGATCATCTGTGACAATGGCTAGCACTTCTGGGGAGCCGCAAGGAAGCTTTTTTAAGAGTTCGAAATTCAAAACCATAGGTCGTCAACATATCGGCCTTAATCCAATGGAGCTTTGGAAGCTGCCAACAAAAATGTGAAGAAGATCCTTAGAAAGATGGTGAAGACTTACAAAGATTGGCCCAACATTTTGCCTTTAGCCTTGTGGAGCTATTGAACCTCTGTAAGAACATCAACGGGTGTAACTCCATATTCTCTACTATACGGGATAGAGGTAGTCCACCCCATTGAACTCAAGCTATCCTTACTAAGGGTGTTAGCCAAAATAGAAATGATCGAAGAAGATTGGGTGAGAAACTGCTACGAGGAGCTAGCACTATTAGATGAAAAGGAGGTTAAGGGCAGTGTATCATGTGTAGGGCTACCAACGGCGAATCACAAGGGCATTCAATAAAAAGGTGAAACTAAGGGATACTCAAGTGGGGGACTTAAGGCTCAAAGCAAACTGACCTCACGTATCCGATCCTGGGGGGAAGTTCAAACCTAATTGGGGAGGGTCGTACATTGTCAAGCGCATACTCAGTGGAGGGGCAGCATACATCTCAGATTTGGATGGGATGGACTTCGGATCGCCAGTCAACGTGGATAAGTTAAAGAGGTATTACGCTTGAGAGATGCTCGTCGGACTAAAAACTACAAGGGTGGGCTGTTCCAAGCAAAAATTAGAGTAGCCCGTTAGTTTGAAAACCCACATTGGGCAATCTAGGAAAAAACAAGGGCATAACATGTAAGAACTCGCTAGACCGAAACTTGTAAGGGCGGCCTAGGCAAAAATTAGAGCATAAAAAGGAAGAAGAAAAAACCCGAGTGAACCCTAACCACAAAACAGTTTTGAGAAACTACGTCATGGCCTGATTCTCCTCATAAGGGATACGTAGACAATCTTATGTTGAGATGCGGCCATTGTTAGTGTGTTGACGATTATTGAGCATATGAACGGTGTAACCAATTGAGGCGCATGTTAGAAACTTCTTTGTTTTAAATGGCAAGTAAAATAAGCAAAGATTTGTTAGAGCAAAGTTCAAAGACACTATTTATTATTGTGCTAAAACAGGAAGAAAGTGCTAAATCTAATTCTTAAACTCGTGAACAAAAGTACACTGGGAAATGAAAAGAACATCAATCAAATCAAAAGTGCATAATAGAATAAAATAAATCATCTTCCTCTTGCATCTCGAGTCTTTATAGTGTCTTGTGTTAGCTAGCGTTTGTATGAGCTAGTAAGCTTCTTAGCAAAACCATCACCCACCTCTAACATAGCTCTGTTCAGCCAATAGTGGAGATAAATGCCACGGAAGGAAGCATCATGGGCTTTTGAAAGAAGATACTTTTGGTCACTAGGAACCTCAGTTTGATTTCTACCAAACTATCTTAGGAGGCGTACAGGAAAGTAGCAAACCACATGTGTTACACCAATCAAAGCAACCCCAAAGCGGGTCATAGTGCTTTCAGTCATGGTTGTGATGACTAGGGGCAAACCCATTGAATCCTATTGCCCTTGTGAATATGCATCCATTCTTTCCATGTTGCTGTAGAAGGAAAACTCCTATTAATAGCCTGATCTCTGTACCAGTCTGTTGTGTATGGAAGCTGCTCCGGTACGACCAAAATCTTCAACTCTCTGTACAACCAAATCTACGAAGAAAGAAGAGAAGTTTAACCAAAGTGAAGAAAGAGACAGAAGGGCAAAAGAGAGTAAGTGAGCGAGAGGATACTTGCAAAATAAGTGGACTACTTGAGCATTGAGCTGAAGAATCCGTATACACCTTGTCCAAACCCATTAGAGTCTCTGCAAGCAGCAGGCCGGCAAAACCTTTGTGTTGGCTAATTTGTTGAGTGAAATCAAGCAAGATAGAATCAGCATGACCCGACAGTGATCCCAGCAAGAAGTAGTGGAGAAGGCAGACACACGAGGCACTGAAGTTGAAGATGCACTCTTTTGGGTCTCTATGGGTTTTGGCAGCTCTAAAGTGTTGAATAAATTGGAGAATTTCCAGCTTCCCATTCACCATGAAGAATTTGGTTTCATGCTTGGCCAAGTGTGGATGCTGCCACGGGGCTTCCGATTTTGCCGATTTGGAGTTTGATTGTTTGGGAGTTGCAACCCGGGTTTGTGGATAGTCACTTGAGAAACCAATTTCGAAAAATGTGACTTCCATACCGTTATTTAGGAAATGCTTTGCTACTGATCATTTTATCCAAAAAGATTATGGGTTCGCAACCAGGTTAAGAGAGGGGAAGCGTTTTATGGCATCCCCCTCGCCTAACACGAAGATTGGTCTCTTCTTTAATGTTCGTGGGATTTTATAAAAATATTTTATTGTTGAAGGTTCACACAAGGGGGTATGAAATCAAATAACAAATATTTTTGGACGTAACGTGTAAATAAGATGGATGCCATGCCAATATGAAATGCGTAGAACATTTTTATGAGATTCTAAACTAGAAAAATCCATTATGCTCCGTCCCTTGCTTCGCCCACTACTGCTAGAGTACATAAGACTTGGTACAACTGGTGCGCACAGATGCCTACGAGTGCGCACGAGTCGTGCCTCCCTAATACCACTTAGCTTTCTTAATTCTTGATTCGAACTAAGTCGCAAACATCTTGTTTATACTTTCTATTTTTCAGAACTGATTTTCTAATGATTTTGATTCTATGCATGAACTGATTTTATTTTAAGAAATAGCATGGAAGATGATAATGTAATAAGAAATAACGTAAAAGAAGTAAAAATCAAAGATCTTTACAGAAATAGTGCAAGAACCAATTTTCAGAAACTGCATTTTTAATGGAGGATTAGTGCGCATGGGTTGGCAACTGTGTGCACGGGTTGTTCTCCAGATTTGTTTTGGCAACTCCAACCCTTACTTGGATTTGAACTAAAACTCAAATTATAGTAAAAATCATCCAAATCACCACACCATTTCTTACCCAAATCTAGAACCAAATTAAGTTTTAGTCAATTTTTCCACCAAATCTAGGGAGAACCAAATCTAGAACCAAAATTTAAACAACTTCTTTTTGGTGGTTTTAGTGGTTGGCGGTGGTGGTCGATGGTTTTCTCAAAGTTCTCTCTCTCTCTCTCTATTATATAGGGAGGGCTTCTAGTTTGGGATTCCTGACTTTATTTAAAGTCAAGATCTCACATTTTCCGATTGAATTTTGATAATCTGAACCGTCCAACGTGTTTAGAATGTGTTTTAAGGGTCCCCACGAGGAATCATAGAGAAAATGACCAGGAAGCGTTTGATCCAAGTAGTGCTCGGATCCGTTATGGATAGCTCTGAAGTTGATATCAGTCGCAGGTAGCGATGGAGGAAACCTGCAATAGTGCTGTTGGAGGGGGTTTTCTTGTTTTAGGTTTGGTGAATGGAAGAGAGGGAGGAATAAGAGTATTTTTTATTTAAATAATATCTGAGTAAAAAAAATAGGTTCCCCATTAGATTGAGCCATATCAAATGGAACTTTTATGCAAATTTTTATTCAAATTTAAATAAAAATTTGAATAAGGGTTGAAGATGCTCTTACAGACAACAAGAAGTGTTCTATCTACTTTGCAATTTTACTTTAGCTCCCAACCCCAGAGAGAGGAATGTTGCCTGGTAGTTTTCAAGTTTCCACCGCAATATTTGTGCCACGTGTATGTGTCCTATGGTTATATACTAACATTATCACAAGACCATGAAGAGTACATTGGAAGAGACGTGGTCGTTCTATTTGCCCATCAACCCTTCACACCCCTATCCACCGGGTTGTTTCCCCATATCCACACAATCCCTCTCTTCCTTTCCTAAACCACAAAACAAAATGCATTAATCAACCCACATATATTCCCAAAGAGGAATCGGAAAAAAATACTTTTAGTAGTACTTCATTTTTCTACTCCCCCGGCCAAAACAATAAACACCATCAATTGCTCGCAGAATACAAACCAGGCCAAATGGCGCAGACCATGTTACTCACTTCTAGTGTTTCAAGTCATGGACTGAATTTGAATATTGAAAGACGTAGGCCGAAATCCTACTCTCAAATCTCATTACCCCAACTTCCAACTCCTTCTTCTTCATCCTCTGCATTTCGGATCAATGCTCTATTCAAGTCAAAAACCAAAGCTGCCCCTGTCAAGAAGGTTGATGATTCAGTAATTTCGTTGTTTCTTTCTTGTAAAAAAGTTTTTTTTTTTTTTTTTTTTTCTTTTTAAAAGTTGAGCTTCTTTGTTTTTTCTTCATTAGGTTCCTCCATCACCAAAGCCAAAGGTTGAAGATGGTATTTTTGGCACCTCTGGAGGGATTGGTTTTACCAAGGCAAATGAGCTTTTTGTCGGTCGTGTGGCCATGATTGGCTTCGCTGTGAGTATCCTTTACAACTTCTTAATGTTTTGGAATTCTATTCTTATTTACTGTTGGTTCTTCTGTGATTCAATGGTCATGACCAAAGAAGTAAGCCTACGAACACGCCACGACACCATTAAGTCAGACGTCTTTTTTGTAAAAATTTGGACAGAATACCATTAGGGACAAGCCGAATCACGAATAGGTTAATATTATAGTTGTATGCTAAAGAATTCATAAAAAAAAAAAAAAAAAAATCAAAGTATTTTCCTAGCAAAATGAGATTACGGTGTACTATTATCAAAGGAAAATGATTTTTTTTGCAGCATTTGAGTGGTAGGCAACATGTACTCCCATGCATTTGACTGGAATCAAACCTCACCAACTATAACTAACAATATTGTGTCAAACCTCACCAACTATAACCAACAATACTGATTTTGGCTGAGTCAAAAAAAGAAAAGAAAAGAATGGTTTTTGCACTCTCTTTTATCCTCTTGCACTCATTTTATTGTTTTTATTCACGTAAAATGACAAAAATGCCCTTCATATGTGGAAAGTGAATTCATAAGTAAGGACAGTGTGGTAATGTCACGGGAATAAAATCTTAAAAAAGGAGTGCAAAAGGATAATAGAGGAGAACCCCTGAGGTTGACAAAGTGGTCTTCCTTTGAGACTTAGGGGTTTGCTCTCACCTAAGGTCTTAGGTTCGATTTCCTTTACCAACAATCTCTCGGTGCCACTAGGGATTATGCCCGGTCATTATCTCCAGGGTCCTGAAATTAGTCAAGGTGCGAGCAAGCTAGCCCGGACTAGCTTCCAGTTATCAAAGAAAAAAAAAGGAGAGGATAATAGGAGAGTGCAAAAGTTATTTTCCATATTAAATGGGATTTTGACCCTTGCCAAACTTCTAAAACCTGCATGTTAACCTATTAACATGTTCTCAACTGTGTCTCGAGAATGTCACCAACGTGTCCCAGAGTGTTTAGATCGTTCGTTATGTGTCCGTCTAAACAAAATTGATAAGAAAAACGAACACTTATTTTGGTGTGACGGACATGTGTCCGAAGATTGTTGAGTGGTGTCGGTTTACGATAGGTGTCGGAAGTGTTGCACCATCAGAATACATTTAGAGAATTCAAGCGAAGAAAATAATTTCAGAAAGGAATACCATAAATGTGCCACAAATATACTCTATCCCATAAAAAATCTAAATGTCCTCTCTAAGTGTATTGGGAAAGAGTCCAAGCATGTTGTGGTTCATTACTTCACATCCTTATTGAAGTATTGGTTACAAACTCCTTCAGGCATCCCTGTTGGGAGAAGCAGTAACAGGAAAAGGGATTCTAGCACAACTGAATCTAGAGACCGGAATTCCCATTTACGAAGCTGAGCCTCTTCTTCTCTTCTTCATCCTTTTCACCCTTCTTGGAGCCATTGGAGCTTTGGGGGACAGAGGCCGGTTTGTCGATGACCCTCCTACAGGGCTTGACAAGGCTGTTATCGCTCCGGGAAAAGGATTCAGATCGGCATTAGGTCTTAAAGAAGGAGGTAAAAATAAATTTTAAAATATTGCACTATCATTATGATACTTTCTCCCTGCAATTTAGTAGTTTCATTTATTACCAAAGAAAGACAAATTAACGACTTCTATTTTTTCATGTTAGGCTTAGATCTATGGTGTCAAGCTTCGTTTTTAGTTTCCGTGTTTTACAATAAGAAACAGAGAAGTTATGAGATCGCGCAATGCTTGCAGATTGTTTTCAGTTGACATGAATGGTCTTTGAAAATCCAAAATTATATCTCCAGTGTTTCCTGGAACGTGGGTTATTTTCAGGAAGAAAAAAGCTGAAAACATTTTTCTAGACAGTTTTACTTGATACAGGGGTACTGAAATCTAATTGTGTATATGACCATAGGCGCCAGTAGGGTCCCATAATCCGTTTTTTAAATCATGTCCCATCGTATGATATCATGAAGTTAATCAAAGAGTTCCAGTATTGAGGCTAAAATCTCACAATTCACAAGGAAACATTTTACAGGCTTAAATAATTTGTTTGTGATTTTACAGACTAAAATCTCACAATGAACATTTTACATACGTAAGTTGCATGGGATACTCTAAGATTGTTTCTTTTGTCTTTCTTCGTTTTTCTTTCTAAATTTGTTTCCTGTTTTAGGTCCGCTTTTTGGATTCACAAAGGCAAATGAGCTCTTTGTGGGGCGATTGGCTCAGTTGGGTATCGCTTTCTCCTTAATTGGAGAAATTATCACAGGGAAAGGAGCTCTGGCACAGCTTAACATTGAGACCGGAGTTCCAATCAGTGAGTTAGAACCCCTTTTGTTGTTCAATGTCGCCTTCTTCTTCTTTGCCGCTTTGAATCCTGGTACTGGCAAATTTGTGACAGATGAGGAAGAATAAGTTGGTTTTTGAGTCTTGCGTCATTCAGTTTTACTTCATGTATGTTATCAGTTATTTCAACATAAAACGCTAGTGATGTCTCTTTCTCTTAGAGCATTAGTGCAGTGTTCATGCTATAAGCTCTTACTCTTGTCGGTTTTGTTTCAATGAGGATCTGTCTTTTGATGTGCTACACTCCCATATACTCTATATATAACTGAATAGACTGCTTTCTGTTTCGATCAGTTCTACTCATATTAATGGAAGTGAATCTCTGAAAATCTGTGGGGATCACTTGAGTATGTAAGATTTCATCCTACAGATTGTAATCAGACTAGGTTCAGTCTGTACCTCAAGGAGCAATATTTTCTTGATCAAGGGTGGGCTTAGTTGATGAGGCAGTGCACTGCTGAACCGGGCTTGATGCATGAGCTAATTCGAGCCTTGCATTAAAGCTTTTTGCATTAGTTCACGAAGCGGAATTGTCTTGGATGATTATTTGCATCTTGCAAGGGAAAACCCAACAACCTTGTACAACGGTTGCTTCCAAAAACCCAACTATAGCTCAACCACTTAATTCTTTTTATTGTGCAAGTGGAAAAAATAAAGAGAAAAATAATAGAAGCAAAACAATCAGCCAACAGCCATAAAGTTGGAACTTCAAATAACACCACCTAAAAAATTCCACACGCCTCAAGGAAACCTTGAAAACCTCGTCACTCAAAAAAATCCAACACTACTGAGAAACACATTGACCACGATTGACCGTGTCGTACTGTATCAAAATTAAATTTATAAGAACAAGGAATTAACCCTTACTCAGAAGAATAATGGCTAAGGCATAGTTTTCCATTTGCTAAAATGAGAATTTGCTAAAATCAAGTGGAAGATTTTAGCAAATGAAGTGGGGAGGAGATTTTAGCAACAATGAATCTGGATATACATATGTCCAGATTCATTGTTGCTAAAATCTCCTCCCCACTTCATTTGCTAAAATCTTCCACTTGATTTTAACAAATTCCCATTTTAGCAAATGGAAAACTACCCCTAAGTCCGAGTATTGATCCACAGAGACAATTTGGCTAAATTACTTTAACTTTGACTAATTTCTAATTTAATTCAGAAAAAGAGATTTGAGTGATTGGTTTTTGGTGACTAAATTAATTTAAGAAATAATAAAACTGAGTGAAATTAATGGAGAGAGGATCTAGGGTTTCGAATCCACCCCTGACCACGTAACTAGGCTATGTATAGATTAGGGTTATTATTCGATTCGCAATTGTCAAGAAGATAGTTGAGTTGTCAACAAGCATGGGCTATCCCATAGCACGAACCGTCTCGTTGGCACAAACTGTCTCTTTCATTGCCTGTCCAGTGACACGATCCGTCTTACGAGCATAATCCATCTCATTTACCCAAGCTCAAGCAAAGAAAACTATTGAATAACCCGGCATTTGAGATCGCGCAAACAAATACACAATTAATTAAAAGTATTAAATTCAATCCATCTGATCATAATGAAAAGGGTTCTTAGTTAAACAGCTGATTCGAGTGAATAAACCTAAATCCTATACATAAGCAAAGTTACTTGGACCGGGACTTCATCCATATGAATGCTTGATTTGATGAAAAACTTGAAGGACCCATGGAACGGCTCGCGTTTCTCTCTCTAAACTTGCCTCTAAATATTCTAGAACTCCCAAAACATACAGAGCAATGACCTATTTATAATAAAACCTAAAAAAATGTGGTCAACGCTCTTATCCGTGTTTGACTTGGCTAAAACCACCCGGGCGGCTTTGATTCCCGCTCGGGCGGAAATTCCATATTGTAGTCCAAACTTCGCGGGCTCGCCCCGGCTTCATCCGAACTCGAAATGAAGTGATTCATGGACTGTTGCAAAGCTCTATACGTCTACTTTGCGTTCCATGCATCATATTGACTCCAAATAGCACTTTTAATGGTTCAACACTCTCCAAAACCTACAAACACAATTCAACCGTTATAATACATCAAGTAACTCTATGATTGGACTATTAAAATGTAAATTAGAGGATTAAATACGTGTTTTTGAGCACCTATCACACCCTCCAACTTACACTTTGCTAGTCCCTAGCAAAAGAAAAAACATTGCAACTAAACTAAGTAAGAAGGGAAAAGGTAGTTCTTTTAAACCCCAGGCGGCCCCGGTAGGATGAGTGAAGTCCCATGAGGGTTTTCAATAGTGATCATGTTATGATCACAGCAGTTAGTTAGAAGAAAGTGGTGTTGTGGCATTCTTTTGTAACTATTTTTCTATTGTAGTTCTGTTGCCTGTTAGGCCGTTAGTGCTGTATATGAGAGATCAACTAATCTCTCTCTCTCATTCTGTATAAGAGAGATCAACTAATCTCTCTCTCATTCATTGATTTTTCTGTAAAACAAACTCTGGGTTGGAATAAAGACTATCATTTCTCTCTTTTTCCTTCTTTACATTTCTTCTTCTTCCTCAAACATTACATTGGTAGCCCCTACTCTTCACCTGTTTTGTTGGTTAAAAAGAAAGATGGGACATGGCGTATGTGTGTAGATTACAGGGCTCTGAACAAAGTAACTATTAAGGATAAATTTCCTATACCAGCCATTGATGAATTGTTAGATGAACTTTGTGGAGCCTGTTATTTCTCTAAACTAGACCTAAGAGTTGGTTACCACCAAGTTAGAGTACACCCTCCTGACATCCCTGAAACAGCTTTTAGAACCCATCAAGGCCACTATGAGTTCATTGTCATGCCCTTTGGGTTGACCAATGCACCCTCTACCTTCCAAAGCCTTATGAATGAGGTGTTAAAAGAATATTTGAGGGATTTTATTCTGGTCTTTTTTGATGATATCTTGGTATTCAATAAGACTTGGGAGGATCATTTGTTGCATTTAAAGATAACCTTACAAGTTTTACAGAAAAACCAATTATTTGCCAAATGATCTAAGTGTGTCTTTGCCAAACAAGAAGTGGAGTATCTTGGACATTTGGTTTCTAGCAAGGGGGTTTCTGCAGAGACTACCAAAATTGAAGCCATGATTAATTGGCCACTTCCTGAAACTATCAAAAATTGCGGGGGTTCTTAGGTTTAACTGGCTATTACAGGAAGTTTGTGAAAGACTATGGTAAAATCCAGTCCCATTGAATCAATTGCTTAAGAAGGACTCTTTTCTATGGACCAATGAAGCCACTGAAGCCTTCCATAACCTCAGAAGGGCCATGACCACTTTACCAGTACTAGCTCTTCCAGATTACTCCAAACTATTCATTGTGGAGACAGATGCCTCTGGAAAGGGATTGAGTGTTGTGCTCATGCAAGAGGGTCATCCACTTGCCTTTTGGAGTAAAGGATTGTCAGAAAAACACCTAGTTTTATCCACTTATGAGAAAGAATTGATGGCTTTGGTTTTGGCAGTACTTAAGTGGAGGCATTATCTACTTGGCAGACACTTCCTCATAAGAACAGACCACCAAAGCTTGAAATATCTTTTGGAATAAAGGGTAGCTACTCCCTTTCAATAGAAATGGATTGCCAAGTTGATTGGTTATGACTATGACATCACTTATAAGTATGGAAAGGAAAACAAGGCTGCTAATGCTTTATCTAGAAGGGAAGATTTATATGTGGAAAATGCTACTTTGAATGCTATTGTCACAGTGGATTCAACATGGTTGCCCAAGGTACAGCTCAGTTGGCAATCAGACCTTGCAGTGCAACAGTTGATAGCAGATCTGGCACAAGACAATAATTCACACTCAGGGTTCTCTTAGGATCAAAGGGTCCTTACATACAAGGGGAGTTTGGCGGTAGGGGCATCTCCTGATCTCAGAACACAGATCATATCAGCCTACCACAGTTCAACAGTAGGGGGCACTCAGACATTGATAAGACCACAAGAAGACTCAAAAGAATCTTTTATTGGAAAGGTTTAAAGAAAGATGTGCATCTTTTTGTGTCTAAATGTTCTACTTGCCAAAGATTTAAAGGGGAACAAGTCCATTCACCTGGGTTATTACAGCCTTTGCCAATCCCAGTGAAGGTGTGGTCTGACATTTCGATGGACTTTATAGAAGGTCTTCCAAAGTCCCAGGGTAAAACCACCATTTATATAGTTGTTGACAGGTTAACAAAGTATGCTCACTTCATGTCTTTAGCACATCCTTATACTGCTAAGGATGTGGCAAAATTGTTCTTGGATAACATTTATAAACTGCATGGGCTTCCAAGTACCATAGTCTCTGATAGAGATGTTGTATTTACTAGCTCATTCTGGCAGGAATTACTTAGACTATTGGGCATTGAGCAATGTTTAAGTACAGCTTACCATCCACAGACAGATGGTTAGACTGAGATTGTGAACAAAAGTCTGGAAAATTATTTGAGATGTATGTGTGGGGACTGTCCTAGACAATGGTCCAACTGGCTCTCCCTTGCTGAATGGTGGTATAACTCTTCTTATCACTCTGCCATCAAGACAACTCCCTTCTATGCTGTCTATGGACAGCCACCACCTGATCATAACTTCATGAATGTGGGAGCTTCCCCAGTAGCAGCTGTGGAGAACTGGGCAAGAGAAAGGGCTTCAATACTAAGGATGTTAAAGGAGAATTTGCAACAGGCCTAACACAGGATGAAGCATTATGCAGACAAGTTAAGGACTGAACGCGAATTTGAGGCAGGAGATTGGGTATACTTGAGATTGCAACCCTATAGACAGTCCTCTCTGGCTTTACAAAGGAACATGAAGTTGTCTCCACGTTTCTATGGGCCTTTTCAAGTCATTTCAAGGGTGGGAAGGGTAGCTTATAAGCTGCAGTTACCTGATTCAACTCGTATCCACCTAGTGTTCCATGTTTCTTTGCCTAAGAAGAAAGTGGGTCAGCATGTTATACCTAGCCCAGACCTTCCCCCTGTCAGTGATGAGGGTGTTTTACAAATGGAACCAGTGGCAGTGTTGGACAGAAGGATGATCAAACGCAACAACAAAGCAGTGGTCCAGTGGCTAGTGCAATGGTCAAGGACTTTCCCTGAAGATGCCACCTGGATAGACTATGAGGAGTTCAAATCGAAGTTTCCCAATTACAAACCTTGAGGACAAGGTTTTTTTCTTAGGGGTGGGGAATGTTATGATCACAGAAGTTAGTTAGAAGAAAGTGGTGTTGTGGCATTCTTTTGTAACTGTTTTTCTATTGTAGTTCTGTTGGCTATTAGGCCATTAGTGCTGTATACGAGAGATCAACTAATCTCTCTCTCTCTCTCATTCTCTCTCTCATTTTGTATAAGAGAGATCAACTAATCTCTCTCTCATTCATTGATTTTTCTGTAAAGCAAACTCTGGGTTGGAATAAAGAGTATCATTTCTCTCTTTTTCCTTCTTTACATTTCTTCTTATTCCTCAAACATTACAGATCACCCACAAAACACGAGGAATCCCTCAACATAGAATCCAAAAACCTGTCATGCAACTCATAGATACTCCAAACCAAGGTGTACGACACTATGACAAAGACACTAGGCTAGCAACAAGAGTTCTAATTGCTAACAAATCGAGAAGATAGACCCCGGCACCTAATCCTAGCGGGTGTGTGTGTGTGTGTGCGAAGGCCTCGATCACAAGTGAACAATGATTGACCGCTCTATCCGGACTGAGTCTCGACTTCAATTCTCACTGTGTCATGCACTCAACAAATGAAATCACTCGAAACAAGGTGCATTTATATACTCTCATATGTGCGGTTGGAAGTTATGTAAATGGAAGCAAAGTATCCGCACACATTAACACAAAAAGAAAGCTCTTTAAAGTGGACACGATCTCATGAAAGAAATGCCAAGTTCCGGAATGCTTAATCAGTCCACAAACCACACCCCATCACCCCTAGGATCAAATAGGACTTTGCTATCAGTTATATCGTTAGGTAATGGAAAGTGTTTCAAGGCTAGGTATGACATTCAAGTGTCGGAGAATGGCCTCATAACAACTCACATAGGGCATGTTTATCAATGTTGTGCCATCTTCCTTCCCAATACACCAAATCTTTCTTTCTCACCTTTTCAACACAAACCACAATGAAATCAACCGTTTCTTCATAATGAAATAAATTGGTGTTCCCCTCTTCACATTAAAGTGTGAACTCTCTTTTTTTGTGTTGTTTTTTTTTCAAAACAATGGGAGAAACACCACCAATCAACATTTGTCTTCGTTTCTTTCAACTCACCCCCTTCTTCTCAAAGATCAATTCCCACAAATTTACCATTCTCAAGACACAATATAGGTAGTAGAGTTTAATAAGAGAAAGGCTTAATTGTTGGAGGCCCAAAATGGTTTACACGGGATGATTATGTTTCAAAGGAACGAACCGGCTCAAAAGTATAAAAAATCGCCTATAATGCTCTCCAAGGGGTGATTCAACCATTCAAACCAAAACTAAGAGGATACTATGATATGCATGTAATTCCGAGGCTTGGCAACAAAGATAATGAGATCACAACAATGACGCTTTTATTCTTCTTTTCATGACAAACAAGAGATTACTTGACACCACTCCAATAAGAAAGATAAGGCTCTAAAGCTCACATGGGCGAAAGTCTCTGCTAATCTAGCCATAAAAAACAATCAACTTAATAGTTCACAAGTGATCAAAGCCCAAAGGTGCGGTGAAGTGGTGCTAGGCATAAGTACCGCGGTCCACTTTGAACAATAAGCTAGCAAAAGGAACTAACATTGCCCACGAAGTATAACAAAACAATAGGCAACGCACCTCAACTCAAGTACCACAAGTAAACTCAACAAGTCTCAATTACATGCAAAATGATCCCTAGTTTTTTGGATTTTCCATTTTTTTTTTTTTTTTTGGTTTTTAAGAATAAACAAGTGACAAAGTAATCCCTCCCCCCAACTTAAATAGTGCAATGTCCTCATTGAACGCATAGACACTAAAAGATAAGGACATAAAGAAAGAGAGAGGAAAGAGATCATCTCAAACGCATGAACAAGACAAGAGAAAAAGAGAGGAGGAAAGAGACCCCCCAACTTAAACCAAGAAACCTGCATGTGTTTTTTTTTTTTTTGGGTAATTCAGCTTGAAATTAAAAGGGGTTAAGTGAATGTACAGCCTACAACGGGCATACCTCAGGGAGGACAAAATAAAATAAAGAAAAATAAAAAAAATGCGTACTTCCTGGCACAACCCGCCGGGGTGGGCAATTTGGAGGTCCTTGCACAATCTGCTAGAGTAGGGATAAATGGACAAAATTCCTAATTATGCTAATCGGTGGTTGATACTATGGTTCCACATGATTTGTGGTCCCATGTTAATAACATGGCACAAAGGCCAATGGTGGTACACGGATGTGGATCAAGTTGGAATAGGCAATTTGCAATTGCATATCTCGCTGTGGCTCTACTTTAGCACAAAACCAGAATTTGAATCACCCATAAAGGGATAGAAAGGCCCACGAAGACAATGAGCTTTAACTTTTTGAATATATGGGGTACAGCTGCCCCCTGCTTGGACTGAGTGAAATCTCGATTTAACCATATGAGAGTTTTGACCAAATAACCTGCTTTTTACTTGTTTCAACGTTAGCCAACAGTAGCCCACTACCCCAAAATTCGTACCAGCAATTTCCAGCGCGTGAGACATTAGAAAACCGTGGGACCCACTGGGTTCTTCTTCTCCAAACTCCATTGATTTACAACATCAACCCGATTTCCAGAATTAACAACAATCCAGATTTAACCCAGAAAATATGATCACCAAAATAATCCAGCGTTCAAACAATCAGAATACAAAATAACTAATGAATTTGGGGGTAGCAAATCCCACACACAGGGGATATGAACACACACAACCAGACGCTAAAACCAGTTCTACACAGACGTAAAAGAGACTTGAGGAACTATATCACTGAGCTGACCTTAGCACCAAAACCGAATGAGGTATTACCTGACCGCCGTGACACCTACGACACTTAACGGGAAGAACTGAGCACAGAGGAAGAGCCAGTTTCAGACTCGGGATCCCCAAAACCTCTGTGAAAAGCTTTTTTAGAGTTGTGATTTGTTGAGCCCCATCACCAATCGCTGTGATGGGTTGCTGTACGGATCTGAACTTGGTTGTTCAGGGCTACAAGAGCCTTTGCATCTTGTGGTGGAGTGGTGGTTGGAGGACGGGATCTGGGTCACTAGGAGTTTGAAGCCCAACTTAACACCAGACCCCCCTAAATGCTAATACCCATGACGATCTCCATCAGGAAAAGATGAAGACGAAATATCTGGGTTTGGTAGGACGACCTCTATCTGAGGATGGAGATGCTGAATTGATTGTTGTTGTAGGGATACACATAGGACGCTGCCTCGTTGGGATCTAGATCCCTTCAACATTGATGGACATCAGAAACCCAGAGGTGTGGAAACCCCCCGATCTCCTTTTGTGGAACGGTGAGGAAACACACCGAACTAACCCAGTAGATGGCCCCTTATAGGATGGCCTTGCCATTGACCGAATCATGGCATAGTATTGATACGCCTAAATCAGTAAGATTTAGGGCTCGAATGAAAAATTTGGGGCAGAAATATCAAGAGGGGAGTGCATTCTCTCTCTAGTGTGAGAGAGAAGCTCTCAACCCCAGAAACAGTGATACTACAACCTGCATGTGTCAGTCTGCAAGACACAACAAGAGAAAAGAAATAAAAGACATGACATGAAGGGACACTGTACCAGAGATAAACAGGCACTGGTAGGTGAAAGCCCACGCTCCAAGGAGGAAGAATTCGGTGGTGGTTTGGCTTGAAAGTGCTCCGGTGGCCGGAGATCTAGGATGGAAGTGCAAAAACCTTGAAACTTGAAGCACAAAGTCCGTCGGGTGAGAGGGCATGCCGGAGAGAGTGGGCGGCCAAGACGGGTAGAGGGCGGTGTGGTGGTCGTTTTGGTACGTACGGGCGAAGGATTGGAGTTTGGGTGGAAGAGGTGTTGGTTATGGAGCCTTAGAGAGAGAGAGAGAGAGAGAGAGGGTAAGGGTTGTGGGGAAGAAGAAAGAAGAAGTTTAAGCAAAAAAAAAAATTTGACCGTGTCGTACCGTATCAAAATTAAATTTATAAGAACAAGGAATTAACACTTAGAAGAATAGTGGCTAAGTACGAATATCGATCCCCGGAGACAATTTGTCTAAATTACGTTAACTTTGACTAATTTCTAATTTAATTCAGAAAAAGAGATTTGAGTGATTGGTTTTTGGTGACTAAATTAATTTAAGAAATAATAAAACTGAGTGAAATTAATGGAGAGAGGATCTAGGGTTTCGAATCCACCCTTGACCATGTAACTAGGGTATGTATAGGTTAGGGTTATTATTCGATTCGCAATTGTCAAGAAGATAGTTGAGTTGTCAACAGGCATGGGCTATCCCATAGCACGGACCGTCTCCTTGGCACAAACCGTCTCTTTCACGGCCTATCCAGTGGCACGATCCGTCTTACGAGCATAACCTATCTCAATTACCCAAGTTCAACCAAAAAAAAAACTATTGAATAACCTGGTATTTGAGATAGTGCACACAAATACACAATTAATTAAAAGTATTAAATTCAATCCATCTGATCATAATGAAAAAGGTTATTAGTTAAACAACCGATTTGAGTGAATAAACCTAAATCCTATACATAAGCAAAGTTATTTGGACCAGGGCTTCATCTTTCCCCTAGAAGGTGTTTTGCCAGCCATGGAGATGGAGACGAATGCTTGATTTAATGAAGAACTTAAAGGACCCCTGGAACGGCTCGCGTTTCTCTCTCTAAACTTGCCTCCAAATATTCTAGAACTCCCAAAACATACAGAGCAATGACCTATTTATAATAAAACCTAAAAAAACGTGGTCAACGCCCTAATCTGTGTTTGGCTCGGCTAAAACCACCCGGGCGAAAATTCCAGATTGTCGTCCAAACTTCGCGGGCTCGTCCCGGCTTCATCCGAACTCGAATTGATGTGATTCTTGGACCGTTGTGAAACTCTATATGTCTACTTTGCATTCCATGCATCATATTAACTCCAAATAGCACTTTTAATGGTTCGACACTCTCCAAAGCCTACAAACACAATTCAACCGTTATAATACATCAAGTAACTCTATGATTGGACTATTAAAATGTAAATTAGAGGATTAAATGGGTGCTTTTGAGCACTTATCAAGACAAATATTGAACGCAATATGGATATGAAATAGTTCTTCAAGAACTATTGAGATTGATCTTCCGGACCAATCTTATTCTCATTACCTTTCTGCCTGATTGTTTTCTTTTTGTCTAGGCTTTCTTTTCCTTTCTTAGTGCTACTTCCGAATGTACAAAACTAAACATTTTGATTCAGTACTTATAAACCCAAAGTTCGCATGCCATAATAACTACACACACTATTCCAGCTAACATGAACAACAACTTGGGTGTGACTTGTCTGTTTGTGGTCAACCATATGATTTCATAACACTCCCCCTTGGATGACCACACACAAAGAATATGCCTCATTAAAACCCTGTCAAGGAAAACCAAGTGGGAAAAACTTTTGTCTAAGAAAAAAGAGTACAGTATTCTTGTGTCCCATGAATGTCTTCGGATTGCCTCATTAAAACCTTGCTAAGGAAAACCTAGTGGGATAAAACCTTAGACGAAGGAAAAAGAGTACACTCTATATGATGACATTTATTTTGGATAATTATATGATGACATTATGTCACTTGCTCCCCCTCAAAATTGCATAACAAGCCGTTAAGTCGACGCATTCCAATATTGTGGATTAACCTTTTGAATGTTGATGTCGGCAATGCTTTGGTAAATAGATCCGCCAGATTATCACTTGAACGTATTTGCTGAATATTAATATCTCCACTCTTTTGAAGGTCATGTGTATAAAAGAACTTTGGAGAGATGTGTTTAGTTCTGTCACCTTTAATGTAGCCTCCCTTTATCTGAGTTATACATGTAGCATTTGCTTCATATAAACCAGTTGGGCTATCTTTGATTGATGTTAATCCACTTCCTTCTCGAATGTATTGGATCATAGACCTTAACCAAATGCATTCACAACTTGCCTCATGGATTGCAAGAATCTCAGAGTGATTAGATGAAGTGGTTGTCAATGTTTGCTTCACAGAGCGCCACGATATGGCAGTGTCACCATAAGTGAATATATATCCTGTCTGTGATCGGGCTTTGTGTGGGTCAAATAAATAACCAGCATCAACATATCCGATTAATTGTGTCTTTGAGCAATTTTAGTAGAATAAACCCATGTCTATCGTTCCTCGAAGATACCGTAATATATGTTTAATACAATTCCAATGTTGTCGAGTTCGAGCCGAGCTGTATCTTGCCAACAAATTTACGGGAAAAGCAATATCGGGGCGAGTGCAATTAGCAAGGTACATAAGAGCACCAATTGCACTTAGATATGAAAATTCCGGACCCAGAGATTCTTCACCATCTTCTTGAGGACGATATGGGTCTTTGTTTACATCAAGTGAGCGGACAACCATAGGAGTGCTTAAGGGATGTGCTTTATCCATGTAAAAAATGTTTTAAAACCTTTTCTGTATATGTTGATTGATGAACGAGGATTCCATTTGACAAATGCTCAATCTGCAGACCCAAGCAAAATTTGGTTTTGCTAAGATCTTTCATCTCGAATTCCTTCTTTAAATAATTTGCAGTTTTTGTCTGTTCTGCTGGAGTTCCTACAAGATTTAAGTCATCGACTTATATAGCAATAATAGCAAGTCCTGAATTTGATCTCTTAATAAAAACACATGGACAAATAGGATTATTTTCATATCCCTCTTTAAAAAAATATTCACTAAGTCGGTTATACCACATTCAACCAAATTGTTTAAGACCATATAAAGATTTTTGTAGCTTGAGAGAGTAAACAGTTCTGGGCTTTGAACTACATGATTCAGGCATTTTGTATCCTTCAAGAATTTTCATGTATATGTCCCTATCTAGTGATCCATACAAATACGCCTTAACAATGTCCATTAGACACATATCCAGACATTTGTTTACTACCATGTTTATCAAAAATCTAAATGTTATTGCATTCGTAACCGGAGAGTATGTTTCCTCATAATCAATGCCAGGTCTCTGCGAGAAACCTTGTGCAACGAGTCATGCCTTATACCTCAAGATCTCATTTTTTTCATTTCGCTTGCGTACAAATACCCATTTGTAGCCAACAGGTTGTATCTTTTCAGGGGTTTGAACCATTGGTCCGAATACTTGTCATTTCGCAAGAGAACTCAATTCTGCTTGAATTGCTTCTTTCTATTTTGACCAATCCTTTCTACGTCGACATTCTTCGACGGATTGTGGTTCAATTTCTTCATTACTTCTATTAATGTTTCCATCATTACTTCTGGTAATGTCAAGAGCGACGTCAAATGAAAATACGTCATTAACAATAATTTTTGTTCTATCCCATATTTCTCCATAGTTAATTGAGATCTCATTATTATCACGTACATTTTCTTCTTCTAGAGTCTAGAGATATCTCTTCAAGATATTTTTCTTCAAGAAATTCCCCTATAGGGGAGTTATTAGGAGAAATTTTGGATGAATCAATTATATGCCCTTCTGGAGCTTTTCTATTCATGGGAATAGCCTCTACAGGAGCACTGATATCTTTGCCTTTAACATTCCTCTTCCGGGGAGCTTTATCTTTTGCACCGACAAGTCTTACGCTTTCGCTACATTCTCAATGGATTGTCCTACAGGGATATCAATCCTTGATGGAGCATTAGCAACTGGAATGTGAGACTTTGTTACTTTCTTTATATCGGTACAAGCATCTGGCAATTGATTTGCAGTACCATGCAAGTGAATGATCCTTTGAACTTCTAGTTCACATTGATTAGTGCGAGGATCAAGATAAGCTAATGAGGAGGTATTCTAAGTAATTTCCTGTTTTGCTTCTGACCATGACTTTTCTCCCCCTAATGGTGGGAATATTGTTTCATTAAAATGGCAATTCTTAAAACGTGCTTTAAAGACATCACCTGTTACAGGTTCAAGATATCTAATAATTGACGGGGAGTCAAATACAACATAAATACCAAGTCTACGTTGAGGAACCATTTTAGTGCGTTGGGGAGGTGCAATAGGAACATATACAACATAACCAAAAACTCTAATATGAGAAATATTTGGTTGTTGACCAAGAACTAGTTTTGATGGTGAAAACTTATGATATGCCATTGGTCTAACACGAACTAGAGATGCAACATGTAATATGGCATGTCCCCAAGTAGAAACAGGGAGTTTTGTTTTCATAAGAAGAGGTCGAGCAATTAACTATAGTCTTTTAATAAAAGATTCAGCTAAGCCATTCTGGGTATGAGTATGTGCAACAGGGTGTTCAACATCTATACCAATGGACATGCAATGCTCATTAAATGACTGAGATGTAAATTCGTCAGCATTATCAATGCGATTTGTCATAATTGGATGATCTAAGAATTGTGCTCACAATCTGATTATTTGACTAAGAAACTTAGCAAATGCATCATTTTGTGTAGATAGTAAACGGACATGTGACTATCTAGTTGAAGCATCTATTAATACCATGTAGTAACGAAATGGTCCAGATGATGGGTGTATGGGGCTACAAGCATCACAGGAGGATTTGTTTGGTAAAAGAATCTTCTGGTTCTTTAGTGGATGCCCATTTGAATTTTTTATAATTCGACGCATCATTATTAATCCTGGATGCCCAAGACGATCATGCCATAGCATAACATTTTTTTGTTAGAACACTTCTGGTTCATCACTGCATGTGATTTAATAGATCTTATAGTCGTATAATATAACCCACTTGACAAAGTTGAAAGTTTTTCTAATATCATCTTTTTACCAGACTTCATTGAAGCTATCTAAAGATATTCCTTATTGCCTTCATTTGCGGTTTCAACATGATAACCATTATGACAGATATCTTTAAAACTAAATCGATTTCTTCTGGATTTGGTAGAATATAAAGCGTTGTCAATACATATATTTGTTCCATTAGTAGACATAATGTTAGCTCTTCATGAGCCTTCAATAAGATCTGCTGAGCCAGATATTGTATTGACACTAGCCTTGGTCATAACTAAGTGCTTGAAATATTTTGTGTTCTTAAGAATGATGTGAGTTGTGGCACTATCTACTAACAAGTATCTTCGGCTTTCATCTTGGAAATATTAATAATATCCAAGCAACTATAAGGAGATACAACAAAAGTTTATAATTATAAAATCCTCAACTTGATATTTAATAAGATTCAAACGATTACATAAATATTGCCGCACACTTGCATAGAAAGAAACAAACACACTTGCATATTAAAAGAAAAGCACACTAGCACACTAGTTAATAATAAATACTAATTTAACAGTGTGGTGTTTTCCATAACAGCTAAGAAATCAAACGTCTCATCTGGTTTGATAATATAGTCTCCTATATCAAGATAGGTATCATCAAAAGGCTCATCCTGTTCTGCCAAATTCACTTCAATACCCTTTCCCTTCTCAACAGAAGTTTTGTAGAGATCTATCCAATGTTTACGTGACTAATGACCTTTCAACCCACAACTAAAACATTTATCTTCATAATTATTAGGAGGTTGGTTCTGGTCCCCATTCCCTTTTCATTTGGATGGTTTTCGGTTATTAAGCATCTTTTGATGGGAAGATGTGGCATATCTATGAGATGGCTCAGGGTGGTTGTTCCAATTTTGGTGAACTAATGGGGTGTTCCTATTTGAACGTTTCTGTGTTTCCCCCATGGTTTTGATGATATTGATTTTTACCACGTCCTCGAGCATATCCACGATTGTATCCATGTTGGCGATTTTGAAAAGAAACCCTATTTGCCTCAGGTATAGGCGTCACATCAGTCGAGGGAATTTGGTAATTTTTTAGTAAAACTTGATTGTTTTGCTCAGCCACCATAACAAGCACTTCAAATATTTAATATTTAATA
The DNA here is from genome assembly GCA_020921065.1 of Vaccinium darrowii. Classification (NCBI taxonomy): domain Eukaryota; kingdom Viridiplantae; phylum Streptophyta; class Magnoliopsida; order Ericales; family Ericaceae; genus Vaccinium; species Vaccinium darrowii. The sequence continues at coordinate 24,151,124 of CM037154.1, forward strand.
TTTAATACATTTATTTTTAAGTGGTGAATTGGGTTATCAAACAACTCCATAACAAACACTTCAAATATTAAATTTTATGAAATATGGTTATCAAACTAACTTATTGACATAATATTTGATATATTCAGTTTAAAATGTTGAATTTGGTTATCAAATTAGTATTAAACTAAGCCCTAACTCTTTTCTTCTTTTTTAACACGAACAAGCCCTTACTCCTGCATATGGATGCAAACAAGCCGAGTTTGTAATCTAACTCGAGCCGAGCTCAAACTTAATAAAAATTTTACTAGCCGAACTCGCTTAGTTTTGAGTCGAACTCGAACTTGTTCACGAGCCTTAACGAGTCAAAAATATTAGATATTTATACTCTCATACAGATCTAGAACTTCAAATAAAAATTCCACTTTCTGTATATAAAAATGTATTAAAATTATACATATTCAAGGTTTTATGTGAAATTCTTATGACATATACATATGTATTCCAAGATTGCGAGTCTAATCGAGCCGAATATTGTCAGGTCTAGGTTCGGCTCATTTACTAAACAAGTCTAAAATTGAGGCTCAAAAAATTTGTTTAGTACTCGAGTCGAACTCGAATAAGTTTTTACAGAGTCAAGACCTGATCAGTTCACGAACAGTTCGGTTCCTTTGTAGCCCTACTCTTGCACTAATCACTAGAAAAGAAGAAAGAACATGTCACTTCAAGCTAATTTCAATTTGGTTTATTTTAATTAAATTTCCTAGTGCTTTGTTTGGACACTGGCATAGAAAACGGAAAGGGAAAATGACCAATAAATGGTTTTTAAAACTAATAATACCAATTATATGGTAAGGTTTTTCAAAATGACTGAATACATGACAAGGAAAAAAATAATTCCACATACATGGTACCAACAAATTACAAATCCAAAATACCCTTCTCATTTTTTAAGCTTAACACACACGCCCCTTCCCATTGTTCCTGGAAATATTAGCTGCCCAGAGTTGCACCGTGCATGTAAGAACATTGCAGTGTGAATGAAAAACCTTTGCACCTTCCAATAAAAGAATTGGACTCATGTTAGTTCAACTTGTCCTGCCATTGTGATATCAAATCAAATCTTTTTGGACGGACAATGTCAAAATTGCACCACTATAAATAAAAAACCTTGCACCTTGCAAAAAAAGAATTGCACTCACGTTAATCCAACTTGCCTTGCCAGTGTGAGATCAAATCAAATCGTTTTGGACGGGCAATCTCAAAATTGCACCGTGCATGCAACAACCTTACACTGTAAATAAAAACCCTTGCACCTTGCAATAAAAGAATTGCACTCACGTTAGTCCAACTTGCCTTTGCTAGTGTGGCATCAAATTAAATATTTTTGGACAGACAATCTCAAAATTGCACTCTGCATGCAACAACATTGCATTGTAAATGAAAACCATTGCACCTTGCAACAAAAAAATTGCACTCACGTTAGTCCAACTTGTTTTGCTAGTGTAAGATCAAATCAAATCTTTTTGGACGAACAATCTCAAAATTGCAACGTGTATGCAACAACATTGCACCGTAAATGAAAACCATTGCACCGTGAAATAAAAGCACTGCACTCACGTTAGTCCAACTTGTCTTGCTAGTGTGAGGTCAAATCAAATATTTTTCAAAATAAAATGTACTTTCTTACATAGAAAATAAAAGAGAAAATTATAGTAAACAAATAAAAGAGAATTTATCAAAACATTTAGGAAAACAATATTTGCTCCTTGTATTAACAAATTTTGCACTTTAAGTGAAATAATATGGCACCCTTTGACAATAACATTGCACTAGAATGCCCAGCAAAGTCAAAACAATCTTTGCTCCCCCATCATTCTTCCTCCCTTCTTCGCCGTAGGTAGCATCGAGATTTTTTCAATAAATTGCTTGTTAGGTAGCTATTGCAAATTCAAGATCAAAATTATCTGTAATCTTTCGAGCTTGTTATCAGAGTCGATTGGACCCTCGCTGAACATCTCGAGTGCTTCGACGTCGTCAAACATATACACAGACCTATACACATTACCCAATTTAGAATCAGACTTGGCTTTGAATCATGTACACATACCTATATATAAAACCCAAACATATACACAGACCTATATATAAAACCCAAACACATTCCATGAAAACATATCCAGGATGTGAACTTTCAGGAGCAACAATATCATAAGGTATGTGCATGTGCGCCATAAAACTGAGTTTCTAACAGACATTTCATCAAACAGCTAGTTTGCATCATGATCAGCCACAATTTCGCATAGAAATCGATCAGAGAACTTCCCAAAAACACACTAGGAGCTGTTAGCAAGCTACCATGAGATAAATTTAACAACTAAATAGCACAAAACACAACCAAATTGGTAGCAAAGAAACCTCAAATCGAAAGCTTCAGTGCAGAGAGAGATTTAACAACTTACTAGAGATGATAACAAGCATCGGCCGGTCACCGGTCGCCGGAGAAGAAAATTGATCACGCTGGAGAAAAAGATTGCTCGGCGGACATCAGTGAGAGAGGAGGATGGAGATTTGCGCCGCAGGAGGGTATTGTGGGCATTGCAGGTATAAATTACCGTGTATGTGTCATTTCTTTTCTCCATACCATGTCTTTGAAAATTTTCAAACCATGACCACCTTTTGGTCATTATTTGCTCCTACCACCACTTTTGGTCATTTTCCCAAACGGAAAACAAACCGACACAGAAGCAGCATCGCATCAAATCCTCATTTTCCAATGGCCCCACACTTTGGCCTTTACTTTTTTGCCCCAGATTCCCATCTCCATCTCCATCTCCATCTCCTACTTTCTCTCTCTTGTTGGAGTCTAATACCGCAGCTATAGGATCCTTTCCATTCCAATAAAAAAGAAAGAAAGTGAAACTCTGCTATATTGCGGCAACGATCACGTACTACCGGTTTGCACGTTGACGGTGGGTGTTTTTGTATTTACGTACTGTCCGTCAGTCACACCCACTTGTTCTATACTTGTTACCGTGGACACAGAGATGGATAATTGGAAATCACCCCGCGATGGCTACCACCCTTGTACTTCTTCAATGAGAGATGTCACATACAGGTTCTCTCTCTCTCTCTCTCTCCGTCCGTTCAGATGATCATTTTTTATTGTTTCTGAATTGAGTGGTTTTGAACATTATTTTTTGGGATGTTTTCAATCACATTGGTATTGGTTTAGACAGGGTTTTGTCATCTAAATCGTATGCTTTATGTGATTATTTGTATGAGGTATGTTTGGAACTAGTTTTTGTCACAAGCTTATGGGAAATAATTGTAATTGAGATAAAGTTGGATGGTGAAGAAAATTTTGGGTTTAAGATTGAATTAGATCATTATTGGCAAACCAATTAGTATTGTGGGCATTTTACAGTTTGGATGACTTTACTTTTCTAGATTAGTAAGCCGGGTAACAAAGTTCATGCTGTGAAGTGAAACGTAGTTTGTAGAAAATCTGAACACTACTACTGTTAGGGTCGGTGGTGGCAGTTTCCGGAAGATGTCAAAATCTCCAAGTTTGTAACTGAGTTCAAAGCCTATATTTAAGTCTTTTTCTTTCGGGCATAGGTACTGTTAGAGTCTACGCTCAATTGATTGCTCGCTCTGAGACGTGAAGGTTTAAGAGCCATCCTGAGCACACCTTACACTTTTTAGCACCTATGAAGCACGGATACTCTGAAACTGGTCGCGTTCGAGTATTGGATACGTATCAGATACGGCAAATAAGTATGCTGTTTCCAAATTAAATGTTTTTAATTTCTGATATGCGAGGACACTTAGGGAATATGGCAGGGATTGAAATGAAATTATTTTAAAGGGGCAATCTGCAAATGTAGTGTACGCATACTTATATATGTATGTACATACACACATATATTCAAAAAGCATCAGATCATCTCTGTGTGTGTGTGTGTCACAAATCATGCCCTGTATTCTACTCATTTTTTGGTATATCTTACATACTACATGTATGTACACACTGAATCACTGATTTAAATAACTATATAGTACATATGCATATATTTTTGTCTTTTTGTTCAGGTGGGTTCTCAGAGCTGGCAATGTTATGGGATTTTCAACTGGATTTTCAGGCCCCATTTCAAAAACCCCTCTGGCACCATTCCAATAAATCAAACCCATTTATGTGATTTTGTGATTTGTGTTTTTTTGGGAACTTGGACATGAGTTGTGATTTGTGATTCCAACGAGTTTGATCTGAGATCAATTGATTCCGTGCAATCCGATGAGTTTGATTCCGACGAGAAATTCCAACTAGGTGTTCGTTGATGGAAGGAGAATTGATTTTGTAGTTGTTTGTTGATAGAAGGAGCCAATTGATTTTGCATACCAGAGAGAGAGGGACAAGATTATCCAATGGCAAAATAGAAAATTCACAACATTGTACATTATCCACTCCCTCTTATCTCTTTCTACAAAAGTTAGACAAACCAAGTAACTTTTAAACCACCATTCTAAAATAATCCTCCCTCCAATCATATCCACCTCTTATTATATCCCTCTTCTTCCCTCCAAAACATATCCTTCTAACAAACGGGCCATTAGGTGCTACCTTGTTGCGTGGAAGCATTTAGGCTTTTTATGAGAAAATCTTTTTCACATTCTTCCTACATTTTATTGGAGAATGAAAACATATTATTCTTCCCATTAGCTCAAGAGACTGACCTAAGCCTCCCTCTAGAGTGAAAGGAGATTTCCTCTTGGGTCTTTGTGCTTGTCTTGCCATATGTACTCCTCTTTTTAACTTTGTTGCAATCTAAGTGCATATTTGTTTTAGATTGAGTGTTCCCTATCACTAGATTGTAAATTCTTTTCAATACCCACATTTCAGATACAATCATTCCCCTTCAATATTTGGCTGATTTGCATCAAAGCCGCTGAAGAACGGAGATTGTGATTGAAAGTTCCTGGATGCTATGGTACAAAGAAGGAATTCGGGGTGGTAGAACAAGTTGTGGAGTTAGTTGAACCTTTAGGAGTTGGTTGAAATTCATTTTCTCAAACTTCTTGTACCCTTTTGGATTCATATGTATAGGTTTGTCAGCGTGGGGCGTGATTTCTATCCCGGGGACATACTCTTGGGTTTCCAATTTCCACGTAAATTTTTGTGTTCCTCCCACGGCTGTTAATTTCCTCCATATTTGTACTTAATGTTTTTATTTATGGATTTTCTTGTGAAGATGTTGGATGGTAATCTTTGAAACCTCATTAAGTAATTGACATCTGAAAATTGGAGTATAGATGTTTTTCGGATTCACCTGTTCAACTATTGTTTTTCTCCCCGAAGTTTTAGGAATATAAAATATCGAGTACTAATATATTTTCTCAACCCATAATGCTTTTCAACTAAACATTTTTTCCTTATATGTTTTGATGTCAGATTTCATTTATTTTTGAAGAACTAGACTAACTTAAGTTAATAGGCAATTAGTACTCAGTGTTCCAAAAGTAGGCACTAAGCAGCCACCCAATGCCGAGATTTTACGGTGTAGGCGTTGGTTAAGGCGTTTTGCACATAGTCGAGGATTAGTCGGTGGGTCTATTTCGTAATTTTAAAAGCTTTAGGAATGAATGTGTAGTACTGAAAAACTACAAGAGTTCAGTGTTATTTTTACGATACAAAATCTATATTTTATACCGTTTTTATGTGTTAAGTAACTAATTTCACTTTGTTTTGAACCCGGAACATTGAACTTTGTATTTGACTAGTTATTTGTTAATATTAGTTGTACTTACTTTTTAGTTGTTACTTTAGTCTTAATTATATTCCTAGTCTTATGTCATTCTTACTCGAACTTTGGGAGAGCTGGTGGGGCGTAACAACCCGGATTTTTCCAATCCAAAATACACTGTATTTTACACACTTTCAGGCCATATTTTCTTTGAAATACAATGTCTTTACCCAAAAATAACCAAATACAATCTGCCGAAAATCCTCTAGCTTATAAACAACTAGAATTTCTCTAAAAAGCTCCCCGACCCAATTAATCCGCAAATCCTCTAACTCAAACTCCATTAACCCAGCTCCACACATGAAAAAGAAAATGCCCGGGAAGTAGACGATATAACAGAATAACCATACTCATATTTAAGAGGAATCAATAAACAACCACCACCAACCGAGGTGAATAATTCTCAATGGACCTAATACCCGGCCAAGGTTCTAAAACTCGCTAGGTGTTCCCAGGGCAGCTGGGGACCTCCTAGCTTCCAGCCCGAGTACTTAGAAAATACTTGGCCTTAAAGAAATTACTTGTTTTTTTTGGCATAATGTAACTACATAAGTACCATATTATACTCCTGGAGAGAGAGAGAGAGAAAGAGAGAGAGAGAGAGAGAGAGAGAGAGAGCGCTTGTGATTGAAGAAGCCATCGTTGATGATCAGAGGTGCCTAGTGAGAGAGAGAGAGAGAGAGAGAGAGAGAGAGAGAGAGAGAGAGCTTGTGATTGAAGAAGCCAACGTTGATGATCAGAGGTGCCTAGTGAGAGAGAGAGAGAGAGAGCTTGCGATTGAAGAAGCCAGCGTTGACGATCAGAGGTGCCTGGTGTGTGTGTGTGTGTGTGTGTGTGTGAGAGAGAGAGAGAGAGAGAGAGAGAGAGCTTGCGATTGAAGAAGCCAACGTTGACGATCAGAGGTGCCTGGTGGTTGACAATCGGATTCGGAAGTGATGACGGTGCCGATTGATGACGATGGGTGTGAGTAGAATACGATTTAGGTTAAGGAGGAGAAGAGGCGAGTGTCGAAAGAAAAAGAAATGATTTAGGTAAGTGTAAATCTTACCTCAAATTACACCAACCCCCTCAAATTGGATAAATTTTCTATTTTTTGCCCGACTTTTTTTTCCGACTTTTTCCCGCTTGGCCCGACTTCTTCCCAACTAACCGAGTCGCCGTATAATCGCAAATCACCGCCTCGCCGACTAGTTTCTGAGTAGACCTTCCAACGACTTCTTCCGCCGACCAGACCATAGTCGCCTCAGTGAGGCACCCTTTGACCGAGTTTTTGAATAGTGTACCCGGTCCTCCTCAATACATGATCAGTGACCTCCCTCACCTGCTTCACCTAGCCTACCTGGCTTTCCTGGATCAATCAAGCTATTGACGAGGTCACTCGATCACGGTACCAAACAGCTCCATGGCACTTTATCCAAAACTATCATAACCAATAACAAATATTCCACTTTTAACAAAATTCCGTAGGATTGAACAAATAACATGAGATATTAAAAAGGGGTACGAAACGATGAGGAGGAAAGGATTCTGGAAATGAGAAAGCATATCGTATACTCCCCGAGTTACCTCAAAATACAATCATGGCCATTGAATGTGTGAATATCATCTCCACCTCAAGTCCCTTATCAGAATCTGCTACATCTATTCCTAAATAGCCACGGACTAAACTCTCTTTGTGAAGTATTGAAGTATTAGGACATTAAGCAACTTAACTTTTCTTTTTCGTTTTCTTTTCTTTTCAATACCAAATGAGCACTGCCCTCCTTGATCCATTCGAAAACCCCAGCCTATTTATACAAAAACTTCCATTTGCTTAATACCTTCTCCCACACAAGACTCCACCGTATTTATTGTACTGTGCACAACTACCACACATTCATATCATCACATGCACTGGCACAAGCCCTTCTCAATCTCACATCCGGATATCTCTCTCTCCTATCACTTCTCCATTGACAAAATGACATGCAAATACTCTTCCTTACTCAAGCGCTTAGTAGTAAAAGCAAATCAATTCATCACTCCCTCTTCAAATTTTAATATATGTATTTTTACAGTAGAATGGAAAATAAAAATACAGGGTATTACATGGGGAGTTTTTTTTTTTTTTCAAAAAATACGTCGATCAATTGTGATGAAAAATGTTCCAAGCATCCCACATTGTGTGTGTGTGTGTTTTTTTTTCATAAGCAAATAATTATATTAAAATAGAGCATTAAGGGATGCTATCCATATACAAAAGAGAGGCCATCGACAAAAAGGTCCTATACACCAGCATGTGAATATAAAAGATCAAACCAATAAAAAAAATTCATCAAGGGAAGTATAACATTCTCCCTTGTCCCAACTATACAAGCTATTCACCGATTTTTTTTTTATTCTGAACAAAGGATTTTCTACTCCTTCAAAACATCTCTGATTTCTCTCTCGCCAAATAATCCACATCACATAAAGAGAAATCATGACCCAAACACGCTTCCTTCTCATTTCCACTCTTGCACCTCTCCAAGCAATTAGAAGTTCCATGACTTTTCCTAACATAGCCCACTGAAAACCAAACCAAGACAACACCGAAGTCCATCATTGCTGGGGGTTGAGTGATGGTTTTGATAATAAGTTCCCAATTTTTGTATTTTGATATTTTCCATTCAAAATAGGACTCCTCCCCTACCAAGGATATTTGAAGCGCTCACCCTGAAATAGGTTGCTCTTTTCCCTTAACTGATGAGAAATCTCACTCACCGGCCTAAACGACGATAAGAAGCAAAAAAGAAGACACTTAGAACACTGGATGGGAACAATTTAAGGGGGCTTTCATAGGTTGAGTAAAACCGACTAATCTCTACACCCCGATCAGTCTCCAACTAGTTGGCCTAGACGCTAGGCGCCTCTCTTCCACTTTTAGAAAATTGCTTCATAGCAAACTTCATTGATTTGTTTTAGCAGAATGTTTTCTGTTGAACAAATGAATTCTTGACAGGACATAGAAATTGCCACTCGTTGCCTACATCCACCACTTTGCACTTTGTGAATGTACCTTCTTCATTCAATTCATAGTGGTTACAGTTGTTTTTCTACATTGGCATTTGCTTTGAGCATTTTACTTAAAAATGAGCTGACGAATGTTTTTTTTATGTCATTTAAGGGGTGGTTCCACTAACAAAAAAACAGTTTTTTTTCCAAAAATAAACACTGATCATTCTCTCACATTACATCACATAAAAGACCGTGAAAAGCCAGTTTTTTCTAGAAACACCCTTCAGGACTCCATTTTTAATCTTGCTTTATTTTTCAGCTTTTTGGAAATTCACGTGCACCAATTTTTGTTCTTTCCTTTAACGTTTTTGTTATGTTTTTTTAGTCTTGAGGTTTTGCCTACGAAGGAATGTTTAAATTACAACCAAATGGACAGATGTAGGTTTCAATGATAGCTAACAACTGCTAAAATTCCCCAGCCTGGGCATGTTGTTTAACCCTGTAGTTCTAGATTGGAGCTCAAAAACGCTATATCACATATCAAGTTTTTTTTGCCTCCTATCTTTTCATTAGTTTTGTTGGATCTAGACTTGACTTTACCACCTACCTTTTTTCCCAACAAATTATCTGGTACATAAGCACTGTCTTTGTGGCAGTTTGGCTGTGTTTACATCATGTTGGATAACTTTCTGTTTACTGAAATCAATTGGATCGAATTCATAGGGTTACATGGTTTTGTGTGAGCTAGATTTGTTGACAGCCCCCGGGGCGGCTTTCTGAATTATGTTCTGCGGGTTGTTTTGATATTGTGAATCTGGGAATATAGCTAATTGGGATTTGAGTAAACAGTTATGGATTTGATCATGGTTAGTACTTTCAAGTTTTCAACACCTGGTTTTATTGATCTCTTCAAGTAGAGCCATAGTGTAAGTGTGCTCCAAAAATCATGTGTTTCCAGCCACTGGGGATTATTCATTTCAAAGAGATGTTAAGTGAGCACTGAAGATTGAGAGATTTAACCTCAAGAGTATTAGTACATGGGGGTTGAGGCTTGTAGGAAAGCCTTAAAGAAAATTTGAAAGGACTTTTAAGGAAGGAACATATAGACCTTACAACAAATATCAGGCCTCCTACCTAATCTGGAAGGCCTCAAAGCTAATTTGACAGGCCTGAGTAAATTTGGCAGTTTCGACAAGCCTTCAGTAAATTTGGCATGCCTACATGTATGAAGGACTGGCAAGTGTTCAGGTCCACTGTACTATGAAAGGCCTTGCGATTTCACCGGAGAAAGTCTCACTAGCTAAGAAACATGGACTTAGATTCATACACACTTGAGATGGCAATTTCCAGAAATCAGTATGTGTGCGTGTGTGTCACTAGCAAAGAAACATGGACTTAGATTCATATACACACTTAAGATGGCAATTTCCAGAAATCAGAAATCAGTGTGTGTGACTGAATATTACACCTCAGGCAACCAAAACTAATAAAAGCTTGCTCTAATTCTACAGTCGCTAGATGATTCAAAGAGTTCCTAGTTGGAGCAAATCAAGATTGAGATCTGTTGCTAGTAGTGTGTGTGTGTCAGACTGAATATTACACCTGAGGCAACCAAAACTAATACAAGCTTTACACTAATTCTACAGTCACTAAATGATTCAAAGAGTTCCAGTTGGAGCTAATCAAGATCTAGATCTGTTGTTGGTTGCTGATCTAAGGCATTTGAAAATTGTTGACAAGACAAGAGAGTGGAAAGGTTTGTAGCCCGGGAGACGAGTAGACGATCAGGCGGCCAGAGGTTCTGGTGACATGCGGCAAGAGTTCTTGTGGTGTAACTGTTGTGTGGTGAGAAGCCCACCGGTGACACTACCACAGTGGACATGACGTGGTAAGTTCGTTAATTATGATGTGGGTTACGCGGACCTGCGACGGACCATAAGTCCCAATGGAGGAAGTAGGTTTGTGGTATCTTTGGGCCATGCAAACCTAAGAAGCACGGACACTCTCCCAGGGTAAACGAATCCGTATCCCAAACGTATTAGACACTGATACGCTCGGATACGTTTCCGATACGTGTCCAATATGTGTCTGATATTTAATTATTTTTCTAAGTCGGATATGTTTTCCGATACGTTTGGACATGTTTTCCGACACGTTTCCGATACATTTTGGGACACTATGGGTCAATACAATTTTTAAAACTTGAAACGGGATAAAAATTGTAATTTTTAAATCTAAATAGAATAATAAAGCAATACCTAATATGTAATGGGTAAAAAGTGTAATATCGTTCTTCTTCTCCCTTCAACCTTAAACTCAAATCAACCATAAAAATTTTTATTCTCAGTTCAGTTTTACTATTTTCTTTTTCTGTTTTTTCTTAGTTTTTAAGGTGTGTGTGTGTGTGTATATATATATATATATATATATATATATATATATATATATATATATATATATATACGGAAATTTTCTAATCTGGGACTCCCGGAAATAAGAAAAACCGTATTTTTTTGTTTTGCAAATTGTTTTTGGAAAATCCGAGCCGTCCAATGTTTTTAGAAGGTGATTTCAAGGGTCCACGCAAGAAATCTTAAAAAAGAAATACCGGGAAGGGCTTGATCCAAGCAGTTTTTCGCAAAAACTGCTTGGATCAAGCCCTTCCCGGTTTTTTTTTTTTGAAGATTTCTCACGTGGACCCTTGAAAACACCTTCTGAAAACATTGGACGGCTCGGATCGTCAAAAAAATGATCGGATCATAGAGGTCCGGAGTCCCGGATCCCGGACTAGATATATATATATATATACATACACACATAAAACTTCTTATCCGGGCCTCCCGAGAATAAGAAAAAATTGATTTTTTCAATTTAAAAAATTGTTTTTAGAAAATCCGAGCCGTCCAATGTGTTCAAAAGGTGTTTTCAAGGGTCCACGCGGGAAATCTTCAAAAAAAAAAAAAAAAACGGGAACGGCTTGATCCAAGCAGTTTTGGCAAAAACTGTAAATATGAAAACACCTTTTGAACACATTGGACGGATCGGATCGTCAAAAAAATGTTTGGATCATGGAGGTCCGGATTTGGGAGGTCCGCATAAGAAGTGTTACCTACACACACACACACACACACACACACACAGAGCATATCTAGCAAGGGCTCCCTTATATAGCTATGGTGCGGGATTTTTTGTATGGGATTGAATTTCGACGATCCGAACCGTTAGATGTGTTTAAAACGTGTTTACAAGGTCCACCGCGAGCATTCGTCAAAAAAAATTACCCAAAAGGGCTTGATCCGAGCAGTTTTCGATAAAAATGGACATATACATTTTTATCGAAAACTGCTTGGATCAAGCCCTTCCGAGTATTTATTTATTTTTTTACGAATCCTCGCGTTGGACCATAGAAACACGTTTTAAACAAATCTAACGGTTCGGATCGTCAAAATTCGATCCCGAACAAAAAATCCCGCAGCGTAGAAAGTAAGGGAGCCATTATTGGATATTTGTTGATACACACACACACAACAACAACAACAACAACAATTATCCAATTAGGTATACCTCATGGGGTTCCCACCAGGGACTCCTATTTCCCAATCAAGTTTTCATGATCCAAACCTTCCAATGTGTTTAAAAGGTGTTTTTAAGGGTCCTCACAAGAAATTAGTGAAAAAAAATACCGGGAAGGGCTTGCTTCGGATCATGAAAATTTGATCGGGAAATTGGAGAATTGTAGGAGTCCCTGATGGGAACCCCTTCAGTAATACCTGATTGGATCCGGCCTGTTATACAAATATATAGGAATTTTCATGAGCGCTCCCTCACTTTGCTACGGTGAGGGACTTTCATTTCCGGATTGAATTTCAATGATCCAAACCGTTAGATGTGTTTAAAAAGTGTTTTTAAGGCCCAACGCAAGGATTTGTAAAACAAAAATAAAATACTCGGGAGGGCTTGATCCGAGCAGTTTTCGATAAAACTTAGTTTCCTACAAAACTGTGCAGTTTTATCGAAAACTGCTTGGATTAGAAACAGTCTCTTTCCCATCCACACCCTAAAATTCGGACACCGTCCGGACCTCATAGTTCCGGACCTAATCTCGACAATCCAAACCGTCCAATGTGTTTAAAACGTGTTTTTAAGGGTCCTCGCAAAAAAAAATAAAAATAAAAAAATTAATAACAATAACTAAAACAAAAACAATAACAATAATGATGGTGGTGGGAAGGGCTTGATCTGAGCAGTTTTCATAAAACTGTATCTCGCGGGAGCCCTTAATACGTTTTAAACACATTGGACGGTTCGGACATGAAAATTTGATTGGAAAAGTAGGCTGGCGACGGAAGGTCCGCATTTTAGGGTGTGGATAGGAAGATGTGTGTGTGTGTGTGTGTGTGATATTATATGACGTATCCCCCAACATATCGTGCCCTAGTTTTTGGAAAAATTACGTATCCGAGTATCCATGCCGTGTCGTGTCGTGTCCGTATCCGTGCTTCGTAGATGCTAACAATCGCGATGATAGTTAATGTTCCAATAATGCCCAAGAGTTAGAACTTCATTCACACCTTTTAACACATTTCACATGTTTCTACATACGCACATATTTAAAGATACTTTTCACATTTCACTTTCTCAAATATCACTTGTAATCCCACAGCCATAAAACTAATGCCAGATTAAGTACCCAGTTTAGATGGAGTTACAATGTTTCAGTGGTAAGAGTATGCTGTTTTTGCATGTTTCTCACAGCCATAAAAATATCAAGTGAAAGGACTTGAACACGCCCGTGTTCAAGTCCTTTCACTTGATATTTTTGCGTGTTTCTCTACCCTTTTTCTAGATGGTTTAGAAACACTTCCTTGTATCCGCGTGGCACTTCCCGTGTTCAAGTCCTTTCACTTGATATTTTTTCTTTTCTTCTTCCTGCCTAGGGTATGCCCCTTGTTGGTTGTATATTCGGTTAGACCCTTTTTATTTCAAGCTAATTTAAAAAAAAAAAATGTACCCAGTGATGGTTCCTTCAATCATGCTAAGTCAACTTGGTTAGAAGTTGTTCTCAAGTTCCTTCCTTTGCACCTGTCTTGTTCCTGGTATGTTGCGTGTATATTTGCTTATTGTCCAATTGTTTTCCTTTGCGGAGACGGATTTTTAGATGTGAATTTAGCAAAACATATTGCTGGATTGTCCATACACCAATCCTTGTGCATACACCAGATTTGAATATTTTTGTTCACAATTTTTTTTGGCTGCCGAACTGATACGTCATTCATTGAGTCGTTCCCAGGTTTTAGGTGACAGAGTAGTATTTTGGTTGCATGTACAGTTATCCTAAATGCTACAATGAACAGAACCATTCACAAAGGAGGATTGATGTGAATTAATTTGTTCCCATTTACATTCTTCAGATTCAAAATTGCTTAAATGATATGTGGTGTTTTTTAACAATTGATTCATGATTTTAGTGGACTACAGCCATGAGAAGAGTGATCGCTTTATACTTCCTATCACAATTTGGTTTCTCCATGCAGCTGTGGCAATTGTGGGTTCGAATTAAACCTGAGCTCCTCTGGTCGGAATACGTCTACAATTGGTTCAAAATATGGAAAATCCATAAAGCGAGGGATCATATCATTCTTCTTCATCGATGAGGGCAGATTTACTCAAGTAGAAGAATTAAGATGTGGTCCGTTCATTTCCAAGAACTCTTGGGGTTTGTTCCGCCGGAGAACGAAGCTTCTATGCCGGAAATGTGGCAACCTCATTGGAATCGCTTATGATGATCACAATTCGGCTTACCCACTTGTATCTGACAGTTTGGATTCAGCCTCAGGCAGCGAAATTTCCAACCATAGAAAATATGATGTCAGAATCCGTGCTTTGCAGCCTTCCTCTTCTGATGAAGGTGGTATTCCACTTGCTGTCTAATGTACAGGTATAACGTTTTCAACTGGATCCACCAAATGGAAGATGTGATTGAGACACATATTTATACAACTGATTTATTTATTGTCTTTGATTTGTTATTGTAACATAGAAAAATGAAAGAAAGTACGTCGTTGGGGACTTTTTGTGTGAAGTGCCTCGCCTTTTTCTGTTCTCTATTTCTTGATCAGCTGTGACTTAGAAATGGGCATTTTAGAGACAAAATAAAAGCTTGTGTGAGTTCCGCGATGCTAAATTGATGCTCTTTATATTCTGCACCATTTTGGGATCGGCAAGATTATTGAATTTGTGAATCTTGCATTACCATGATTCTGGACTGGGGATTCGTACTCATGCCTGGAAATACTTGTACCATGCAAGTCTGCCTTCGGGGATGAAAGCAAGCACTACTTTTGGGCCATATATGGATTTTTTTTTTAAATATTTTTTATGTGGATGTTTTTATTTGTTCTGCGGCTAGCTATGCGTGAGTGTTGAATTTTTGTTTCTAGAAGCTATCAAAGGAAAAGATAATGAAGGGGAAAAACAATGGTGTGGAGGAGGATAATTTACATCTTGTGCTTGGATTAGAAAAATGACGACAAAATGAGTAGGTTAAGGCTATTCTGTTGTTAATTTCATTTGTTATTCTTTCGTTATTCAAAAGTAAGGATAGAGACAAGCTTCCCTATTAGTAATCCAGATCCAAACAAAGAATTAGATCTTCAATTTTGATGATTTGGGCGGATTTTTTTATGTTTTAGGCTGGAAACTTTTTCTAGGTTATTCTAAAGAATTACGTACAATGTAGTATGTGTTGGAAGTGTTGATTGGCAGTTGGCCAGCTTGAGGTGTGGCTCTATCCTCTGCTGACACTCTCCAGATCCAGCAACCAACCAAACGCAGTAATGAATTGTCTGGCGTTGAGCTGTTTTGTGTAAAGGCAGAGGAGATATTTCTCCTATATAATGTAGTCTCTGGCATTAGTGTAAGTGTGATTGTAATCCTCCTCAAATATAGTGTGCCCCGTGGACGTACCCAGTTTTTTAGAGAACCACGTAAATTCTCTGTGTTGTGTGATTGTGTTTGGTTTGTGTGTTTGATTCATCGGTGCCAATTAGCACTACAAATGGTATCAGAGCATGTGTAGTGAGTGCCAAAACCACAAAACATAGAAACCCAGTTTTTACTTTCTGGTTCGTATTTTCTGATCGAAGCTAATAGTACCAGAAACGTGCTCAAAATTTTTGGGTGGCCACACCGCAACCCTTCCACCTCCTTCCTCACTCCTCTCCTCTCCTTTATTGCTTCCCCCATGGTTTCCAGCAACCCCCATTGGTGTTTGAGCTTCTCTCCTCTTCCTATGGGCGGCCGTCTTTGGGCAAAGAGGGAGCCGGATCTGGAGTTTCCAAATCCGGACTCCTGACATTGGTGGCGGCAACGGCGGTGTGACAACTCCAGCGAAGGCTCCGGGATCTTTCTTCTTGTATTTTCTGTCCTTTTGTAGTTTACTGTATTTTCTTTTTTCTTTTTTTGATTTTTTCATTTTTTTGTAGGTTGTAACAAGGATCTGTTTGGTTGTTAATGGATTTTTTTCTCTTCTGGCTAAAAAAAGAAGAAGAAACGTGAAATTTAGGAAAACAGAAAGCAACGAACCAGAAAGCCAGCCTAAAAGTGAATTTTTTTTTTTTGTGTGGATCTTTCTTCTTGTATTTTCTGTCTGTTTGTGTGTGTGAGTGTGAGAGATTCTTGTGCGCACATGTTGTGTAATTTTCCATTACCACAACAAACAAACAGAAAGCAACCAACCAGAAAGCCAGCCTAAAAGTGAATATGCAGAATGTCATCCTAGCCTGAAGTGTACTAGAGCCTAGGATTTAGGAAAAAAAGAAACGTGAAGAAAGTTATTAGTTCCTCCTACAAATTACAAATGTCTCTGAAAACCATCCTCCCTCCCCCAAAAAAGCAGCACCTATTTTAAAATCCAACTTTCTAAAGGTAAACAATCGGTACTTTTTCAAATAAATGAATTTTCAAAACTACCCTCCTTTCTGAAAATGTGATGATTTTTTTTTTTTGGGGTAGAAATGTGATGATGATTACTTTGTATAACTTAATTCATTTTCGCTCTGTTTTTGTGTTTGAATTTAAACATGCGAATGAAGGGCACACAAGAAAAATAGGTCAATTTTTCCAATTGAATAATGAAAATGAATAAAAATTTTGAGACATCTTAGAAAAGAAAAAATGTACGTATCATTTTTTGAGACGGATGAAGTACTATTTTTCATTACTTTAGGGATTGGATGGAGGATTATTTTCATGGGAATAAGTTATGGAGTGGAGATAAGATAAGAGGGGGTATTATTTTCAGTCAATTCCATTCATATAAAAGCAACGAGGAGGGCCGTACAAATTTCATCACGAAAGATAAGAATGAACCAAAACTACCAAAATCTAGACACAAGCACATACACTAGCAGGCTCAGTGGCATCCCTGCCAAAGGCAAACCAACAACTTGGTTGCTGGGCTAAGAACTAGTCATCGATCTGATAGTCTATATCCCAAGGGATAACAGCACAAACCAGGACACTGCGCCAAAGATGAAATTGAAGAGACCACACAAACAAAACTAAATAACAGAAAAAGGAAAACAACACAGCAAAACATTGAAACTACTGAAACAACCCGAGTTAACCCACAGAGTCGCACCGAGTCGCAACACAAGCTTCGAGTTAAACCGAGTCGTAGCTCCGGGGGAGTAAACCAGACTCCATAGCCGCCGCCTTTGGGTTCTGGAGCTTATTCGCCGGAGGGTGCACGGACCGCCCTGTCGTCACCAAAGCATTAGATCTGATCCAAAATGGGTGGAGAAAGAGGCGGTGGTGGTGGGTGGAGGGTTGTGGCAGTAGTAGAAAAGGCGGGTATAGAGGGCCGATGAGGTGGCGTGAGGAGGAGGTGATGGTGGTTGGAGGGGTGGGGTTGAGGATGCGAGGGAGAAGATCCACTAAGGTTTGAACTGGTGCAATGGTGAAAAGAGGGCGAGGCGGCGTTTGAGGAAGGGCGGGGGAGATGGGCCAAGAGGCGGAGACCCTCCCCTCCCCCGCCCCACAAAAAAAAAAAAAAAACCAGGAAGGGAGGACGGAGGAGGTTGAGATGGATCTAAGGAGAAAAGGACAAGTGGCGGTAGAGGTGTGGAGGCAGGGGTGGAGGAGGTGTAGAGGCTGAGGTGGGCGGCGACGGGAGATAGACTAGGGAAAACCCCTAAAAAACTCTCATGTAGAGAGAGTCAAAATATATAGAGAGAGAAGTGATGTTTATGGAAGGGGGGGATAAAAAAGTAGATGGTTTGGATGATGGATTAAACAGGGGGATAACTTTTGATTTGGTTTGGATGTTTTATAAATAAAAGGGGGTGAATAATGGAAAAAGCTATTAAATGACTTTTGCCCATGTGCTGTCCCTGACTTGATTATGCATTGAATTAATGATATAATTGCAAAACTTAATTTATTAAATTAATTTTGGACTATTTCAAGCTATATTTAATTTATTTCATTGAAAATCTAATTTTTTGTATTAATTTTATTTTATTTTATTTTTTTTAAATATGTACATTTGAATGGTTGGTTATCATCCAATTTTCTTTTAATTGTGTTTTTTTTTTGTTGGCCTATCTATTGTTTTTTTTACTATTACCCAACACAATGATTATTTTTTTTTTTACTTCTTGTTATCCAATTTTATATTTAGAATTGTTAGTATCCAACTAATTTTTTGTCATTATCCATTACCCTATATTTGTATGTGTTTTTTTTTTCATTATCCATTACGCTATATTGTTTCGTTTTTATTTTGTATATTTGTTATGTAAATAACGGAAAATAATGAAAATCATTGTAATAAACTTATTGAAACATAACTAATTAATTTTGGGAAATTTTAAGCTATAATAAAATAACTAATTATGCATTTCAATTTTTGTACCAAAAAAAAAAAAGCAATTCAATTTTTAAAGTACGTTTGGGCCTTATCATTTATTTGTTTGAGCCTTACGATTATATGTTTGGGCCTTATACATTATATTCCACCCAAGTCGGCCCTCCATAACTTTTGGGCACCATTTTGCACTTCTAGCGGCCAACCGGAATACATCCAGAAAACATTTCCCTACTATGTTTTCAATCTGTTTCGTCGTCTGTAGAAAAAACCTCTTCTTTTTTTTTTTTTTTTTTGTATCCCGCTAGGATGGAGGTTGGGGAGGGGGATAAGGAGGGTTGTTTTGGTAAAAAAAACCCTCCTTTTCAAGGGAATAACTTTTGGGGAGGGTAGAGGCAGCTCAAATTTTATCCCGGAGAGGAGCCTTTGGGCGTATAAGGGAAGAGGGGGTGGAGAAATCAGGGACGAAGATTGGTGTTACCAATAGTGGGATAAGGGCGGGGGCCCTCCTCTTAAGAGAGGGTGAAAAATTATAAGGGCATCCCCCATCCAAACGGGGCCTTAGGAGATTGGACAAAAGTGTGCTCGTTAAAATTGTTTGACTTGGGCTTTCAAAAGTAACCCTCCACGAATAACAGGAAAATAGTAAAAGCTTCTGCCCTTTGTTGTTCTTACCATATCCTCTTGATTTCCTTTTTTTTTTTTGTGGAGAAAACATAAACATATCATATACTCCATATAGCAAATAAACAAAACAATTCACTTAATACAAACCAAACACAGCCCAGCACAACAACTAGCCCAACACAACTCAACAACAATAGAAAATAGAAAAGACCGAATACACAAATTTGCCAACCGAAGCACCCCACATCTCCTAAAAAACAAGCATGCCCTCAACGCCGTACACTAGACCAACGAAACCTGCAAAACAAGATAAGGAACAAACAGCAAGATGGATCAATGTAAAGCACGGCGTTGAGGGAGACGGTAAATGTGAGGGTCGCCACAACTGTCTTCAATCACTCGTTCCCTTTTGCGCTTTCTCTGAGTGGGGCTGTGCGTAGCCATGGTATTACGATCATCAGCTTTGCTATAGCCCTTCTTCTTCCTTTTCTGAATGCTAGAATGCTGACCAGGTGTAGGGCCACCAACCTCTGAACGCTCCCGCCAAAAAGCCCTAATTCTCTTAGACCGCAAATTTCTAGGTCCAGCAGCAGTTTCCTGAAGAACATCTCCAAACAGATCGGATGACGAAGCCTCAACACTCAGTTGCTGAAGCTCATGCACTGGAGAAGTAGACACACAGCTTGACGGAGAACTTGGGTCATTTTCTGCATTGGGAGGGCTAGGAGGATCCAACACACTAGCCATCAGAACTACAATCTCCTGAGTATGAGCACACACCTCCAGAGGCCTTATGGGAATCAGATACACTAACATACTTATCAACAGAAGGAGACTCCTTCACTTTAACTTCAACTACGGATAGGCTTCGCATGTGGAAAAATTGGAACTTCTTACCCAAATGCGAGTCCTAAAGGCAGTTGCGGCTAACAAGGAGGAAATCCAGACCCATAAAGACTTTCTTCTTACGATGACCATACACTGGAGGACCAGGCCAATTCACACAATTGGGTGGATCTAAAGCCTTACTAACAAACTTAGCCCTCTCAGGCGAAACACTCGAGTCAGAACCTCTCGGAGAAGCACAACCAGCCAAGGCTCCCTTACAAAGCTCCTCAGACTTATCTGGCAAAGTATTTGGCACCAAATCCTCGCATGCCTCTATTATAGTTCTAGACCGCGAGGATTCCCCAACATGAAATGCATGGTTATCGTTAGCAAACCATGAAGTACCCTTATAAGATGAATGATTGATCTCTGCATCCTCCAAATCTGATTGGTCTGAAGAATCTTAAACTTCTTGCCACGGTTCATAATGCGGATCAAATATGTCATAAAACTATGCCTTAGCAGCCACTCGGGCCCTTGCAACCTGAGAATCCAAACCCCAGTCAAAGCCAAGATCATCTAAACACATATCGTCCAGGACAAGGTTCTGTTGTATATCCATAGACAATGAAAATCTCAAAGGACCCAAAAAGGTACCCATATCTAAGGGACAAACAATACCTTTACCCTTAGCCTCCTTGGAGAGGCGCCGCAAACCATGAGTGGAGCCCGTAGAGAACCCTTTCGTCAGCTTAATTCCCTTACCAATCAAAGGAAATAGAGACCACGACACACAGAAGAACACACAAAAGAACACGACATAAACAAACCTAAACAGATAAGAACACCCTAAAACTGAATACCCAAAGACAAAATCAGCAACCTAACTGAATACCCAAGACAAAATTAGCAACCTAGTTGAATACCTAAAGACAAAAACAAGAAGAGGAAGGAGCAACCCAACTGACCAAACCCAAAAACATACAGCAAACCGATAAGACTAAATCAGACCAAAGAAAATGGAAAAGACTAACCTAGAACATATGATCACAAAACTCGTTAAGCAAAATCCAGACTGACACTCAGAGCCACCAAGGGATGAACAAAATCGTCATCATCTTGCACTGGTAGGAGCAAACAAATGACCAAGGTGGTTCAGAACTCCAAAACTGAAAACCCCAGACCCATGTCTGCCTCCTCTATCTCTGATTGACTGCTCAAAACCAAAAACCAAGCACAAGACCTTGATTCTCTGCCTGAGACAAATCCCAATCAACCTTCCCGGTCACCGGCAGCCCATTGGAGAAGCCGCACGCGCGGCCTAAGCTAGGCGCGTGTTTAGAGTATTCTGGAAACTCTATCCTCTTGATTTCTAATGCATATGATAGGGTTGAGGGTGGGTCCCCTCCAGGCTCCATTTGGGTAAATTTCACTTACCTCCCCTGAGGTTTTTGACAACCACAGATACCTCCCCTCAGGTTTTTGAAATTGCACTGACCTCCCTGTCAGATTTGTCAGCTAACTTCTGTTAACGGAATATGTGAATGTACGATATTGCCCTTTCATTGACCTCCCCTAAGGTTTTTAAACATAACAGATACCTCCCCTCTGCACCTGTATACATATATATGTACGTGTCTATACATTTACTTATTTATTTACATCTATATATAAATATATATTCCTATGTGTCTTTGAATTGTAGAACCCCAATCCTAGAATTTAGTTTAGGGACCCAAATAGTGTATATATTGGTATATATTTATCACATGCATTTTTTGAAACTTCGTAAAAAAATAAATGTCTATACATGCATATTTGAAACCACTTGTATAAGATGTGTTTATTTATTTATTTATTTGGAGAGTACATGTAGAGATACGTGTAAAATTCTATAAAAAAAAAAAAATCCCAAAACTACTATTTATTGCCCCATGTTTTTTTATGCACCAATTGACTAATCTAAAGGCAATTTGAATAAATTTTCAACAGTTCAAAATAAATAAAAAATAATGGCAATTTAAATATGCCATTGTCCTCAACTCAACTCTTTTCAATTTTTTTCTTCATACTCTCTCATGCATCGTGATTTTCAGCCCGGCCCATTTTATAATTACGTTATCGATCACTATGAATTTAAAATAAAATTTGCGTAGACCCAACGAATTGGTACACAAATTTATTATCTTTTTGTTCAAAAAAAAAAAAAGTAAGAATAATGATTAATGATTGTTTATTATCACTCTTCCTACAAACACAACACAAGCCATTTATTTTGTTAAAAAAAAAAACACCCAATACTTCTTCTTCGTTATGTTTTCTTAAAAAAATAAAATGAAAGTGCTAATTATATTAGCAATGGAATCCACTATTTGGTGAATATCATTGCCTGATTTAGTAATCTATTCGATGCTTGATATTAGCCTAGATCCACAAAGGATTAAGATCATGAAAAAATTATTCCAAATGTTAGCCATAATAAAATATGATGATACAATTCCAAAGGCGGACCTTATCAAAGAGGAAGAATCGAAACATATAGAAACAATTGAATACATACATGCATTTTGATTTGGGTAAATTTCACTTACCTCTCGATTCCCCTCATTGAGACGATCAAAAAAATTAAAAATTACCCTCACCTACCCTGAGGTTACTTATAACTACATTGGCTACACCTGCTTTATTTGAAACATCACTAACCTCCTCTTGAGCTTTAAGATTTTGTATCAAAAACACCCCTCCATCAGTCCACAGTTACTGACACTATTGTGAACTATTATTAAACATGTTCACTGGACAAAAATAACTTCATCTCCCCAATATGTAAAGTCTCATTTACCCCTCAAGTGACAATCCCAATGCAAAATCCACTATATAATTAACCCATTCCCCTTCCTCCATACCCCCCCCCCCCCCAAAAAAAAAAAAAAAAAAAAAAAAGTACACATAGCAAGAGTAAAAAAACAGAGGCAAGAAACATAGCTTGAATCAAGGAGGGTCAAGGATCAAGAGAAAAAGGTGAATGACATCTTCCTTGTGTTTTCCCTTTTCAGACTTTATCCTCAACGGTAATAGAGTGAAAACCTGTGTGTAGCCATGTCAAGCTCAAGCATCGTAGGAAGCACCAAGTCATGTGAACAACAGCCACGTAAATGCCTCTTACGAGGATTTTTGTCAAGCCACAAAAAGTACAATTTTTTTTTTTGGTGTTAGGCTTTACGCTAGGGTGCAAGTGCATGAAGAGAATGTTAGCAACATGAAGATGATGCTGAATTTCCTTTTTGTGTAGTTGGGTTTGCCTTGCTTATGGCTTTAATAGCACTACTTAAGTAAGCACCGGGACAAAAAAGACTATTTAAGTAAGTTGGAGAATGGGGTTAGGATTAGTATTAGGTGGAGATGGCAATCAAAGTTTTGTGTTCATACTTTGTAACAGCCACCTGATATATGATGATCCTTTTTGCAATGAAAAACTCTAGATTGGTGATTACCCAAAGTCAGTACATCAATCATTACTCTCATAAAAAATGAAAGCCAACATTAAAAAAAGAGCATAATGCTGCCAATTTTATACATGTTTCAACACACGTTCCATTACCAGGTAAACCAACCAACGCATGTTACATCACCAAACATTCCAACACATGTCCATATAGAATCCATTTGCCTTGATACATATCAAGATAACCACATGCATACAAAGAGGGGTTTGAGAGTTTGTATCTACGACCTTCATCCGTCTCAAGTAACCCAAACCAATGGTTACTACTGACCAACTATACGTGCATGTATAAGATGTCCTTTGTCAACAAAAAATTGATGTGGCCAACGAAAACAAAATACTATGATTAACATCTAATATAATAGGTGTGTGCTCAACCAGCCAAAAAACAAAAGTGGTATAAACATGACTAGATTTGCTTCACATTAAATTAAAAAAGAACAACATATTTTACATATTTTGTGGGTAGCCCTAGTTATCTCCCACTTGTACTAGTACTAGATGGCATCAAAAAACAAAAAGTGGCCACCTGCATGCAAGCCAAGTAACTGGGGTTAGGCACATGTTCAATTCTGTTAAGTGCACATCAATTGTGTTAAGCAAATGTTCATGCTATATCAAACAAGAAACTTACGTACCTAGTGTTAAGATGCACTTCGTGATGTTTCAGATAAAGCAGGGGTAGCCAGTGTAGTTGTTAGTAACCTCTGGGGAGGTGAGTGTAATTTACCCTAAAGCTTTTCTAGGTGCATATGCTTTGAAAGTTGTTTAGTAAAGGCAGAGACTTGAGTCGGAATAAAAGGTAGAGATATTCTTATACAAATAAGATTAATAACTACTAGAACAAATTTGCATTTTCCCACCCCAATGGTAGCACATTGACCATGGACTGAGACAGCGACAGGATTAACTACAAAAATTGAAGTACCATAATGCAGCTTTCTGTTGATTTTATTTTATTAGCCTTCGTTGTTCATATGACAATTTACATGCAGCACCAGTACTTTTAATCGGAACCAACTCTGTTCAGACTTTTATCCATAATCAACTCTGGGGGTCTTGACTGAGCTTCACTATTACTATTTGGCATCAGTATCATTAAATATCATCCTTTCTAATTATAAGTAGTATTAATATGAATTCATCCAGTTCGAGGCATAAAAAGCCCAGAAGCATAGATAGGTAATAAACACCTAGTATCTGATAGTTAGGAAGGGCTCCACTCGAACCCATAAAAAAACTTTAAAGTGTATAAAAATCTAACTTTGGGAAGCAAATATAACCTTATAAACTTCGGAGGCATGAAAAAAAAAAGAACTATATAAACTTGAAAGACATCTTTGTAATTAGAGAAAAAACTAGATTAAAACAAATCATAATCTTAAAGGCGAAATTGAAACATTTAAAATATATGGACCAAATATAATTTATAAGAATGAAATTGAGTCATTTAAAATTATAAGGACCAAATTGAAACATACACATAATATATAGAGACTAAAACACTAGATAAGTGCACAGATAGTGAACAGATGGGTGTGTGGGGCTCATTCTGGGATCTCACACAAATGATCTGAGTTGTTCATTAATTTTAAAAAATAAAATTTTGAATCGCCTAAAAAAATCAGCTCAATCGAATTATAATTTTATTGAGTTATTCGATTTGAGCTGGTTTTAAGGGCGACTCAAACAATTATCTAAATTTAGTGGACGGATCGAATAATTTATATGAACTCCGGAATGGACTCCCCACACTCATCTATACAATTGCCCATCTGTAGTCTGTACGAATAGTTGGTTTGCAAACATTAGCATGTCTGCAATAGCAGCATAAGAGCAACTCCAGTAGAGTTTACAAAATCAGATTATTACGGGCCGGTACCACATTTGGAGGAAAACTCCATTAAGGTAAGCCCAACCTTTTTAATTACCATTTAGATAAGTCACTCTTTTTGGGGATTTAGGCACTTAAGGTATCATAGGGTTTCATAGAGGTTTAGAAGTTTAAGCATTTTCATATGGTTTTAGTGGTTTAGGCACTTTTATAGGGTACCCTAGGGTTTAGGCTTAGGTATTTTCATACGGTTTGGGGAGTTGAGGAGAGAGAGAAATTGTGTCAATGTGGGGTGGAGAGAGAGAGAGAGAGAGAGAGAGAGAGAACAACCCAAAGCATGTGGGGCGGGAGTGGTTTACCTGGGCGGTGCATTTCCCGTGGACAATTGCAGCCAGGCGTAAAGTGAGGTACTTTTTGTACCTAACACGTAAATCCCTCTTACAAAATTTACTTTCAATACTGTGCTTTACTACCTTTCTACATAATTTGAAAGGTGAGGTACAAGTGTGCATCCCAGTAGACTCTACAAATTTTAGTGTTTTTTTTTTGTTTATTATTTTTTATCTTGATTTTCTACCCTTACCACTTTCTATAAATTATCCATCATCAACACATGTAGAAAAATATGTTTTTCGGAATATAAAAATTATTTTCTGAAACATTCATAGAACTCATGTAACACCCCACATTTTGGGAAACATTATATTTATTATAAAAACAATAAATAAGTCTTACAGCCAAATTCACTTTTCTGAAAATTACATAATCGTCCTCAAAAACATTTATTCAGAACAGGGTCAACTAGGGTTCTTCTAATTCCTTACACTTCCATTAGCCTCATCAGCGTTCTGACCAGCTCCATATGCCTCTAAACTGTAGAATTCCTCCTGTTCATCTCTATAGTCTGACATAATACGTCAGAGTTGCAGAGCAGCATCATGGTATTATGCCAGGGTTACACAAGTGCAACACCGTGATCGAGGACGCCCAGAAGATAACCCTGCCCCAACCTTAAAGTAGCAATTCTAGAACAATATAGTAGGTGGCAGGTAAACATTTGAAAATCCTATATAGAAAGCAGTAAATTCATGCGTAGACAAATATCAGTGTCAAATCAAATTAGAGTGCAGCTTAATAAAATCAATGTCTCGTTTCCTTTTCAAATCAGAGTGCAGTGTCAGTATCTCGTATCAGTTCTCATATCAGCATTCTTCTTCAAATTTCATCCATGTTATCATCTCCCATCACTCGAAAATTATTGGCCCTTTCTGACGGTCACCAACATTTCCGCTCGAAGTTCTGGTTGTCTTGTATCAAGGCGCACACTTACAAGATACAAGGTCCATCCACCCCGCGCCACACACGATATAGTCCCAGCTGTCTTGTATCAAGGTGCACACTTACAAGTTACAAGGTCCGTCCACTATGTGTTGTACCGCTGAGTCCTAACCACCAAGTTCTCCCCGTGGAACTGGAGCAGTACTCAAACGGCACTACCGTATCAATCATTCATCACATCATCATTCTCATCTCTATTTCTCGTCGTGAAATCAATCGCCTCGTGAATCGTGCACATGACATGAATCTCATAAAAATCCTCCATTTCAAATCGTTTCTCGATAACCATGTCACTTTAAGTTTTAAAATCTCCTTGGTGACTTTCTTTAGACAAATAAGATAACCAGGAGAGTCTCAGGTCGGATGGTCGGACGAATCCAGTTATTGTCATCATTCCTTTCTTAGACAGTGCAAAGCTTGTCTTTTTTTGACAGACCCTCAAGGGTATTAGCCTTGGGTTATCTCATAGTCCAAATACAGTCAAAACATTTTGAAATTGCTTTAATAAAGGTTTTAGTCAGCTACTTTCCAAAATCAGTCGGGCATTATAACGGTGTAATTTTGAAAAGTCGATTTTCATTCGGGCATTATAACTGTGTGATTTTGAAAAGTTGATTTTCATGCGGACATTATAACTGCGTATTTTCAAAAGTCGATCTCAAATCGTGCATTATAACGACTACGTGTGTTTTTAAAACAGTAACTTTTCATATTATCGCTATTTATCCACCATAATCTCGACTAGTCATTTCTAATAACGTTTAAACATTATAACGACGTAATTTAAAAGTAATAGTAAAATACTAATTTAAGGTTAGGATATAGTAACTAACTTAATTCTGATGTTTAGTCGAAAGCCGATAAGCTAGGTTGGCTCCGGCGGCATAACAACTAGCCGACCTCCTCTCGAACGACTTCTTGCTAACTTTCTCTACTTTTCTAAGATCTAGGGATGGTTTGGAGGTTGAATATGGTTGAAGAACTTCAAGAACACTTAGAACACAAAGGATGAGACTTTGGAGAGGTTTTGGTGTGAATTTTCCAAATGAATGGCCTCCTATTTATAGGAAAACATGGAAAGCTCTCCCTCCCTCATCAATGGCTGGCCTCCCTCCTTCCCATAAGTGTCCAAAAAAACTTTATCAAATAGTAAAAGTAGGCTATAATAGGTAGGTTTTTGGATAAAGTCAAAGCTAATAGGTTTTGTCCATAAGAAATAAAAAATGATACGTTTACAACTTGAGTTTCCAAATGGTCTCCAACTGCTGACGTGGCGGTGGGTCCCACCCACTTGACCCAGGAAAAAAAAAAAAAAACTCAAATTTTCAAAACTTCAAAACCAGATCTGGGGCTCCCCCGCCCCCATTTCTTTCGACCCAACCAGAGATATCACCGCCGCCCCACCGACGACTCACCTCCTCCCTCTCCACCTCCGGCGATCCTGCTTCTCCCCACCTCCCTCTCCACCTCCGACGACCACCTTCGACAGCAATAGACAGAGGGACGCGCTCCATTTTTCGTTCACCAACTATGGCTCGCACCCAATGGCTACCGGCGACCACCCCAAAGGTCGCTCTCTCTCCCTCTCTCTCTCTCTCAGCTTGTTTAATTCATCTAGATAACCCCTAATCGGAAACCCTAATTCTTGAAAAATAGCGTTCATGATTCAAATACCCCTAATTTGAACCACCTAATTCGAAATAGTGTCCTGGTCCTTATCATGTAAACTGGGTAATTGGATTGATAGCTGATTGAGTGGTGTCCTGGTACTCATCCATCTAGATTTTTATTTTCCTAATACCTGACAAACATCTGTGATAGTTACCCTTAGGGAGCTCTATAGCATTTCCCGAACGAAGAGAAAAACCAAGATATGTACAATGAAAATCCATATTAACAACTAACCAGCCATAGAAAGTAAAAAAAAATAAAACCACGACCTTCTGTGTAGAGGTATTTCAAAAAAATGCCCATAAACTACTCTTGAACGTTGTTGGCTTGAAGAAGACCCTCGCGGATCTGCGAGGCGATATCCTTCACTGCACCGGGTCCATGTGGGATGAAAACTGCAGAGGATTTTGAGTTTGCCCCAATTTCCTTCATGGTGTCAAAGTATTGAGTCACTAGTACCAGGTCCATCGAGCATTAGTTATCGAGAGAGAGGGGAGCGGTAAAAAAACAAATGTATACTATTTGAGCATTAGTCACTAGTACCAGGTCCATCTTCATGGTTTCCTAATACCTTCATGGTGTCATTTGTTGCCTTAGTTATCGAGAGAGAGAGGAGCGGTAAAAAAACAAAAACTACTCTCCAGCATCGAGCCCTACTGTGCATCAGAGGTATAATGAAAAGACACATTTCAATTGATTTTTGGAGAACTTTTTGTGGCTGATTGGAATGACTTCTACGCGTTGCACATTCCTTTTGCCTTCCGTTCTCCTAGATGTTTGTTGCTCTACCTTTTCTCTGCAGTAACTGCAGTGGATTGAAAATTAACACTTTATGCTATCTTGTAAGCTCTAGTAGATAAATTGAAACTTATTAAATAGTTGCTTGCTCTTTTTTTAGAGATACCCAGTATTTGTGGTTGAGTAAGATTGAGATGCATTTGCACCAACTGCAATGGATTGAAAAATAACATTTTGTGCTATCTTGTAAGCTTTGGTAGATAAATTGAACTTAAAGTATACTGTTGCTTGCTCTTTTGTTGGGGATTCCCAGTGTTTGTGGCTGCGGAAGATGAGCTACATTTTTGTTTGACAGATACCAACAGGATATGAACTTACATATTTTTCTTGCTTTCTCATGTTTAAGAGAATTGCAGAGCAAGATGGCGGGAAATATGAAACTGCAGTATATGCAGCTCAGTGTGGTAACTTAAAGCGCGTTCTTCCTATTTGTACAGGTTGGGATGTAAATTTTGGTCCCTTGATGATGCAAGAATGTGGGAATTCCTTACAGTATGCTAGTTTTTGTTCTAATGTAACTCACATCTGAGATGCATCTTTGAATTTTTTTTCTTTTTAAAGTACACTCAACGTCTATTTCTACCTACGACTTGGAAAGTGGATGTAGCATATTTTATCCTGGTGGTTCTGACAATACTTATGGCCAATGTTGTCACTACGGCCGGAATAGCAATGTTAGTGGATGCCAGATGAGAACTGGCTGGTTTAATATTGACTCTAAAACTTTTAAGGTGGTTGTCTATGCAAACTTTTTAATCAGTAAACTAACACTGGAGGGAACTTTATTGCAAATGATTGCTCTCTATAACATCTTTTAGAACTACTACTATTTGAGCAAATCAGGCAAAAAACGATGTCAATGACATGATTACCTCCTTCTAGGAGCTTCAGCATTCTCGTTTGGATGTGGCATTGCCATATTATGATCTGCCTCTTGCCTGTGTTCTTCATCTGGTGCTGCTGAATGCATATGTATGACCTATCAGTTCGAAGAGGATGAAGTTTACTTTTCAATGGTTTAAGTTTCATTATTAAATTCACGTTATTCTTTCAGTTATGGTCAGAACAGTGCACCTAGGTCATGGACTAAAATGACTAAAGTCCAGATTCCTTTAAATTCTGGTATCTAATTACTTTGAGTCATCTCTGGAGCATTGAAACACATTATTTATCACTTCATTGCATTCATTGCATTTAGTTCCATTTGTGGAGATAGAGATTAAGAATAGGAGTGGATGCTAGACTTGTTCATGCATCATTTTGCATTACAACATGAGTTGAAGCGGCATGAACTATACTAAGTGTAGTATCATTTATATTTTGCAGGAGTAATACAGATTAGAAAGATCCGATGACTGCTGCTGAATTTGGAAGAAGAAGTAGTTTCCTTGCAAAGAGAATTGAGCACCGAGGACCAGGTTGATATAGTGACGCCTTCCAAAAAGAAAGCAACAGCAGTACCTTCCTCCTCGAAGTCCTTCCACTTCAGGGTCTTGAGTACCCATCAAAGCCTGACTTGGATGCTTAAGGACTGTAACAGTCATCTAAAAATGTTTGGTTTCTTTTCTGGCAGCCGGGGTGAGAATGATGAGGACGACAAGAAAGAGGATGAAATTATGCAGCCTCCAGCAATTAAAATCAAAAACCGATGCTAGACACTTAGGCTTCTTCCATTTCTTTTTGTTTGTACATAGAGCTAGGTTATTGGACATATGTTAAACCTGGATTCATGTATTTTTTTTTATTGTTCTAGTAATGAATGCCATAATTTGTTCTTGCTTGTAAGAGTTCTCTTTTAAATGAAGTTTGGACTTTAAGCATGATTGCTATTGTTGATTGAGCATAGGTTGGCGTGAATCTAATATATGAAATGTTTTTGTTGCTATTGTTGCTAGAATCTTAAATTTGTTACTGCGAATGAGGCAATTTAATGCCAATTGGAACCTTTGAATATATATTTATGTCTGTGTCCTTTGATCAATATCGTGTCGTGTGTATCCCGTGTCTATATCATGTCGTATCCGTATCCCGTGACCACAACTAGTTGACAGTAGTTGACGGTTAGTCATATAGCCGACCTTTTTTTGGGCATTAAAAGTTAGTGTTTCATAGTATCTGACTCCATTTTTGTTAAATTTGTTACTATGAATGTGGCAATTTAATACCATTTTGAACTTTTGAATCTATATTTATGTCTGTGGCCTTTGATCAATTAGTTGTCTTGGGTTTTGGAAAATTTTTGACAGCATCTCCCCTGTTTTCTTGCCTAGCCCGACGTTTTGGCGTCTCATCAGACAGTCAACAACAACAACAACAACAAACAAACACAATTCATCATACTCACAATATATATCCAAACCATGGTCATCTCAATTATCCATTACAATCGGAACAAAAGTTTTGTAGATGTTCAAAGTCGAAACTTCATTTTAAAAATAAATTCTTACAAGCAAGAACAAATTTTAGAAGAATCCTCCATGTACAAACAAAAAGAAAGAGAGGAATCCTAAGTTTCTACAAGAAGCAACATCGTAGAAGAATTGGTTGGTCTCCTCTGGCCCATCATCTTTTTTCTGTGTGACAGACTACTCTTCTTCTTGTCATGTCTCCAAATGATAAAAATAACAAGGCTCAAGAGTAGTTGGTTTTGTAGAAGTTTCTGAGGAAGTTGGAGTTAGCCTAATCAACAACAGTGAAGCCCCCGTGTCCCACTGAAACTCTCCCACTTTGAGCTTGCATGCGTGCTGCAAAAGGGACAACAAAAAGAAAGATATCAAAAGGCAGGACAAGACTAAAAATAGTTCATTCACCAATAGCAAATTTGAAGTTATCTAACATGATGATAAGAATTATATCATTGGCTTAATTTCTGTAGTAGAAACAATGCAACCGACTTTTGATTGTCCTCAGCCATTGAAAGAGCTTCAGCAAATGCTAGCGCTGCCAATCCTTGTATCTCCTCAGTACCCTTTCATTGCAAAGGTGTTAAACATTAAGCATAGCCACAACTTTTATGCTAACAAGCAACGATAAAGCCGAGGGGCGTGGACAAAGCATACCAAGGATAACGGAGATGGTAATTCTCCAAACTAGAACATGGACACGTTTGGGACCCATCGAAGTATGAATACTATTAGATCCATAGTTGTATCTTCGGAAACCATATAAAAGCCAACCCCCCCAACCAAGCTTTATGCCCCTACCAAGGAAGAAAAACAAGGGTGGTCAAGATATAAAAAAACAAAAAAACAAAAAAAAAATCAAAAAGTCAGACACACATTTGGGTTTCTACCGATACATGTCCGGAGAGGATTGTGTCGTGTCCAACAAGTGTCAGACATGGATACGTGAAGTAGGTAGATGTGTCCTGGTTCTTAGTTTTCAAGGACGTAATGATAATTCTCAAACTAGTTCAAAACAAAAAAAAATTCCATCAATAATTTCACCTGGATTGTGCATGTCTTCCCACCTCCAGTAGCTCCAAATGCAATTATTCCTACATTTTGGCCATCAAAAACCCTTGAAATCAGTGGCTTTATTTCCCTTGCAAATATTACACTATTATCTTCATTACCACGAGGAATTCACAATGTTTTCCTTCTTCTGTAGAATAGATCAAACAGAGACCCAAAATAAATAAATAAAAACCCAAATCAGCAGTAAACAAACTCCCGTTCAAAAAAAAAAAAAAGCAGCAAACAAACACAGATTCAATCTGAACCTAAAACCCAATTATCAAATTACAATTATCTAACACACAAATATACATAATCATGTGTTCAAATCAGCAACAAACAATCACAGTTTCAAAATCAAATTAAAACCTAACTTTCGAAACACAAAGGTCTCCAAATATATGTGATTATGTGTGAATCAAAAGATGTAGCGAGAGAGAAGACTTACGGAGGAGAGAGGAGAAGCGGGAGGGATGGAAAAGGAGTTGAATCTGAGCTCGTCATTTGGAGAGAGGAGAAATCGAGTTCTAGGGTTTTGTAGGGGTGACGTTTGATCTATTCTGTCTTCTGTGTCAGAACGTGTTGGCGGTGGCGGCGGTTGCCGGAGGTGGAGAGGGAGGCCGGAGATCTGAGTCGCCGGTGGTGCGTGTGGGTGGGTGGGTGGTGGCGCCCTCTCCCTCACCCTCTCTCTCTCTGGTCGAACAAAATGTGGGAGGGGGAGGGAGGCGAACTGGGTTTTGAAAATTTTCAGTTTTTTTTTTTTCCCTGCTGGGTTAAATGAGTGGGTCCCACTGCCACATCAGCTGTTGGAGCTAGTTTGGAACCCATTGTTGTAAACCTATCATTTCTTATAAGAAATAGATTGTAGGTTCATGAAATATGACTAAAAGTGTCTAGGTTCATTGGGCTTGTGCGAAGTCAACTTGTTGTGAGGAGTTTTGGGTATTAGTTATACACACGAAACTAGTCATGGGGTGTTATAGTTATACATACATATATAGGCATCTACATGTAACTTTAAGTCAAGTATAATAGCCATAAATAGCTAGGTTTACCTAGGTTCTAATAGGATGAGATGTGTCCCTCTCATTTATTAGGGGATATACTCCCTCTTTATGAGACGAAAAATACCCCTTAAAGTTGGTTTTGTGTGCTAAAAATACAAACTAGTGTACTACAAAAATAAATATAAGCTACTAACTTTAAAGAAACAAATAGGTGTGTTAAAAAATTCCTAGGTAGTCTTCCTAATGATTAGGAGGATACGAAAAGTACAAAACTTAAAATTTTACAAGAAAAACGGCGCCGAAATGTGCGCAAACGTGTGTGCGGAAATACGCCCATAAAGTTGGGCGGCAAGGGAAATAATTTCCCTTCCCTTTCACATCTCCCAACCGTCCCCTCTCTCTCCCTCTCTCTCTCTCTCTCACAAAAATCCAAAATAGGATGTAGGAAAAGTGTTACACTTGGTCAAAATTAGAAAAAGAAGTCCAAAAGGTCAACTAGCCATTAAGGCTTCCAAAAATAGGGTAAGGTAAGGTAAAAGTAGGATAGGGTGCATTTAAGGGGTTGTCTTACTTAGTAAGTTTTGGGAAAAACCCCGGGCTTCCGGACGCGAAACGGTGTAGTCCTCGGTACGTACGCGTTGACTTATGGCCAAAAAATAATTAATAAAATAATTTATAAAAAATTTTAAGGCGAAAATAAATTACTCCAATTAAATAAATTAAAATTTTTATTTACGAAATTTCAAGTTATTACAACTCATGTTGAGATTAAATAAATCTAAGAGATTGAAGAAAGTTTTGAAAATCGATACGTAGTGAAAAAAAATCCAAGAACAATTAACATATTATATATACAATTATACTATAAAATAAGGTATATAATATTCCTTTTCTTGTATGTACTTTTATATTAAAAGCATATTACCTATCATATATATTCCTTTATATATTATACGTTTAATATAATATAATATACATTCAATGTATAATATAAATAGTTCATAATATACATATAAATATATAAATGAAAGG
Organism: Vaccinium darrowii; assembly: GCA_020921065.1. Taxonomy (NCBI): domain Eukaryota; kingdom Viridiplantae; phylum Streptophyta; class Magnoliopsida; order Ericales; family Ericaceae; genus Vaccinium; species Vaccinium darrowii. The sequence goes on from CM037154.1 coordinate 24,185,846, forward strand.
AGAAACATATAAAATGAAAGGAGTATGAAATTCATTGTTAAGATTTGAAGGTTGCTATCAACTCTACAAATTTGTAGATTGGGTTAACTTTTGTTAACTATGTTGAAGCCCTTGAAATAGCACTGAACCTTCAAATTTCTTAAGTTTTGGTTTTGTTACTTTTGCTGGAGATGATCTAACACTCTTTCCATATTTAAAGTAGGGATTATGAATATATATAAAAAAAACTGGAGGAGCTATAGAAACACAACATTCATAAAATTTGCTTTGACAAATTTAGGAGAGGTCGAGAAAGTTTGAGAGCTTAGAGAGAGAAAGCTCTCTTCCCCTCATCCTCAAGAGAGAAGTTCTCCCACTACCCCATCATTTTTGGAAGGTGGCGAGCTAGATCTTCTAATCTGGGATCTCTGGCCCTTAGATCCGAGCCCGGATGCCAGATTTGTGGGTTTTTCAGCAGCAGCGGTGGTGGTGCCTGGCAGCTGTGACTACAATGGAACGAAGAGATGTGGAGCTCTGGACGCTGATATCATTCCGTCGTCTTCCTCCAGCCACATCGAGCGGATTGGTGGTTTCCCTCGTCGCTATTGTACATTTTTTTGCAGATGTTGTATTTTTTTTCTTTGTTTTTTCTTGTGTTTTCAGACCGGTAGTGTCCTTTTTTGTGTAATAATATCTCATTGGCAGTTGTCCAGTTGCGACTTAGACACTGCTTGTATGCATGTGCAGTTTCCTAGACTTCCTCAAACAAAATGTTTTTATCTTCTTTTTAAACCTCAAAGATCAAGATAAATTATGGGGCTTTTGTTACATCATCATTTAGTTACTTTAAATTAATGCTTATGTTAATGAAGTTAAATGGGATTTATAACTTGTCATCACCGTCCAACCAATTTGAACATTTTTTTGCATGTCATCATGAATGGTGGTCTTTTGACGAAGATGGTCTTAATGACTCTTTATGGCTAGATTGAACATAGGACAAAATGCCTTTGAAAAAAAAACATAGGACAAAATGCACTAGATGACTAGAATTCTTCTTTTCATACACTGTGGAGGACCAAACTAAGAAAACACAATTGAGAGCAAATTACGGCATCGATCTAGTTTATCTTTGTGCAGTGTAACTAATTGGTGCAGGTGAGGACTGAGGAGGTAAGTGTTGACTGTTGAGTATAATAGTAACATATGTACCTCTACAATTCTATGAACATATTTTGCGTTATTATCATTGGCTGACTAAAAATATCAGTGCATATATTTAGCTCAATTATGAAGGAGAATCTAGTCACACGTGCGAGAGAACATTAAGACAATAACATTTGCATTCATTCTCTAAATACTTAAAGTTTCCCTTGGACCAGTATTCGTTAATCAAGAGTGTAACAAAATGTAAAGACTCGTGTTTTTAAATATTTTTCCGGAAATAAAATAGGAAAAATGTGAGGAATTGTTGGAAATGTTCAAAAGTTAGATTGAATTGGTGATATGAGTGGTTTAGGACCATATTGCAAGACACAGATAACTTTAGGGACTTGGGGTGTAATATTTTGAAACATATGTGCGTGTCCGGTGTATGTGAGGGGAGAGTCACCCCCTTCCCCTCCATCAGACGTACCACTCTCTCTCGACTCCTTCTTCCATCTTCTTCATCTTCTCCCCAAATTTTACTAAAAAACCTCAAATTCCTTCAAAACCTTCACTCATACTAGACCCCTACACGTGTTTGGAAGCTTGGGTGTTGTTCATTTCGGTCCAGAAGGTGGAGATTCGGTTGGAGCATTGGAGAAAAAACTAGGGTTCTTGCTCATCCTTTGTTCACAAGCTTCTAAACCTTGAGGTAGGAGATTTCTACCATTACTAAGTGTTTTGAGATGTTTTATGTGGTGATGATACTCACATTTGATCAATCCTACTCATTTTCTTGAAAATCCATTGACAATCCATGTTTTCCCTAGTATTGATTTGATTGGAAGTTGATGTATGTATGTGGTTGCTATCCTATGTAAATTAGTTGATGTAACGCTCTCTTGTAGCCTTTGATGTTGATATTTTGCCTTGGTTGTGTTTGATTTGGAAACCATTGAAATCCCCTTGTTTGCTGTAAAAAATTTGCTCAAAATAGCTTCTGGATCAATCCACTTTTGAGTTGGATCAATCCAAAACCTTCTGATGGTGTTTTAAATCAACGTGGATCGATCCGCTCATCTTCTGGATCAATCCAAAATCTTCTGACTTGCCTTTGGGACATTGTGGATCGATCCACCCTAGAGTTGGATCGATCCGGATTGATTCTGTATCAATCCGGATAGCCCTAACTCACCAAAACTTGTTTTCTTCAATTTCGGTTGCTTGTTCGTGCTTGTACTTGGCATAATCACTCCTTAGACCTCAAAACTTATTGAACAAGTTGTTCCTAACCTATCCTTGCATGGTTGGTGACTTGGTTTGATTTTTAACGCGACGCTTACACGGTTATACACTTGATATGCGTGAATTAGTCGATTTTGACAAAATGTGTGAATTTAAATGACGATTCGAAGTGCGAGTGATATGACGACACCATTACGAAACTAACGAACGTAAATTGAAATGAGAGCTTGAATTATGTAATACGGAACCGAAAGGTAGCCCAAAATGATACTCGGGCAGTCCTATGGGCGTGTCGCGAGGAACTAGGCCTTGGCCAAGGGGAAGACTATACGGGGTCGAAAGATAGCCCAGAATGATACTCGGGCCGTCCTATGGACGTGTCGCGAGGAATTTCTAAAGATCTAATTTAAATAAACGATTGACACTACACATCAAACAAATTGGACACTTATGAGAGAGAACACGTGTCGGATACGCATTGGACACATTTGAGTGATAATAAGGGATTTATAAATTCATGTGTATCTCATCGGACTCCCGTAAACTCTTGGTTACCTTATATAGCTTTCATCCTTATGTCTCATCTCGCATCTACATTTCATTGCGTTTAGTTTTGGTAGACATTTCTCTACTGAGCTAGTGAGCCCACCCTAATAATTTCAGGTACCCAACACGGAGCATGACTTGGATAAGCTTGGAGTGATTGCATGCATATTTTGAAAGCTTGAAGGAGGAGTTATAACATCATCTTTAGACTTACCCCTTTTTAAATGAAATGATTTTGTAACTCCATTTGATATTACATTTTTGACTTGGGATTGTAATAACTTTACACTTATATTTTTTTAAATTTGGGATATGGGTACTCATAGACTATTGTATTCCTTGATGTTGACTTTGACTACTAAACTTGGACTTTGACGTGGCCCGTGAATTTGTTGACCGTCCATGTGGAATTTCTTAATGTATTATCCTTTAAATTTCGAGAGCGTGACACAAAAAGATCTAAATATTCTCCCAGTGTCAACACCTAAACTGAGGCATGTGCCAAGATTAGTAAATAAGTATACAAATGCAGAGAAGCGTGTTGAAAAAGCAAGAACAACACAAAAACAACTTCACAATCCGCAATAAAGAGAAAGTTCCCTGTTTTTTTCTTTATTCACGCTCGACCCTCTTGCCCTAAGGTTTATTATAGGCTAAGACCTAATCATACTAGAAAACAAACAACCAAAAGGCAATAGTTGCCAATTAAGAAAAAAAATCTAATTACCAAAAAATAAAGATATGGCTTATACTTAATTATGACTCCTAGAGAATTCTAGAAACTATTAGGTCTTTTTTTTTTTTTTTAACTCGACTGTTGGTTCTTGTTGACCAAGTAAATATTTAAAGGAAACTAACTAAATTAAATTTAAAAAATAAATACTCCAAAATAATCATTTCTGAAATTCAAAGATTTCCTAAAACAATTTAAAATAAAAAATAATAGAACGAAATATACTATTTCTTTAAAATTAAAATAATATTGTATCATATCTGCATCATATACCTTCGATTGGCTTTCCAACCGTAGATAGGTGGAGACAGAGAGAGATGATAACCAATGTTGTGCATGCTCTCTCTTTCAATTCCTCTACAATTAGTAAATCATGGACCGTAAGAATACAAGAGTTGTGACATAGAAAAAGCACATTTTAGCAATAATAGAAGGAAAAATAATTTATTTCCACTTTACTATATATGCCGGAAATTTCACCGAAATTAGTACTACTAATATACCGTATGTATGTTCCTTTCATTGAGTAATTAAGATTTTTTGTAACGGAAGGGAGTAAAAGGTCTACTTTTTTACTTCACAATATCGTGGCCAAAGTCCAAACAATCATTCACAATAGAAGAAACAAAAATGGTAAAGGGGGTGTTTGGGAGCTTACTTTTTAGTTTTTCATTTTTGACTTTTTGGCTTTTTAGCTTTTTGGATTATGGTCAGAATGAGTTTTGAATTTAGGAAGAGTGTTTGGGAGAAATGTACAAAATGAATTTTGTAAAAGTAGTAGTGTTTGGAAGAAGAAGATGAAAATGAGTTATGAATTAATTTCTTACTATTTTACCCTTGTTATTAATTATGTCATAAAAATGTGTACAAATATAGGGGTAGTGTTTTACTGATGTAACTCAATTTTCTATGTACGAAACACAGTGATTATCCTATTACTCTCTCTCTCATGCTTCCACTCCAAAACAAACCCAATTTCCCTGTTTCTCCCCCAATCTGTAATCTGTCTCTCTCTCTCTACCAATTTTCTACACAGTCCAAAACCTCAGTTTGAAAACTCAGCAAATCAACTGTAAAATTCTAGACCAAGAATCTGTGCAAGAAAGAAGAGACAGCCAATCTAAGAAATCCCAAAAGAACCCACTTTGTCGTCCAGTTCATCGATCGTCGTCTAGATTCCGACTGGTGTGGAGAAATCACAGGGGTCTTGCCTTGTCTTTCCTTCTCTCTTCTCTACTGCCGTCACTGTGTGCGTGGTGGAAAAAACCAACCCAGATATAAAGTAAACAAAAGGGGTAGGGATGGGAGAGAAAAATTGAGGGGAAATGGAAAATGAGAATGAGAAATCAAAAGGAGGTCAGGAGTTGATTCTGGCTTTTGCTCTGGAAAGTGAAAAATGAAGAACTCATTTTGAGATAATGTGTTTTCACTCCAAGCGGCCAAACAATCAGAAGCCAAAAACGAGAATGAGAAAATGGAAAACTCGGTCGCCCAAACACCCTCAAAGTCTCTCTCTCTCTCTCTCTCTCTCTCTCTCTCTCTCTCTCTCTATATATATATATATATATATATATATATATATATATATAGCAAAAGAAAACCCCTCTAAGAATAAGTTTATTCCATGGCTCTCCTCCTCTTTGTCAGACTCCTTATCCACCCACTTCTCACCTTCACCCCTTCCACCACCTTACTTCTGCCCACGTGGCACACACCACTCCCTTTGGTGGGTCTCTTCCATCTGCTGGGCCGGAAAAGGTACCCAATACGCTTCTGCCACCTCAGCGAGCTGCCACGTGGCTTTATATGCTCAACTACACTCTTGGTGGTCTCCTTGCTCCGAGAGATGTTGCAGTAATCTTCTAGAGGCACATTCGAGACTTTGTTCTTCTCCAAATTGGGATTTCCATTTTCTTCGAACTTGATTGATATGAAAGAGTCTGCAAAAGAAAAAATTGAGAATTTTATTACAAAATGTCAAGACTCTTTGGAATGAATATGATATAAATATGTCATATGACATAATAGAAATTCGTTCGCAATGTTTGTGCATGGTAGACGATATAACAATCCCACTTCACTTTTAATTTCGTAAAATATTTATTAATAGCACAAAACAAAGATATACTATTCTCATCAATTTACAATATTATAATATTGAATTGGTTGATATACATCGTTGTGTATTTTCCGTCTTTAGTCAAATTTTTAAGTATTTTAACAAACTTTTTTACTAATTGAATAGAGCCAGGCCATATACATTCAAACACGCAAAAATGTAATAAAAATATGCTAAAAAATCACTAATGACGAAAAAATACGAAAGATGAAGTAGTCAAAATTTTGGAGATAAATTTGGTGAGTTGGGAAAAGAATAAAGCATTAAAGCTTCTAGGACAACTGGTACCTTAATATGGTATAGAACTCCGGTTGAGAGTCTGGGGTTTAAGTTTCTATGTTTGCATTTGTTCCTTGTACACATTAATTCTCCCTTCATATTCTCTCTCTCTCTCTCTCTCTCTAATAAGTTTGCATCTCCACATGCAAGACAGGAATGTTGCACGTAAGAGAAGATGCATGTTGAATAGCTTAGTATGCATTGTTGGGCCCATTTCCTACTATCTTAAGGTTTTGAAACAATTGTTAATCAAACATAGGAAGAGTCAAGATTCTGTTTAATTTTTGTATCTTTATTGATATCTATGTATATTTTTTTTTTCCGCTTTTTCTAAGGAAAAAAAAAAAAGATTTTGACGCGATGTGCCGAACTAAGTGACAGAAAATTTCATCAAAGAGATATCAAAATTCCCCCGTGTCTCCTAAGAAATGCATTGTCAATAACATGATATATTTTTGTCAATTGAACATATATCTACATGCTTTACCCAAAATTTAATTACTATATAGGAATAGGAGTTTATACAGTTTCACCCTCTCCTACTAGCTAACACACATCCACCTTTTGTGTGACGTATTTATCTCTAGCTATTAGTAGTAATTAGTAATGCAAGCAATATTAATCATGCACAAAGATTATGCAAATTAAATGACACGGGTAAGCTACAGCTGGTTTATCCTTTTAAGACCAACCAACCACGTTAATTAGTACTATAAAAGAATGATACAATTAACCATGGGGTCCGTTTTTTGGGAGGACATAGTAAAGGAGTCTTTACTTCAATAAGGACATCAACTTTTTCTTTAATGCCAAAAGGACAAATCACCTATACATTACAAAAATGCCCCCACTAGCTAATGAAAGTGCCTAAACTCCCAAACCTAATGAAAGTGCCTAAACCTAAACCCCAGGGTACCTTATGAAAGTGCCTAAAACCCTAGGGTACCCTATGAAAGTGCCTAAACTACTAAAACCCTATAATTGAAAAGTGCACTTTAAACCTAAACCCTAGGGTACCCTATGAAAGTGCCTAAAATAGTAGGGTACCCTATGAAAGTGCCTAAAATACTAGGGTACCCTATGAAAGTGTCTAAATAGCTAAAACCATATAATTAGAAAGTGTACCCTAAGTGCCTAAACCCAAAATGCCTAAACTCACTATACCCTACCCCAAAGAGCCTAAACCCCTTAAAATTGAACCCCAAAATTGAAGAGAGAGAAATTAATTTTGTCCCACCCACCCAATACCCACGCATGAGAGAGAGAGAGAGAGAGAGAGAGAGAGGGACGGCGTGGGGCAATTGACGTGACAGGTCACATCACAATCGCCAGTGATGTGAGCGTGAGTGGGGCAATTGCTTTTGTCCAAGGGAAAGTCCTCCGCATGGTGAGCCTGAGTGGTGTGGTTCATTAAGGGTATTTTTTTCTAGTGTTGTCCTTAAGACATGAAAAAATTCATATCAATGTATTGGATGCCTTAAAATAAGTTAAGCTGGACTAAACACCATTTAAAGCCCCAAATTCTGTTAACCATGTCAGTTGCTGAGATTATGTACATAAGAAATTAATTAATTAATTCCTCTTCCAAAAGAATAACTTAGCGTATAAGCATTATTGTCGCACTTCTATGTAGATTTGTCAATGATTTCCTAGCCAGCTACGAACATTGGAAAGTAGTACTGATCAGTTATAGTATTATGGAGTAGTGTATTCTTAAATTTGTTTGAATTTTGAAGCAACGAGAACTAATACATGAACTTAATCGATCGACGACATTAATTAATATTTACTCAAAATCAAAATGTATAATCACATATACGTATATGAGCTTCTTGTATCTTTTGGAATACTACTACTTAATTAATTTTGTCCAACGATACCCTACTTTTTCTCATCATCATAGATTTCAACAATCAACTCTTTCTACACATCTATAGTACTATGTACGTATATGTATATCTTTGGCAAATAACTAACGAATACTAATTCACCAGAGAAATTAAGGACCCGGCCGCTAACATATGCTACCCCATAATTCATCTCGATCTATGTGCTGTGTCGGATTCAGAGGGATAGACATATGTAGAAACTATTTCACTTAGAAAATAAAGGGAACTTTATTTTTGATGACTGTGACTGTGCCTGGGGAGGCAGCTTGAAGACACTTTGACTGATTGTGAGGCCCTGCAGTTATGAGCGGACAAACCTCCCGTGACCTCAGGGTTTGAAACATTTAGATTTCAAGAGATTCAACCTGACTAGATCTCTTGGGAGAAAGGCCTTTAAATGTTGTCTCATGCCTCTACTCGATCATACCCTTGGGGTTGAAGGAAGAAATTAAGGGAAATTGATGGTATGAAATACTCGGAAAGTCGAAGAAGTCTGTTGATATACACGATAATGTTTTTTAGTATCTTGATATGAAAGCACTCAATTCAATTCAGTTGTGCTCAGCTGATAATGTGTTTCGCGAGGTTGGGGAGGCGGATTCGGCACTTGGTATTTGGTTGAAGTTGGAGAGCATCTACATGAAATCGCTTACCAACCAGTTGTACTCGAAGCAGCGCCTTTATACGTTTCGTGTGAAGGAAGGTACGCCCATAAAAGGCCATTTAGATGAGTTGAATCGCATTATTATGGATTTAAAAAATATAAATATTTTAGTTGAGGATGAAGATCAGACCCTTATTGTTTTATGTTCTTTGTCTGCATCATACAAACAAGTACCATGTTCTATGGAAGGGATACTATTTCTATGGAGGATGTAAAGTCTAGTTTATATTTGAAAGAATTGAGGAAAAAAGGTATCCGGTGAGAGTAGTGTTCTTGATGAGCAAGCTTTGGTGGTGAGAGGAAAGAGAGGTGGGAGGGATTCAAGCAGTAGGGGGCTTCTGGCTCTCGTTCGACATGGTTGAATGAGGTAGAGTGTTTTTACTGTAAGAAATATGGGCAAATGGTGAAGAACTGTCGGAGGGTGAAAGATAAGGACAGGTTTGAGGAGAATGATGGTTCGGGTGTTATTGCTAAAGATCCCGATTAAGTTTTTGCTCTTTCCGTAGGGATTAGAGATCTCCGTTTAGATGCCAAGTGGATTATGAACTCTGGCTATTCTTACCACACGTGTCCGTGTAGGGATTGGCTTAATACATATGAGGCAGTTCGCAGTGGTACAGTGCTTATGGGGAATAATGCTCCCTGTAGAATTGTTGGCAAGGGGACAGTGAGAGTTCAGATGCGTGATGGATTTGAGAGGACTTTGTTTGGTGTTCGGCATGTACCAGAATTGAAGAGGAACCTCGTCTTATTCGGTGCTCTTGACTCCGTGGGTTGGAAGTATACCTCTGAAGGTGGTGTCTTAAGGGTCTTGGATGATGCTCATGTTTTGTTTGAGGTCGGAAATTAGGGAACCTCTACTTGCTTGATGGTGTACGATTGTGAGTGCTCCATTGTTGGAGTCTTCATCTATAATGAATTCGGTTTCAGCAATTGGATGTTGTGAGTTGTGCATATGAGCTTTGTGGGAAGCCTGGGCACATCTTCGTTGGCATTAGTAATGGGTGCGTATGGTCGACATTGACATTCGATTGAAGATGAGTGCTCGCTGGATAGATTAACTCCATGGTGGAGTTCGGTGTTTAGCTCCGGGTGGAACTTAAGCGGATCTTCGTTGGCATCAGTGATGGATGCATTGGTTGGGAGTTGCCCGTTTGAAGATGGAAGACTCGTTTTGGTGGCACATGCAATTGGGTTTCTCAGTCGTGTTTGCAAGGTCAAGCGGTGGTGCTTGAGCCTTACTAGTTGGTGTTGTTGGTGATCGTGCCGTGTGGGGCTGCCTGGTGAGGGGCATTGGGGGAAGAACGAGTATGGAAAAGATTATCTATGTCGTTGACTTGGAAAGGAATTCAAGTTAAGGTGGAAATTGTTGGAGATGTGCCTTGAATTCAAGACATTCGAAGAAAGTGCAAAATTCGGAGCAAAAAGACGTTTGCAGCATCTCTGGTCTGGACTAGGAAAAGTCTGGTTCGGGCCACGGGTCAGTTTTGTTCTGGAAGGTTGTAGCTTCTCTGGTCCGGACCAGCAGGACCTTGGTCTGGACCACTGATGCTAAATGTGTGCGGCTGCTCTGGTCCGAGAGAGAAAGGATTGGTAAGAAGACAAGAAACAGATATTAGTAAAGCCATATCTTACCAGTGGATGTTGATTTTCACAAATAGGATATCGGTGAGCAGGTGGATCGGGATCTTCGGAGGCCAATTGAGGAGCAGGAGCAGAGGTTGGACGGGTGTAGACCTGAGTGAATGGAGGATGGTGAGGAGGAGCTGCAGAAACATCAGATACCTCAAGAGTAGAGGTATATTTTTCGTCAGTAGGCACATCTAGAGGGAATAGGTCAACACAAATCAAATCCTCTTTGGCGAAAAAAGCTGTTTTGGGAGGAAGAGTAAAATATGAGAGGCGCTTAAGAAAACAATATGCCTAGATACATATAGCTTTTTGGTCACAAGATCATATGATCAATAGCCTTTCTAATGGATGTCATATCCTAAGAAAACGCCTAAAACACAATGGGCGCTGAGCTTAGTGCGATCTTACTTGGGAAGAAGCACAAAACAGGTAAAACCAAACACTTTAAGGAGAGAATGGTTAGGAACCTGACCATAGAGCTGCTCATAAGGGGAATTACCGGAGAGGAGAGGATTGGTCATCCGGTTCATAAGATAGGCTGCAGTGGGAACAGCTTCTCCCCAAAAAGTAGAGGGAACAAAAGATTATAATAGTAAAGACCGAGCAGTGTTAAGAAGATGACGATGCTTTCTTTCAGCTCTACCATTTTGTGCGGGAGTGTCAATACAAGAAGACCGATGGATACTCCCATGGGTATCTAAAAAGGCACTAAACTCAGAGAGAGAGTATTCCCCACCCAAGTCAGAAAGAAGAATTTTAATAGATGCAGAAAATTGAGTTTGAATCATGGCATGGAAACTTTGATAAATCTTAAAGAAATTAGATTTACGTCATTAAGTACACCCATTTATACCGACTGAAGTCATCTACAAATGAGACATAATAAACAAAACCACTTTTCATGACAACCGGGGAAGAACTCCATAAATCAGTATGAAAAAAATGAAAGGGGAAAGTAGAAACAGAAGTACTTTTATTAAATGGTAAGGCAGACATTTTAGCAAATTTGCAACCACGGCATTCAGAGATATCACTAACAGAAATGTTTTCCAAATGACCTGATTTAACCAAAAGTTTGAAACGATCACTAGACAAATGTCCTAATCTAGAATGCCAAAGATGAAAAAGAGAGGATTTATTATCTAAACAGAAGGATGACGCAGCAGTGGAAGTAGACTCTGGCGGGATATGCAAGTGCTCTAAAATATAGAGGTCACCAACTCTACGGCATGTCCCAATCTGTTTCTTGGAATCCCGATCCTGCACAATACAACTAGAAGAAGAGAATATAACATCAAAACTGGAATCAGACAACTGACTAATCGAAAGGAGACTCAATGTTAATTGGGGAACATAAAAGACATTAGGAATAGATAGAGAAGAAGAAGTAGTAGAGAGGATGGAACCAATAGAAACAACTTGCATTGGAGAACTATTGGCAGTGGCAATACTAATAGGAGAAACAGGAGACACACAATGACTAAGGAGTGACAAGTCAGGGGTCATATGATGAGAGGAGCCAGAGTCAAATAGACAAATGGTGGGTGAGATACCTGTGGTGTAAGTACCATGCAAACCTGAGATAGTGGTAGTTAGGGCAGAAGCTTGGGAAGAATTCCCCTGGATGACTGCCATATAAGCCTGATACGCTGAAACTGCTCAAAATCAAACGGAGGAGTACTGCTAGAGGAAGGTGTTGCCAATACTGCAGGAGGGCGAGGGTGCTACTGTGGTGCCCAAGAAACTGAAAAACTAGTGGACTGAGAAGCATTACATCCCTTAGGCTAGAGATGTTTAGGGCACGAATGCTTCCAATGACCTTTCTGGTGACAATAGCTGCACTCATTTGGGGCCATTGGGGCTTGGGCTTACCTATAGACTGAAGAGGATGTGACGCTAGAGTGGGCAATAGAGATGCTGAAGGTAAACAGAATGAAGCAGACGGAGCAGCAAAAACTGACTATGAAGGAGAAGCCATACTAGCCACTTTGAACGGGGTTTCTTCTGTAATAAGTTCATGAATAGCCGCATCCACAAAAGGTTGAGGAGAACGGTGCAGAATTACGCCACGAAGGGGCTCAAACTGGGCTCGAAGAGGCATAAGGAACTAGACCAACCTCTGTTCCTCACAATACTCAACAAGCTCAGCCTGTGAATGTAAAGCAGCAGGTTCCATGCAAGCTACCCGATCCCAATAACTAGTCATTTTGTTATAGAATTCCTGAATAGTCTTATCACCCTGACTAACACTATGAATAGAACACTCAAGTTCTTCGCAAAGTTAGATTCAAGGTACATACCCTTCAAATAATCCCAAACTTTCTTAGATGTGTCATATTTTGAAAAATTTATCACAATGCTTGGTTCGACAAAGTTGTGAAACCAAGTGAGAATTTGGGCGTTTTCGATGGTCCAATTCTCAACAGTAGTGGGATTATATCCCTCGGCTTTTGTATCAAACAACAGTTGTGGTGTCGAACCTTCCACATGTCCCCACACTCCCTTACCAACAACAAAATTTTCATAACATGTGCCCAATAAGCGTAATTATGTCCGTTCAAACGAACACTAGTAGCCTGATTTTTATCCCCAGACATGATACAAAAAAGACGACAAAAAACAATAACACCAAATAGATTTCGCAGGAAAAGTATACCCGAACCAGAACAGATGTTTAGGCAGAGTAAGATGATACCAAGCAGATGTCGGACAAGGTTTATGAGAGTACTAGAAGTGCCAGTGATGTCAAAACTCACTAGGTCTTGTACATCTGGAGTCGGAAATAGTGCCCAGAGCAAAACCGAATGTGTCTGAGTATGTCTGATGATTGTGGAAGGTCTGGTGAGCAGAGACAAAGGTTGACAACGACTGATTAGAGGTCCGACAAGGTTTATTAGGGTCGTCGGACGTTGGCAAGGGTTGGTAAGGGTCACTGGAGTAGCATGAGGTTTCGGCGAGGTTGGATGATGGTTGTTAGAGGTCTGGCGAGGCTTATCAGAGGTCTGACGAGTGTCCGAGGGATCTGCCGAGGCTTGTACAAGTCTCATTGGAAGTCGATGATGATAGATCGGGGTTGTCTGAGTTCAAATAGGGTCTTACTGGTCTGTACTCAGTGTTCTAAAACTCGGCCGAGTCCTCAGCAACTACTCACTGGAAGGTGCCTTATTGAGGCGACTATGGCCTAGTTGGTGGATGAACTCGTTGGAAGGTTAAGGCGAGGACTAGTCGGAATTAGTCGCCGACTAGTCGCTGGAAGGTCAAGGCGTGGCTAGTCGCCGACTAGCCTAGTCGGGAAGAAGTCGGATTAAGGCGAAAAAAGTCGAAGAAATTCGTCATCAGATCTTCACTGACTTCGTCAGTTTTCGTAGTCGTGTTCACCAACTTCGACACCCACTTCGATCACCGACTTCTTCAGTTGTCGTCGTCGTGTTCACCGACTTTGACACCCACTTCGATCAACGACTTCATCAGTCGCATCTTCATCATCTCACTGAATCTTCTCTCTCTCTCTCTCTCTCTCTCTCTCTCTCTCCAATTGCATGCTCTGTTTTCTGGGTCTCTGGGTGCAACAGTTTAGAGAGAGAAAGCTCAGTGCACTATTATCACTTTTTATTGCTTTGCACTGTTTACGGTGGAAGACTACTTTATTACAACTCTGACTCATTTACAGCTGGGATGAACTTTATTAAACTTATGAACTGCAATAGTGCTACCGTGATCATGTGGAACTTTATTAAACTTTATTACACTTTACACCCCAGTATTTTTTAGAAATATCAAATTTACCCCATATAAATCTTAAAAATTACAAATAGACCCCTAACCGAGGAATTGCTGGGCACCCAACTACTCTCCGAGTACTCGGCCTGGAAGCTAGAAGGTGCCTGACCGCCCTGGGAGCGCCTAGTGAGTTTTAGAACCTTGTCTGTACTGAGGTCCCCGGAGGTCCAAAGTGGTATGAGGAACGTCGACGAGGGTCGTCGGAGGGTGGGTAGTTGTCGGCGATCGTGGGTGGCTGTCGGAGATGGGCGAAGTTTGGTGCTGGGTAGTGAGACCTTTGTGAGTTCTGATATCAGGCGGCAGAGAGAAATAGAGGCAGATTGACTGTGATTTAGTGTCAATACAAAAAGGAGGAAGAAGAGAGAAAGAAGAAGAAGATTTCTGAGGTAGCCTGCTCTGATACCATGATAGCTTCAAAGAACTAACGGAGAAAGAAACAGACTTATTGTATTTCTAAATAATGAAAAGTTACAACATAGAGTGTTTAAAGAGAAAACCTAGAGTATTGCTTCTAAAATACAAGATAATTTCTACCTAAAATAAAGATATCGAAAGATACAAGATACATAATCTCTACCTAAAATAAAGACACCGAAAGATACAAGATACATAATCTCTACCTAAAATAAAGATACCAAAAGATATAATTGTGCATTCCTAAAATACAAGATACACAAGAATACACTTTCACACTCACATACCCGGAATGTTTATTGATATATAAATATGTACGGGGTCTCGTATACCCGGAGTGCTTGTTGTGAAAGTTACGAGGTGCGCGTAGTAGGGATGTGGATGGGATTATTAATGGGAATAAAGTAGAGAATCCTCATAGTACTTGATATTTATAATGTTAACTTGTGACGCGTTTGAGATGACTTTACGAGTGATGTGGGATCCGATGGGCCAAATTTCGGGAAATGCCGCGAGAGTTATAATTTGTGGACATGTTATAGTGAGTCCCCTGATAAGAGGGAAGCTCAGTAGTTAACGGTTGGAAATTAATACTCGTGTAAGTAACAAATTGATGTGTATGTATAGAGTTACTACCTTTAGAGTGTGAGGAATTCTTTATCTTGAATACTGTTTAAATGTCTTTGAATAACATATGTCTCATTATCACTGTTTGGCTATTTCATGCGCATATAGATTTGGTTGAAGAAAGCTCTACTGGACTAAGTGAACGCTCACCCCTTTATTTTTTTTTTGGGTATTACCCAAGGACCAAGAAGTGGTGTGCATGTGGTGTGTTGCATCATTTGACAGCATATAAGAAGTGCTCGTCTGATCATCTCATGAAATCTTTACATTTTACGTAGATGAATTTGTGATTAAAATGTTTTCTTTAAATTCGTATGGATGTAATGACTTAATATTTTAATCATATTTTCCCATGGGCCATGGGTGCTTATTTAGATTCTAATTTGTGAATGGATATTTGTGAATGGATAGGGAACGGTTGTGGTGAGACAAGTTGAGAGTGAATTTATGGAAGACATACGCTTATTTTTTATTTAGAAATGTCTACTTCTATCTCTTAAAAATTGAAGGCGTGACAACGACCACCAAAATCAGGGCCAAAACCACCAGAAACAACTGAAGCAGACTTCATAATAAACAAACCCAAACACCAACTCGGAATCCACTAGCAACCAAACAACCAACAAACTGACAAACTTCCTACTAGCCACCTTATGAAATCAATTTCTACCAATAAATCAACTAACCACTACCTCCAGCAGAAGAAACCAACCACACTTACAAATAACTAATCAACTAAACGCCGAGAGCCAATACCCAGCAAAAAACTATCCCAATCAACTAACCAACTGATCAACACCCAGCAATCAACGAACTAACAAAATAATCAACCACATAGAACAACCATGAAGCTGTCACCACCTAGTACAACCACGACTAATCTATCTAACAAAACAAAGATTGTTTTGATTAAATATGCATCTTCTAGAAAATCTCCACTCTTCATTCTACACAATCCAACGGTTCAAAAATATCCCTCTCACAAACTAACTTTTGAGTGGCACTCCCGTAAATACCTTGTAGTTTTTGGGCAAAAACATACAATGGCACTTTCGTAAAAAGAAAGGGTACTTTATTTCTTTACCCTGCATTTGGGTATTTTCCTTCCCTGGACTGTCACCTATCAAGCCACTCCTCTACAAAAAAAAAAAAAAAAAAAATATTTGGTCTGTTATCTTCCCCCTAAAGCTTCAGTTTTGAACAAGCTAGCATTTCATTCTCTCTCTTACATTACTCTCCCCAAACCACTCTCTCTCTCTCTCTCTCTCTCTCTCTCTCTCTCTCTCTCATGTCATTTGAAGAACCAAGATCATCACATCGACGCCTTGATTGTCAATTCAAAGGTAATACCTCTCAAACTCACGATCTCTTTTTCTAATGGTCTCTAAATGGGGTTCTTGACTTCCTGGTCTTTATATAAACAGGTGGATCTACCACCATCCGGGAGCATGTTTAAGTTGGGTTCAAGTGGGTGTTTCTCCTTCGGCTTCTTCCAATAACTTTCAGCGGCCTATTTCTCATCTTTTTTTTTTTTTTTTTTCAACCGGATCCTATTTCTCATCTTTTTTTTTTGGGGTAAATAAGCTTGAAATTAAAAGGGGTTAAGCGAATGTACAGCCTACAAGGGGCATACCCCAGGAAGGACAAAATGAAAAGAAAGAAAGGAAAAGAAAATAAAAGTGCGTGGTCCCCGGCACAACCCGCCGGGGTGGGAAAATAAGAATTACTGGCACATCCCGCCAGCATAGGTGTAAATAAGCAAAAGCAATAAGTGAAGCAGATAACTGTTTAATGCCATGCACAACCCGCAAGGCTAGGATAATAGCAAAACATGAACATAATTGGGTAACATGTAGTGGGTCCAAGAAGGCCCCAAAGTATGAAAAGTGATTACGCCCGTGCTCGCGTCCCATTAGCCTAGCTATCCCAAAGGAAAGAGGGGCCACAATGACATAAGCAAGGGCAATGCGGAAGAACCATATATAAGTGGTGAGAATGTCAAATGCCTCTCCAAAGTAAGGAAGATACGAAGAGCGATGAACACATCAACTCATATGCTTAAGATCCGCAACCTCCACTACGGTAGTAACAACAACAGAGAACACGGCACCAAGGGTATGAATCTCTAGTGGACACCGGCAAAAGCCCAAGGGAACCCCCCATAGAACCCTACATAGGCCACAAGCCTAGTTCACCCGAAACTGTAAACACCCTCATCCAAGCTCCACAGTCATCATAATAACCCATAAGAGATAGAGCAAGATCATGAAAATAAGAGAATCACCCGCGGTGTTATCAAATACAAGGATAGGCTAGGGGTAGGTGAGCGCCCCAACCAAGCTAAAGATCATGAAAGACAAAGCCAGCCCCAAGGAATAATCCCTGGATCAGAGAAAACCAGGTCACCACTATGTATAACACATCTTATGGCAATCTCTGCCGTCGGGCTCTATACACACACAATCACCCAAACGGTGCAACTATCCTAATCCATAAATCCCCACACACGGTAAACGTAAGAGTGCCTCCTGTGATTTCTCATCTTAGTGTCTTCTCCCTGGTATGTGATTTGTTATCCTTCACTTCAAATTTGAGTATATGCCCATTTCTTGGTATTTAATTTTGTTATTTCTCCCCGAAAATCAGACTTTCAATACCTTGAACTAAATCTTTGGAGTGAGACTTTAGAACGAGCAAAAGGCCTACCAAACCACATTCAGTCCCCTTTTCTTATTCTTTGGCAATCCTGAGCTTCACTTTCTAATTAGATTTTTTAATCTAGATAAATAGAATCCATAGTGTAAATGTGGTTGTGGGCTAATAGGTCACGCGTTAATGGTTTTCTAAATAGCTGGGGTTTCACTTTCTTATTATTCGGCAATGGGCTAATAGGTCACACACTTTCTCTGCTTTGCATTCAAGGCGTTTGTTAAAATGCATGGATTAAGGTCTTGTATTTGATTTTTGTGACTACCTCCTCTTGATTTGATGTGGTCCTGTCTCCAATTTGCCCCCCCTTTTTTTATTTCAGCATCTCTCGACTGTAATATAGTGGTTGTGAGAGTCCTCATTGGGATATATACGTAAGTCATTCAGTTCATTTGTTGGAGAGTTTTTAGATGTGAAGTTTGCAACTTCTAAATTTTGTTAGTTTGTTTTTATTTCTACTACCCTCATGCTATCATCGGTGTCAAACTATTGATTTGTGTCTACTGCAGCTGGAGATGTAAAGACAGTTCCAAAATTGCATAGCTCAATGCACTTTCAAATGGAATCAAGTTGAATCTCAAGGTCTTTTAGAAGGTACATTAAGTTCCCAATGTTTTTCTATTTATATTCCTATTCCATGTTCATGATTAGGAGTAATGGGACCAAATGTAAACCAAATGGTAGTCTGAATTAGAAGATGAATAGAGAAGAGAGTTCTCTATATGTGTTTACTTCTTAAAACTATGTTGAATCGACAACCTAGGGGTTATGTTATGCCTAAAGTATGTAGAATTGTGGGATTTGAGAAGAAAAAGAAAATAAACTTTGGTGGCAGTTACATATTTAATGTTAAGTCAGATATCCTCTGAATATTTCGGCTTTGGATTAGTTAATAGTGAATGGTGAGGTTTCATGAAGTTTGGACCATGAAGTTTAGTAAATGGTGAGCTTAATAAATTAATAAATTAAGTTAGTGCAAAAAATACACTTTGATTATGTTTTTTTTGGGTAAATTAGCTTGAAATTAAAAGAGGCTAACCGAATGTACAGCCTACAAGGGGCATACCCCAGGGAGGACAAAGAAAAAATAAAAAGAAAATAGAATTGCGTGAATTAAAAGGGATGGCCACAAGGGCTACATGAGGGTACGTAGGGTAAAGTACAAGAACGCAAAGTGCGTGGACCCCGGCACAACCCGCCGGGGAGGGAAAATAAGAAACCAACTTATCCCGTTGGAATAGGCCTTGGAGTAGCATAGCAGATGATACTTGATGACTGAATAGGATATGTAGTAGCAAGGCAAATGATACTTGATGCTTGGGGAGGGACTTGGGATACTTGATGCTTGAGGCTTGCTTATGGAGCTTGATGCTTGGGATGGGACTTGGGAAAGTGGTTTGGTGGAATTTGAGCAGCATAACGGCTGTTATATACAATCCAGAGAATCAGATGTCTGCCCAGAGATTGGCAGCCCAAAGATACGAGGTTTTAGACTAATGAACCATTGGAAACAGGCTAGTGTAGGGAGGAAATGCCCCCTCCCAGAAGGGACTAATACACGCTATGGGACAGCCCCCCACAGCTAGGCAAGAAATCCCAACATTGGACGCTGATCAGACACACAGCAGTCCAGATGAAACCAAACAACTTAAGGTAAATTGACAATCATGACCATTGGATTTCTGGAAAATTGGGCAGCATCTCCTTTGAAACAGGTAAGTAACACAGCAGGTTCTCAACAAAAGCATTACAATCATAAACAAATATAACCATCCAAGGAATGCCTCCTTCCAAGGAGACAGAGAATAAAATAGCAGGATAACAATTCCAAGGAATGCCTCCTTCCAAGGAGACAGAGTAATAGAATAACAGAATAATAGTTCCAAGGAATGCCTCCTTCCAAGGAGACAGGTAACATAATCCAAGGAATGCCTCCTTCCATGGAGGCTCAACAATACCAATACCTGGAGCTGGTTTGTTCCTTGCTGCAGCAAATACAGGGGCAGCAGCATTAAATGCCATTGAATCTGCCTCCTCTGATTGAATCTGCCCCATGGGAGATACGAGACACTCCAACACTGATTTGTGCACAACTCCTGGCATCCCTGAACCATGAGTCCTCACAAAATACAGCAAAAAACAGACAAAACAGTCAGTCAAAATACAGCCAAAGAATCACAATGTATCGTAGTATCACAACAGTAATGAACACAGTAGCAAATATAATGAACAATCTGCTGTAGAACCTGTCATTTGAAAAGAAGTATGGATGTAGCAAGGAACAAGTATAATGCATAATAAGTCTCATACAATCCCCCACCTAGCTGATAATCCATGAGATTGAGGTCCTTGGGGAAGATTTTCCAAAGACAACAGTCTATACCTCACAAGTGAGTGGATTTTACCCACAACAGAGAGAATTGTGCAAGTTGTGCTTTGGAATTTACAAGCATTTCTTTCCAGCCAGATCTGGTAGACTGTGGCTGTAAACACTAACTTGGTGATTAAGGTTTTAAGGGTTTTGCCCTTGACGGATGAGATTTGCTTAATCCAGTCAGTCCAACTCCTAGAGGGCCAATTTATGCTGAGATGGGTTAGAACTTGAGACCATACTTGAGAAGTGAAGGGGCAATTAAAGAATAAATGGTCATGGGTCTCATTGCTAGGACAAAAGGCACAACAAGAGACAGGGATGGTCCCAAAGAGCACAAGCCTGTCTCCAGTAGATAGCCTATTATGAATGGCAAGCCATGAAATCATGCTACACTTGGGAATATGCCCCGAGAACCAAATGCTCTTGTACCAAGGTACCTTAGGATAGTGGGTCCTAATCTCATTCCAGAGGGAAGAGATAGAGAATTCACCATTAATGTTAAGGGTCCATCTATGGTGGTCCTCCAGAGCATGGTTTGAGCTACTTAGAGAAGACATAGGACCTCTAAGCTCATTTAGTTCCAAAGTTTGGGTGATGGGAAAACACCAATTGGAGCCTCTAATGATGGAAGCCACAGTGGTCTCCTTGTTGAGACCAGAGTCATAGATGACCCTAGTACCAAATCTATTGACAATGGGGCCCAGGGGGTGCCAATTATCATACCAAAATGAAGTGGATCTACCATTACCAATAACAGTCTTAAGGTGGGGAAGGACAAGTGGTCTGAGATTAAGAAGTTTTCTCCAGACCCATGAGGGTGAACTGGGCATTTTAACTTCCCAAAAAGACCTCCCTTTGAGCAAGTACGATTTAACCCACTGGCACCACATAGATTGTTCCCCCCCAGAGATAAGGAACCAAATGTGCTTGGCAATAGCAGCCTTGTTCCATATAAGAATGGACTTGAATCCAAGGCCACCTTCCTGTTTTGGACAACACAGGTGTTCCCAAGAGACTTTAGCCCCAGTTTTTTTAAGGTCAGGACCAGACCACATGAAGGATCTAAGAATGGATTCAACCTCTTTAATAACCTTTTTAGGGAGTATGAATAGAGAGGACCAATATGTCTGCATTGAAAATAGGACATTCTTAATTAATTGGACTCTCCCAGCATAGGTCAAGTCCCTATTTGTCCATGTTTTGGTTCTCGAGGTGATTTTGTCGATCATGGGCTTGCAATCAATGTACTTTAACTTGGTGGAGAGCAATGGAACACCCAAGTATCTCACAGGCAAAGTGCCTTCCCTAAACCCAAGCATTTGAAGTATTGCAACTCTGGAAGCACTTTGAACCCCAGAAAAGAAAATAAAACTTTTACCAGGGCTAGGGGAAAGTCCAGATAAAGTTTCAAATTCAACAAGAGAATCCTGTATATGCCTGACTGATTCCATATCACCTCTGCAAAATAGCATAAGGTCATCAGCAAAACATAGATTAATGATTTTGGTTTTATTGCATCTCCAATGGAACTTAAAGTCAGGCTTATTGGATTTCTCTTTTAAAATGCATGTGAGTACCTCCATAACAATTACAAATAGGTAGGATGACAGGGGATCACCCTGTCTGAGTCCTCTCTCACCCTTAATGTAGCCAGTCGGTTCACCATTAATACTGAGTGTGTAATTGGCTGTGGTGACACATGCTTTTAACCATGTAATCATTTTGGGATGGATATTCATGCAAGTGAGTGTGTCCCATAGGAAATCCCATCTAACATTATCATATGCCTTCATGATATCAACTTTCATTGTACATTTGGGTGAAGCAGTGGATTTATGGTAACCATGCATGATCTCCTGTGTGAGAAAAATATTATCGGCAATTCTCCTACCTTTAACAAATCCGGATTGAACTGGATCAATAAGGTCAGGGAGGACACTTTGGAGTCTCTTAGCTAAGATCTTGGCGATGCATTTGTACACAACATTGCAACAGGAGATAGGTCTATAGTCCCCAACCTTAGAAGGATTAGGAACTTTAGGTACAAGTGCCATAATGGTGGCATTAGCTTTGGTCAATAGTTTCCCAGACCTAAAGAAGTTTTTGATGGCTGCCGTAGCTTCCTGTCCAATTATATGCCAAGCCTTTTGGTAGAACTTAGCATTGTAGCCATCAGGGCCAGGGGCCTTATGGGGATTAAGACTCATGAACATATCCTTAATTTCAGTGTTGGATACATCCTGTACCATACTCAAACCTTGTTCATTTGTGACCCTCCTAGTAATAAGTTGATTGATTCTGTCATAAGCATTATAGTGTGAAGTATGTGGCTTACCAAGCAGTCCAGTATAGAAATTGACGAAGGAGTCCTTGATTACATTTATGTCATAAGTAATAGAAGTATCACCAAGGGTCAGACTGGTAATCTTACTCCTATTTCTGTTGTGATTGACTGACTTGAAGAAGAAGGAAGTACATTGGTCCCCAAGCTTCAACCATTGGATCCTAGATTTTTGTCTAGCTAGGCTCTCTTCAGCTCTAGAAAGAGTGAGAAACTGCTTGTAGACCAACTTCTCCTCCAATTGAGTAGTAGTGTCAGTAGGGTCTGCTCCAAGTTTAGATTGCAAGGATTCAAGATGGAGTTTAGTGGCATGCACCCTGTCAGTGATAGCACTAAACTCCTTGTGGTTCAATTTCTTGAGGTCAGTCTGTAGCCTCTTGAGTTTTTCAGTGAAGCAGAACATTGGATTCCCAATTATCACCTGCCTCCAAACTTTTTGAACAGTGGGAAGGAAGGATGGGTGGTCTGCAAGAAAGTCAAAGAACCTAAAAGGTCTTTTTGGAGACTTAGGGGGTGGTGCAATACGTACCAAAGCAGGTGAATGATCAGATATCCCTGGAGTGAAGAAACAAGCTGAAGAAGAAAGGTGAGTCCTCAGCCATGTATCGTTGGCCAAGACTCTGTCAAGCTTGGATGAGATATATTGGGGAGGGTCTTGCCTATTAGACCAAGTAAATTGGCAACCAGAGTACCTCAGATCTTCTACCTCACAGGAGTAGATGCATTTATTGAAGTCATCCATATGGGGCAGCCGGTGGTTTACACCCCCAACTTTTTCTCTAGGATCTCTTATTTCATTAAAATCCCCCAAGATTACCCAGGGGTCGTTATTTTTTAGCCTGCACAAGTCATTCCAGAGTTCAAGTCTTTCATTGTGATTGTTGGCCCCATAAACAAAAGTGATCAAAAAAACAGAGTCATCATGAATGAAGCGGACCTCACAGTGGACAAGTTGACTAGTCATATGAAGAACCTTCACATATAGGATGTGAGGGTTCCAACAGAGCAGGATACGTCCAATGGGGGCAAGTGCAGAGTTATGTGCATATTGCCAGTGGGGGCAAATGCACCTCATAATCTTTTTAATGTTAGGTTCCTTGATCTTATGTTCTATTAAGCCCATTAAAGACAAATCATTGTTTTTCAAAAATACTTTGGCAGCCTTTTGCTTGAGAGGGTCATTGAGACCTCTTAGATTCCAAAACCCGAATTGCAACTGTAGATGAGGACTAGGCAGTGGATTAAAGGTACTAAGCATAAGAAAACAATTAAAGGCAGAACATGGATTGTATACGAAATGCAAAAATGCAGTTGTGGTATCAGCTATAATTTCCTCAGTCTCCTCAGAGGAGTCATCATCTTCCCCAGTATCATCTTCTCCCATTATCTTCTCATTATGCGGAACCATTGGAGTTGATGTATCGGTGGTATGATGCACAGATGTAGATGCTTCTACTCCTTTGGTGACAGCATCTAGAGCAATGCTACCTCCTTTTTCCAATGCCTTTTGCACCTGATGTTGATTGATTGGGTCCTTGTTGGAGATATGTGCCTGCTTTCCAACAGTCTGCCATGACTCATCCGGAATAACTGGAGTTGGAGCTTTCTTTGGAGAACATTTGTGCCCAAAGACCTTACATTCTGAGCACTGAGGAGGAAGCCATTGGTATTCCACTCTAATCGATACAGATTCACCATTAGCTCTCACGACCACTTCACTTGGTAGATCATCACCCGCAGATACTTCAACACATATTCTGGCAAAGTCTAGCCTTTTCCTACCCGCTGTAGCCTCATCAACATGAATAGGTCTTCCAATAGAGCTAGCGATACGACTGAAGGCTGACTCTGTCCAACATTCAAGTGGTAGTTTATGAAACTTAACCCATGCTGGAATTGATGAGGGATGTTTAGTAGTGGGGACTAACATCCTCTTCCAATCAGTGAGCACGAGGTACCGTCTGGAGAAGAAGTAAGGACCTCCTTCTAGGATCTGTAGCTTAGTAGCCTCATCTCTAAATTCAAAGAGGAAGCAGGCTCCTATTTGCTTGATAGACTTAGGTGCATTATCCTTCCAAATCGCACGTGCCGTGGCACACAACAAATTGTATGGCATCTTCCCATCTAGGAAATATCCGAATAAACAGTGATCCCAAGACTCTGTATCAACATCAGTGTCATCAAGCTCTACTACAGGGTCCTTTCCTTGCTGCATTTCCGGAAAGTGTTCTAGTTTCATAGTCTTAGAAGGAGCTTGGGCTTTGAATAGTGCTGACCACTTTTTTGCTGGCTTACTGGTGTCCTTGGGATCAGTGGTATGTTCTTGGTGAGGGGGTTTACCCTTATCAACAAACTCCCCATCCAAATTCACAACAACATTAGAGGACGGACCATCAGGATCAGAATAGTCTTCACGAACCTGTAGTATATGAGAATTGAGGCGAGAAAGATCGATATTAACCCCGGATTTGTGCATTTCATCCTCCAGAGACTTCACAATCGAAGAGATACGATCCTTACTAGCTTGGTATTCCTCCTCCTGCTGAAAAATACCTTGTAGCTTGCGCGCAGGACTGGTACGAATGGGGCTTGGCGATTTAGGTTGATTTAGCGAGGAAATGATGGGTTTTATGGTGTGGTGATTTGGACTGGTTTTGGTCGGGCTAATAGGGCCAGAAGATGAAGAAGAATTAGTGGACTTATCGGAGCGGATTGAGGGTGTGGATAGCATAGGGTTAAGGTTTCTTGCAGTACCGACATCTGATATATGCACATCGGGCGTTGGAGTTGAGTTATGAAGATTAGGGCTTTGGGGAGTTAGGGTTTGTACCTGAGGTTGAAGAGGAAATGACCTGGTGTTGTGGGGCTCCGGTTTGAATCTCTGTGGGTATACATTAGACTGAATAAAGTAAGGGTTTGAAGTAGCTTCTTCTCCGATAGGTGTATCGCGTACATCTGGGCATAGATCAGTAAATGATTGAGGAGTTTGGACCCCCGATTGTGGTGCTTGAACGTAGTGAGGAATGGATTGATGATGAGAAGCACTCCTCCTCTTCCTGATCTCGTTGGAATCCAACGTCTTAGTGCCGAGTTCTGCCATGGAGAGCTTGATCGCGACCTAGGGTTTCACAGGATTGAGTCGCCTAGAGAGAGAAGGAGGAGACATAACGAATTTGGCGTGCTCTTTGATTATGTTACTTTCCTTGCTTTCACTTTCATGCTTTGTACACATTTACTTAGCCAATGAATTGGGCCAATTTATAGCATGATGTTCAGTAAATGGTGAGGTTCAAGTAACTAAGTTGGAATGTGGTGCTGGCATGAAAGTTGGAATGTGGTGCTGGCATGAGTGACAATTTCGCTGGTGCTACTTCAAGCAATAGAGCTCATCTGCCTCATTTTGGAATCTCTCAAATAGTAGAGAAAACAATAGTGGCAAACTGGCAGTAGCAGTAGCAATAGAAAGAAGAAGGGGGAGATGTAGTGGTGAGCTTTATATCCCAACTTTTAGCCACATAACAACAATTCTGGATAACAAATTCGATCTGAGAAGACTAAACTTTCAATACTGTTGTTCAATTTTGGGTCATTGGATTGAGTAGCATTCGATCATTGACAGAAAACACAATTGTGATATGACACTTCCATATCTTGGTGTTTTCATGGTTTATGATTGGATGACATTTTAAGTGTCCATTGATCAATAGCCATTGCTCTATTTTTTAGCTTTGCAGATACTAGATTGTCCTTTGTAAGTCAGTGATTGGCGTTATGCTTCGTTGCTAAGTGCCTTGAGCATGGGTTATCCATGGTAGCCTTGAATTTGGGTGGGTAGCCTTCGAGTTCATTGTCCGTACTGCTGCTACTTTCACAAGCAATATGAATCCTTTTGTTTGTTTTGTTGATGTTGTTGTAGGTTATATGGTGCAAAGAAGTGAAAGGGCATAAACTCAGGAAAGACAAGCATGGCCAATTTTTGCCGATGTCATTGAGGTAGTCACTCAATTCTTATTTTTATGTTCTTGGCTGTTCAATTGATAAAACTAAGTGTAGGTTGCACAGGTTCTAAGCACAAATATAGCCTACTGCCTATGTTTTTGTTAACTTGGCAGTAGTTAGTTTAGCATTTTTTTGGGTTAGTAAGGAATGCATATCCTATTATGAGTCCAAGACCTAATGTGCATTTGGACTTGAGAAATAAAAGGCCAATCAATCCTCTGTTGGTGCAATTAAGATGAAAAAGTAGCTTTCACCCGATAGATAGTTCTGCTTCATACCCATCTATGTCTTAAGCACAACCATGAGCTCTATTGTTAATCCACCGATTTGTTAGATTTGCTTTCGTTGTTAAATACAAAGACTATGATTAAACTTGGAACAGAAGGCCTAATGGACCCTATGCCGGTGCCAATGAAGCATGAATACATGCTTTTCAAATACACAAGCATTAGGCTCCATAGAGGATAGCCCCCATTGATTTCTCTTTAAGTGTATGTACTTGGCTGTTCAATTGATAAAGCTGAGTATAGGCTGCATAGGTTCTAAGCACAAATATAGCCTACTGCCTATGCTTCATTAACTTGAGTATTTTTTTGGGATTAGTATGGAATGAGTATCCTATGCTGTGAGTCTAAGACCTAATTTGCATTTGGACTAGGGAACTAAAAGGCAAATCAACCCTATGCCGGAGCAATTAAGATTAAAAAAAAAAAAAAAAAAGCACACACAAGTCATGAGATTGCTATTTTATTCATTCTATGTCAAAATTGGAGTAATGGGGAAATGGTTTCTTCGATTGGTGATCACAAAGGTTGAAGTCAATAGTTCGTTGAAATGCATAGCTCCTAAAAAAAGTGAACAAAGTTACTCTGAGCTTAATTGATGCCCAGTTGCATTTGTCATTTGCGGCATGGGAGATTCCCGACTTGAAATTATTGGAGACTGGATTATAAATTGGTTTCCTGAAGTTCTTATTGATGTCAACATGACTTGATTTTTGTGGAGTCGATCAATGTTAATATAGAAAGTACAATGGTTTGATATGGTGTGATATAATTCAAGCCCAAATTAGTTTCCTTTTTTATGTGGTTTGATATGGTGTGATATAACTCAAGCCCAAATTAGTTTCCTTTTTTTATGTCTTACCGCGAGCTTTCCTTTTTCATCTATAGATTGTCTTTTCCTTGATGCATGGCTTGTGAAGATTTTGTTCCTATGAAGTACGGAAGCTGCTAGACAAGGGCGGATCCAGGACACAAATCTACCCTGGGCTAACCAAACTTGTGCATAAATACGTAAACATTCAAAATTACACAAAAGAAAAGTTCAACGAAAAGTACGAAAAGACTTACACTATTGAAGTTGGACTTTACGGTGTTTGAGAGAGTAGAATTCATCTATTATCGAATCCGAGTCAATATCTTCAACAAATTCTCTTTCAATGAAGATAATCATTGAATCCGCAAGAAACAAGGCTTGTAATCCATAAGCATGTGGACAATCTCTAAGAAACAAGGCTTGTAATCCATTCCAGGAACCGCGCATATTGAAGAACGACAAAAGAGTTTTTCTTCTTTTTTTTTGTTGTTCCATTTAACTCTAAAAGCACAAGAACCCACATTTTAAACCAAATAATGCACACCAACCAGTGCTCTGCATCAACTAAATCAATAAAAATCTAAGCACACTAGCCAGTGCTCTGCATTTAACAACATAACTACAAAATATTAAGCACACCAGCCAGTGCTCTGCATTTAACAACATAAGTACAAAATTAAGCACACCAGCCAGTGCTCTGCATAATCAGTGAATACTTACAGATTTGAAGCTTCATGATTCGACGAATTTGATGGATGTGTGTAGATAAAAGCAGCACCCAAATATTCAATATATTCTAATTTTCATATTCGTAAAGGTTGGAGCTCGAAAACCTAAACAATTGAGGAAAAGAATGCAATAAAAAAATGTTAATAAGAGATGCAATAGAACTAAATTGAGTTAGTAAAATAACATTAATAAGAATGCAATAGAATAAAAAAAAGAATGCAATAGAATAAAGGAAAATGTGAGATATAATGGAGTTAATGGCCCACTAGGTGTAAAATATAACTTTTTCGGTTGTCTTTATGTGGGTGAAGTGTAGTAGTCAGAGGACTATTTAAATGTTCAGGGGATCTTCACCTTTGTGGCTTTGTTGATGAACCCAGCTGGCCCTCCCCCTCACCAACAAGGTACTGTAGTCTGTAGAAACTCCAAATATATGTTGCATAGTGGACCACAAAAATCAGTAGGGAGTAGATAAAGAGAACCCAGATACAGACCCCAAATTTCGTGATTCAAATGAAGGAAGCAAACACAAAAATTCGAAGAAGATTTAACCTGCTTGGAAGTTGGCACCTTCGAAGCCAGTGACGGTGACGATCTGGAGTAATGGTCCTAATGGAACAAGTTGTGGGTTACTGGGTTTCTTCTTCACCTCAGGTAAGAGAAAAAGTTAAAACCCTAGGTTGATCAATGTCTGTTTTTGATCCTTCCAAGTTCATAGTCGTTCAAAACTTCAAATGTTTTAGAGAAACCCCTAGCCTCCCAGATAATCGAAGGAAAAAAGCCCCAAACTGTTACTCGATAATTTTTTTTAATTTTATTTTGGGTTTTATAATTGAACCGGCCCATCTAAAAAATGCAGTGGGCTACACACAGAAATGAGGTGGGCTACACAAAAGTATGAGGTGGGCTAAAATTTGGTAGGATAAAATTTTACATATAATTTTTTTTTTTTTTCAGTTTTTTGGAACCCCACCTGGGCTATAGCCCACCACAGCCCATTCTTAGATCCGCCCTTGCTGCTAGAGGTCACTACATCCGCGTATGACACAAGTCCACAAGGACATGCGGGGACACGTATTGGACACCCACATGGCGTGTCCCTTAAATTAGATTGTTTTTTAAAGGGGGGACATGGCTTGGACCTGTGTGTCCCACATATGCACTCTCTCTCTATCTCTCTTAAATTAAATTATTGTTCTGTGTGTCCCGCCGTGTCCATGTCTGTGTCCATTTCCTTTTAATTCCCGTGTAAATTCCGTATCCGTGTCGGTGCGCGTGCTACATACTTATCATCTATATTTGTTGTCTT
The DNA here is from genome assembly GCA_020921065.1 of Vaccinium darrowii. Taxonomy (NCBI): domain Eukaryota; kingdom Viridiplantae; phylum Streptophyta; class Magnoliopsida; order Ericales; family Ericaceae; genus Vaccinium; species Vaccinium darrowii. The sequence continues at coordinate 24,215,458 of CM037154.1, forward strand.
GATTGGATACCATGGTTGAAATCTATGTTAGAAATATGCTTTTATTAAAATAGTTGGTGCCTGGCACTTCGGATAAAATAGGGCAAAGAAAGACTATATTGGTTTGGAGGTCACATACCCGTCTCAGACACTTACCGGTTGGACACATGTCTGACACTCAAATCTAAATTGTTTTAATTTTTTGCTACAATTTTAGTTTGGATACTCCAAGGACACTTTATACAACTTGTCCTCCAGTTTGTTGAAGTTTATGTGTCGGAGTGTCAGCATCATGTTGTGTGACCATGTGTCAATGCTACATAGGTTATACAATTTGGCCAAATGACACTAGGTTTTGTAATCATTTGAATAACCCCCCAACTATAATAACCTATGAGTAATGTTCTCTTTGACATGCAGGATTTGCAAAGAAATGAGTTGAAAGGAAGCTGCAAAACAATGATTTTGTTTTAGCAATGGTTTTTGTTTCTTCTGTTTTGTTAGTTGTTAGTCTACCCATACTCTGCATGTTGTAATATACAAGTAACTTGTTGATTAGCAGAACGATATGTCATAAAGTTGAGGTCAAATTACGTCACGATCGTGCCTTTAGGCACAGGCAATCCCTAGTAACCCAACAAACCAGAGTACACGCAACAAGGAGTCTATATGCCAACATGGATAAAAAAAAAATAACAATAGACAATCCACAGGAGTCACTTACAAATAAGAGACATCATGAACCACCTACTGACGAGGGTTCGAACACTAGTTAAGCAACATCATACTGATCGAAATCACCCAAAAACCAGAACAGAGGCAACAATGGCAACGTGAAACATCAACATATTGATCACATGCTACGACGACTGCAACAAAAATCCTTGAACAACTCCAGATTGCGCAGTAAGTTTAAAAAAGATAGATCCACTAGTGGAAGACAGAGAAATAGACCAACCAGAGAGCCAGAATCAACAAATTAAGCATTAACAGATCAGAGAACACCTCCGACAAAGCTATTCTGGCGACGATGAGGGCTGATAGACTCTGACATATGTTGGGTAACCTCCGGCGAGGCTGTATAGACACAAATCGAGGGTCGATGAGTGGTTTCGAGGCTCAACGAGTGCTGGGTTGTACATTTCGAGGGGTATTTGGGTCGAAAGTTACTGGGTAACGCATACCGTGAGTTTTCAAAGATTGATTAAGGATTTTCTGGTTTGTATCTGGCTTGAATGGGTCTCGATTTAGGATTATGGCTGGTATGGGTCTTGATTTAAGGTTTTCAATGTTAGGGTTTCGATTGATGGCTATTTACGAGAGGTTTACGGTTTCTGGAGGTTTAGGTTTAATGTTAGAACTTGAGTTGGCTGTAGAAGATGGTAGGGTCTACATCTAAGTTGGATTTGAAGAACTTCAGAAGGTGAACAGTGATCGCGATGTACAATGATCAATGAACAGTAAATCGCGATGGTGCATGTGGGTTTGGTACGTCTTAGGGTTGGGTTAAGGGAGGCTCTAATACCATATAGTTTAGAGAGAAGAGAGAAGTGTTATGGGTATTAATTAACCCTAACACGCGTGACTATTATTTATATCATTAAAGAACACGTTACACAACTTGGATAAGCAATGTGGAACAGCACGCACTATTCTAACAATTTGTTAAGGTCTACGGATAATAGAGAGCATGTCTGACGAGCCATGTCGTGTTGGAAGGAAATTCTTTCATATCCAGGTTAAACCAAGGATAGCCTACTTGAAACAGGCAAAGATCATTTTTTGAACTATGTTTTCCAAAAGAAAAATCAACATCATCTTATGAGTATCGTTTCTATGGTCAAACCCACTGACTGCACCTGAAGAGTGGCTGAAAAATTTAAAAGCGATCCCGTCATACAAAATAACACAAAATGCTTTTACAGAATAAAACACTTACAAGTGCAGATGCTCACCTTTTGTCAACGGGAGACCATCATTTTATCCGCTGCCCAACTAACTCTTGACTTGTACTTCCAAAATCCTGTGTAGATCAAAGTTCTATTAACTTATAAAAATGAAAGGGACATGAGCTTACCCATACCTGACCCTATAAACACTGCAGACATACCTTTAAGCTACAAAGATTAGCAATTCCTGCACACTAGCTTGGAAGGTTTAGCACCCGTAACGTCAGAACCGCAAGAAGAAGGAAGATGCTCTCTCTGAATAAGTGCTTCAGAATTTCTTGATTCGCCGTTTTCAATCTCATCATAAATAGCGAACTCGTTATGCAATTCAACAGAACTCGGAGGAGTTGGAGAGAGAGCCCTTTTTTGTCTTCCCCTAATGTTCATTTCCCTTTTCAAAGTTCCATGGATTTCTTTTCCATGAGAAAATGAAGTATCACGCAGTTGTCTTGTCACATATGTGAACAAATCATTGTTCTAGTGCAGTGGCTAGTTCAACGTGCTGCACTTTATGGTGTCCGACTTTGATACATTCTCTTGGCATTTTCGGCCACGTTTGTTGCATGCACTAGACAGCTGAAACATTAGTTGGAGTATAGTTTGAAGAATGTCAACCCACCAAGGAACAAAAAAGCAAATGGACTAAAGAAAGAAAGTATATTCTGCCCTTTCTTCTAGCTTACTTTTAGGCAATTGGTCAGCTACAAAAAAGGCAAACGGACTACCAAGGAACAAAAAAGCAAATGGACTAACGAAAGTCTAAACTATTACTTTCTCGATATCCATGGCAGAAAGTCTTATGTGCAAAAAATCTTGCTAAGTTTTTCTTATTCCTTCTTCCATTTTCCTTTCATCACTTTGAGAAACACCACGTAACATTTTGTATTACAAGGAGCAACCATACATGGATCAACATCTAATCAAGTACATGACGATTGGCAACCTGTAACCACGCCAAAGAAAGCAAACAAAATATCACAAGTAATCCAACCAGCAAGGCAGTGGAGAATTCACTAGCTCTACATATATGCCACATACACGTTGCAAGCAACACTACAACATCTGAAAGCTTAAAAGATCTGCTAAATAATAAAAGATACTTAATATAAATTTCAGTTGCAGGCAAGTTTACCTTAGCCATCAAAATTGTAAAACGAAATATCTGAGGTGGAATATGCAAATCCCATCTTCTTGACAGGCGGGGAACAGATTTTGCAGCTGCTAATCGCATATTGTCAGATTTGCAGCATGATAAAGAATGCACAGCTCCATAAGCATAGAACATATTATGGCTCCATACTGACAACCTCCTACAATGTTGACCAAATGAATATAATCGTAAACTTGTGGAGAAATCAATATTGAGTTCGACATCACATTTTAGGACCAAAATTTTGGTATCATTTTCTTCCAGCAAGCTTTTAGGCAAATTGGTCAGCTACAAATTTACCAATGGATCACGGGATATCAATTCCATTGCAATGAATACAAATTCCTAGCGGCTACACTAAAAATGCTCAAGTTACAATCTCCTGAACTTACCTTTATAAGTGCAGAAATCAAAAGCCCACAATAACAAACTTTTAAGTAGCAAAATAGACATGTATCTTGGGGCCGTATTGGCAAGGGAAACCTTACACCATTTTCTCAGTCATGTTAGATGTGGCACCCCACTATTCCAAAGTTTGTCACACTTTGATGGGGGGGGATTATTGCAAATCCTATGGATGGTCATGGGAATGGCCACGAAAAAAACAGAGTGGGGATATATAATAAATTTTAAAGAGCATCTCAAAGCATACCCTATAATTCGTATAACATTTTTAATATAGTACCAGCCATACGAGGCATGAATCACAGAGGCAAAGGTTATCAATAAAAGAACACCAACTTATAATATGTATGTGTCAAGTTTATGGGTTATTGTGTTATGTATTTGTTACATAAGGGTAGTTTAGTCTAGTTCTTGTAATTGCAACCTGTTCATATGTATAGAGAAATGAGGAATGGAATCCCAAACCTCACACATTTGAAATTCACAACATCTCTCTCTCTCTCTCCATCTTTAAATGGTACTAGAGCAGGTTCATTGCTTGTGCTTCGTGGAAGAAGAGGATGTCTGTGACTCTCTGTAGATTGATTTCCACAGTCGATCGTCTACTATATCTCGTACTCAATTTCACCGCCATCAGTGTGCAAAGAATAAACTATGATGCAAATGGAAGAACTAACTCTAGCAACAGAGAATTGAGACACAAAAGAAATAACCAAGAAAGACAACCAAGACTCTGGCTTGGAGGGCTGCTTGATGGCCCCCATCAACATGGGTGTAGAATATGAAGAGCAAAATGAAATAAAATAAAAAAACAGGAGACCTTAAACTATAGTTACTTGAACTGAGACACAATGAAAAGAATATTCAAGTTGGTTCTTTCTACCATTAAATGTAGCATGCTAATTCTCAAAGCAAGTTTTCTGTATTTCTGCATTAAAAACTCCAGCATGATAAAATGAGAGGACAGAAAAGATAAAAACTCTTGCAGAAACCAAAAGCAGCCTTGTGTCTCATAAAGGATTGAATTGCTAGTTGCCAATTTATCTCATGAAGGAATTGCTAGTTGCCAATTTCGAGCAATAACTTACTTGTCATCTTCTCTCTCTCTCTCTCTCTCTCTCTCTCTCTCTCTCTCTCTCTCTCTATTTTTTTTTTTTTTTGATAGGCACTTGTCATGTTCTCTTTCAATTAGTCAAAATTAAGAAGCATTTTTTCCCAAAAGAAATATACTACCCACTGATAAAGGGAACTTACAGAAGAAAAGAGATAGATAGAGGGAGGGAGGGAGGGGGAGAGATAAAGAGAGAGCCCCATTACCCATAAAGTGGTAGCGAATGAACTTGAAGCTATGGTCTTAGGACATCCAATGTCAAAGACGTCACACCTGGAAAAAAAAAAATTGTCATTAGTTTAGCTATTATTAGCTCAGTGGAATAGCAAAAGACAAACAATATATCCAACCCACAAAGTTTTTGGACTCACAGAATATGGACACATACATGTTGGGGGACGCCAATGTTTTTCTAAAGATTCCTTTAGTTATTCCGTTTGCACATTGTAAGCACCAAGTATTTAGACTCATAAATGAAGTAAAAAAATATCAAGGGTTGGCTCACAGGACGCATACTGCCTCAATAGTTCAAGTTTCTCTTATAAAAGAGTTGAAGCCCACCTCATATATCACTTCTTTGAAATAGCTCATGCTTCTCTTGTAAAAAGAGTTGGAGCCAATCTCATATATCATTTCTTTGAACTACAGGAGAAAAATCATTTATGACTTATGAAGCTTCATCACAAAATAAGACCACCATGCGGTGAGTAATTATGCATATGTTCTAAACAAATGCAAAATTCAGCATCCCCATGAATGGGACCATTCCTTTAAAAAAAAAAAAAAAAAAGCAAAAGAACACCAATTGAAGGGCAACTTAAATACAAACGTAACGAAATCGCTCAAACAATGCACACAATTCAATTGACCATAGCATTCAATCTGCAGCGATACACAACTCCATGTAGCTTCTATCTGCCTTGTTGACCTATCAAAGCACATGGGTGCTAGTTGTGTAATCTCACCTCCTAACAGTATGTATGCCTGTTAATAAATAGTACTCCCTCCGTCCCTTTTTAAGTGATCCATACGGGAATACGTGCAATTTCAAACCCCTAAAAAACATATTTCTTTATATAACATTTTAATTTGTTTTATACCAAATTAAAGTGCTCATTGAGTACTTTAATTTGGTGCAAAAAATTTAAAAACGAAATATGAAAATACATTTTTAAACGTCCGTAAAAATACACGTTTCCCAAGTGGATCACTTAAAAAGGGACAGAGGGAGTACATAATAACAAAAGAACTCGAATACAACCCCAAAAATCTAGCCCTAAACAGTTTAAGACTCACATACGTTGAATACTTTTCTTTCTGTGACTGATTAAACAAAGAAAACAAAATTGTTATTTGAGGCGTCAAAAAATGAACCAAAAGGATTAAACAGATATGGATGAAAAATAATAGGAGGGTGTTAAAGCCACAATTTAGAAAAGGTCCCTAGCATGTAAAAGACAAAAGTGACCAGCTTTATCTTTATTGTTGACCAACTCATTTGTACATGAAATGAAGGGCTTAAACAGTAATTTTCGAACGAAGGGCTTAAACAGTAATTTTCGAACGAAGGGCTTAAACGAATCCGATTATGAAACGAATCAAAGTTTAAGCCCTTCCAGTAATCAGAGAAAACAAACGAAAACAGTAATCTAAAATCAGAGGATCAGTGTTCTCATCCTTCCATGGGTGTTGATAAGGGGGGCGTTAGCGAGTAACTCAACGAGATTGCTCGCCTCCTTCCTCCTCCACAATACATAAATTCATGTCCTCGTCTGCTTAATCAACAATTTGCTGTGTCACACAACACAAAAACAACACCATCGCTACTATCTATTTTTTAAAACTATAATCTGATTTGTTTTACAGATTATCTGTTTTTTAAACCCACTCCGGATGATGTTTCAAGTTGAAGACAAACCAGCAATATTAAAGGGATTAAACCAGAAAATTGAGATTGGCCAAACAAAAAAATCCTTACCCTTACGTTTAGCCTCAACTTTCTTGTACTGATTGCATGCGAGCCATTATGTATCTATAATTGGAAAAAATCACATTAAGCACTAAAATCGGCACACAAAGCACTAAAATCAGGGGAAACCAGGATTACATTCAAGAAACTTAAAATCGGCACACGGAAAGCACTAAAAATAGGGGGGAAACGGAATTAAATTCGAAAAGACATATTAGATGCAAGGAAATCAGAAAAAAAACAGGATTAGATTACCTTACCTTTGATTCACCAATGATTTCAGTGGGTGGGTGTGGCGAGGGAGGGAGCAGTGACATTTGTGCGGGGAGAGAGAGAGCGCCCTGGTCTGGTGTGTGTGCGTGTGTGTGCGGGGATGGCAATGAATCGGTTTGGTCCGAGTTTTGCGATTATCATGTCCAAACCCAAAGTATTTATCTATACCCAAATCCAAACCGATATCTGACGGGTATGATTTTTAGTGCATCATAACCAAACCATGGATTTGAATTTTATCCGAACCACACCAAACTCACATTAATATTCTTTCCATTAATAAACATATAAAAAAAAAGATTGTATATTAAAATAAAAAATAACATGCCATAAGATTTTACCATGAAACATCTTAATTTCAACATAATCAAAAGAAATAACTAAATAATAAACTTTTCTTAATGTATTTAACCCACACCAGCGGCAAACATCAAAAGAATTTTTAAAAAAAATAGGAACCAGAAAAATTATAATATACATATATATATATATGGATTAGTTTGGGTTTGGGTTTGGATTTGGCCGAATACTTACTAAGACCAAATCCAAATCCAAACCTGTCGGGTATCATGTTTTGAAAACCAAACCCGCCCCACGGGTGGGAAAAAATTAAAAAAGCTACCCTAATAGGGTCGGTTTGGTTCGGGTATCTATCAGTTTCGGGTGAAATTGTCATCCTTGTGTGTGTGTGTGTGTGTGTGTGTGTGAGAGAGAGAGTGTGTGTGGAAATCACAGGGGCAAATGGGGGAGAGAGAAAAAGAACAGTAGTATTTCTCTCTCTCAAATTTTGAATCTAGAGAGAAGCTCGGATGGATTAATCTGATCTCTCGATCCGGTGTGTGCCGTTGAAGTTGCAATATATTTACAAAAATTTCACTCAAAAGTTAGTTTGTGAGATGAATATTTTTAGACCGTTGAATTGTATAGAATGAAGGGTGGGAATTTGTTTGTTGATGAATATTTTATTGAAAACAATCCTTGTTTTGTTATATATATATATTGAAAGAAACAAAAATGGACTTCGGCTCCAGGTGGAGACTAAGGCTGTCACTCGAACACCCTGGAAAAAAAAATAATTTAGAAATACATGCAAAAAAAAAATTTACGAATTTTTTTCATTTTGAACACCCAAACCAATAAATAATCCCACAAAATATTTGAATACCCAACCCAATTAGAGTCCATTACAAAATAAATAAGAGAAAAATATATATATAATTAAAAACATAAGGCCCAATTGAAGGGGCCCAAATGTAATGGAGTACAATTTGGCCCCTATTTTATTATTATAAAAATTAAGGGGTCCTGAGTGTCAATAAAGAAGTTAAGATCACGGGAATGTGATTTTGCTACAAAATTAGTGGAGATAAACAAGCTTGTGGCATTGGTATTGACTCTTCCTGTCGCTTCTAATATTATGCAACGTTTCTAGAGGACCGTAATAGAATTTCTAAACACCCTCACGAGAATTCCTAGAGCCGCCACTGACTTAAGTTGACTAAATTGTGAGGTATCTAGAATAGATATGCATGGAATTTGTTGTGGTTAAATGAGGGGTACGTGGAAGGCTACCAAAAACATGCATTGGTGTGTTGCTTCTGTATAAGACCTTTCATTTTGTCTCTTTGGACGGCATGCTGGAAGGCTACCCAAAACATGCATTGGTGTGTTGCTTCTGTATAAGACCTTCATTTTGTCTCTTTGGACGGGGCATGCTGGAAGGGAATGGGAAGAGTTTTTGTACTGCGTGGGGATGAGAGGAGTTGCAATGGAGAGAAGGAAAGAAATAGAGAATAATAGAAGTTTGGAATTTCTAAGGTTGGCTGCACGAGCGAGGGTAGCAACGCGGGATCAACATTTTGGAGGATTTTATGAGAATAGTTGTGATTAGTGTTTTGTACTAATTTTGGAAGACATATGTGTTATTTTTCTTTACCTATGTGGACAAATGATAGAGTTATTGTTACGATTAGTTTGTGGTGCTTGAGGATCTGAGTCGTTACTGTATCACACAAACTTCGAGTCTGCGGAAAAGACGGAAAAATGTTGACCAAAATTAATTTTATTGATGTATGAAAATTTAGGGTTACAATCTCTGTATGAATTTCAAAGAAATCGATCCTCTTATTCTTCTCTTCGAATGTTGAAACGAGGGCTTGAAAGCTTGATCTCGAATTGAACGGCGAAATCTTCTCCAAGATTTGTGGAAAAGATTGATGACGTGACTTGAATGTTTTTCAGAGCTTTTGGGCTTTGATTTGAAGAACTGTCTTGCTTGACGAAGACTTGAAGCATTCTAAAGAGCTTTGGATGCTTGAATCTTCAGAGCTCTGCTTGCTGATGGAAGCTTGAATGCCTCCCAAATATGAGAGAGGGCACCCTATTTATAGGGATGGGGAGACGGAGAGTTATGGCAAGATTACAATTCTTTCCATATCTTTCTCTTTAATTATTTCCTTGTTTGATTTAAAGGAAAATAATTACTCCCTCCGTTCCTATTTGTTGGTCCACTACGAAAAGTCGTGCCACTTTTCAAATAAAAAAATAAAGTGTTTTTGTGTATCATTTTTCAAATTTTTTTACACTGAATTAAAGTACACATCGTGTACTTTAATTCGGTGCGAAAAAATTTGAAAAATGATGCACGGAAGCACTTAATTTTTTGATTTGAAAAAAGGCAAGAGAGAGAGTGTGGGACAAACAAATAGGAACGGAGGGAGTAAAATATAATAAAGATATCTTTCTTTTATTTATTTTGGGAAAGATAATTATATATAACAAGATATATAATTTATTTCACCAAGTGGCATAATTTAATTGGCCAAACTCGATCAATAAATTACTGTGTCATTTTGACATGTGGCGCCATTTAATTGGTCCTTTCACATATCTCTGACTTTTGACTTGTAAACATGTGGCATCATTTGATTAGCCAGTTATCGTGCTTGGTCTTTTAACCTACGGACACTTGGTAGCATTTAATTGGCTCGTCCATGAAAATTTGACTTTGACCTATGACACTTGGCAACATTTAATTGGCCAATTTGCGTGCCCTAGGAACACGTGGCGATTCGTGATAGGCTAGAAATTTTACATGCCTATAGTTACAATGTTTCATGAATGTTTGAGATGAAAGAGTGATAACCCAATCTAGACGTGACTTTATAGTATGTTTCCTAAATGTTTGAGATGGAAGAGTGATAGGTGTTTGTTCATTAGTACTTATATTATGCTCTTACGAACAGTTGTGTGCATCTATGCTAGGGCTGCCCAGCGGATCATCCGATCCGTCAATCCGACCAATCCGAACCATCCGTTGATCCATCCGAGGTATGTACGGATGGGTTGCAGATCGCCCAACCCCTAAGTTCACGGATCCGGATCGGATCCGGTTAAATCCGATCCATCCGTGGCCAAATTAAAAAAAAAAAAAAAACAGTCTGCTACACGTGTGCGGTGTACACTAACCCTAATCTCTAAGTCTCAGCCTCTCAACTCACTTCTCAGAGGTCTCACTTTCACCCCGACCCAAATCTCCTCTCAACTTTCGTTCTCTCCGCCGCCCTCTAAAACTCCACACCGGTGCTGTACGACCTGGTATGACTCTCTCTCTCTCTCCCTCGCCGTAGATCGGCGACCACAGTTGACGACGGCGCTATGCTCGTCACCTCCGAGTCTGTTTTTTCCGAGAGTTTTTTTCTTTGTATCTATCTATGTATGTATCTAATCAGTTATTTGATGATGGTGATACGACGAAGGCGCTATTCCCTGATTACTTATTTTATTTTTACCTTATTGAACAGGTCTTATATGATGATGGTGATAAAGAAGTACTAAATCTTAGGAAGGAAGTATGGGAGTTTGTCGGAGATGGCTCTATGTCAGATGAGGTGGGTTATTGGACAATTCATATTTTAGTTCTCAATAGGTTTATGTTTCGTAGTGATTCGTGCTAATGATGCCATATATTTTTTTGGCAGGAACAAACAACTGAAAACCAAAGTCCTGATCCTTCCCATGAAGTGTAAGTGTTGCTTTCATTTGATTTGTGCCCCAATTAGTGCAAAATTGTCACTATTTCCAAACTTGGGAATACTCCAGAACATAGGAAAATAAAAAGTTGAATAGCTTGACGGATATTCAGTCACAAATCTAGACGCAACTTCTGCCATTTTTTTTTTCTATAAAAAATGGTCAGCTGATCTTTTTAATTCGTCTGTATTGATATGTGAATAGTTGTTGGTTACAGTGCTCTGTACAGGGCTTTGTTACAATTTCATACTTGATTCATCTGTTAGACTGTTACAGTTTCATTCCATTTCTCTGAAATTTTTGCGTGTTCTGTACAGGGCTTTGTTAAACTTGGTTCACTGATCAGATCACTTGGTTTCACTTGGTTCACTGACTGTTGGTGACTTGGTGTTAATTTTAAAGGTATATTGCTTAAGCTTCCATTATCTGTGCCTGGTTTGGTGTTAATTTAATTCAGAATTTGGGTATATTGTTAACAAAATCTGATTGTTTTTGTTTGTAGACCATGGCTTCTCAATCTCATCCTCCACCAGAGACCTCCTCCATTAATCAAGACGATGCTCCACCCTCTAAAAGGGCTTGCAAACAACCCCAAGATCCAGGAAAATCACCTCGAGAACCAGGTAAAGGTAGAAAAGTATCACCGTGTTGGGCACATTTTACGGGGGTAAAAAATAATGCTGGGACCATTGTAAAAGCCATTTGCAATTATTGTCTCAAAGAATATGCTGCCGGGTCAGGATCGAGTGGGACAAGCAACTTGTTGAAACATACAAGTAAATGTAAGGATAATCCCGAGAACCAGGATAGTGACCAAAAAACCTTAGACTTGCTCGTAAAACCAGGGGTGGGGGTTGAGCTTGTGGCAACTACCTTCACATTTGAGGCTTGCAAACGAGCTCTTGCTGAGATGGTTGTCATTGATGAATTGCCGTTTAACTTTGTGGAGGGCTATGGTTTTAAGAGATTTTGCAATGCCCTCCAACCGAAGTTCTTTCCCATCCCTTCTCGTAATACTATCACTAGAGAAGTTTGGGAAATTTATAGAAATGAAAAGGCTAGGTTAATGAAAGAAATGAAGGGTCGTAGAATTTGCTTTACCACTGATACATGGACTTCTATTCAGAATTTGTGTTATATGTGTCTTACTGCTCATTATATTGATGATGATTGGAATCTACAAAAGAGAATCATAAAAGAGAATCAAAATTGTTGTGTAACTCAGGATTGGACTAGAGTGGGAGCAGTTTGGATTTTGGATCATAGCTCAAGTTTGAAGATTTATTATTTGTGATCTTATTTTGGATGAATGTAATTTAAATTTTAAAGTACTAGTAGTGAGGATTGAGGACTTTAGGATAAGACTTTGGTTTGTTTGCACTTTGGTTTGTTGTGCATGTGGTTTATTGGTTTGCATTTGAACTTTATGTGACTGTGTGTGTGGTTTAAGGATTTGAATGTGTAATTTTTGGACTCTTGGCTTAGGTGTGGACTGTGGAGACAGTGGAGTGATGATAAATTGATAACGCATAGGTGTGCATTTGAATTTGTAATGTTTGAATTATACTTTCCAATCTTCTATAGTGATGATAACATTATAGTTTCTTGAGAAATGTTTGAGCCGAAAAATGGGCTGGAATATGATTTGGAAAATTTTCTAGATTGGCCCAAGTTAGAGGCCCATTTGTCACAGCCCAATCCGTCAAATCCATCCGGAACCGATCCGCGAAATCCGGAACCGATCCGATCCATCCGTATGTCACCTACGGATGGTTCTCGGATCCTAAAAACCCAAATCCGTTCTGACCGGATCGGATCGGATCCGTATCTGAACCGGCCAAATCCGATCCGTGGACACCCCTAATCTATGCTATGCTCCTAGGAACGGCTACGTGCATCTATGTTATGCTCCTATGAACAGTTGTGTGCATCTATATTATGATCCTGTGAATGTTTGAGGTGAAAGTGGGCAGGTGTTAAGAACGAGACTTCAAATAACTAGGTGTGTAGCGTAGGCATCCAATAAAATATCCAAGTGAAATAGTACTAGAAGCAATGCTTACACGTCTCCCAGTTGTATTTTTGTTTCTATTTTGTCTGATACTACATTGAGAATAATATTGCAGAACTGCCACACAGCTCGCCATATAGCCAATTTTTTTGCTACTACACTACAACTGAAAATATCTCACAAATTATGTCGTCCCATGATTTCTTTTTGCACTACAAAGATTAATACAAGCATATTATCGTACTATTTTTTTTTTGTTTGGTAATTTAGCGAGAAATTAAAAGGGGTTAAGCGAATGTACAGCTTACAAAGGGCATACCCTAAAAGAAAAATTGCGTACTCCTCGACACAACCCGCCGGGGTGGGAAATAAGAAGTCCAGCACAGCCCGTTGGGATAGGTATAATAAACATAAAGTAGCAAATTTGTGGCTTCAAATAGCCCGAAACAGCTGCAATGCGGAACCGGTGTGTAGAGATTTGAGGTGGGGACCTTTGTATTATCGTACCATTTGCTGGTTCCATTACATGAATAATTACCAACCATGCATATTTTCTCTTAGCAAAGCGCAAGTGCAAGATGGACAACACAATGTGTCCCACATTTAAGGTTGTTCGAACACTTGTACGAGTATTTTATACAAAAGTAAAGAATCGAGTTTTGATTGAAGTGATCAATGAAGATAAGCCAAAAGTTAACCTTGAGAATCATGAAAAAAACAATTTGGGATTGCTTTTCAACCAAGGAGTTGAATCTCGATTCAGAGGTAAAATGATTTTTGAGTAGTTTGTGCAATATTGTACGGGGATAAAATCCACGTATGCGTATGATCACGTGCCTCTTCACTGGAAACCTAATTCTGCAAGACAAACACGGGTTAGAGCACCTTTGCCTCTCATCGGCAAAGGCCCTCCGATGCTTAAATTAGTAAGGAGTTACTAGTTAAGCCAAAGAACAACGCGTATAACAGAGTGTTACAGCGTACCTTTCTTCGTGGGTATGAGGCTTTATTTATAGGTATGAATTACTTGTTGATGAAGGCCTCACATTGCCCTAGTTTCCTATTTGTTTTAAGAAACCTTTCCTGATAGGACTCTTCCTATTAGGTATATTGTTGCCATGTGTTGCAAGACTTCTTCCCATATAGGTCTCTTTCCTATATGGTTATGTAACATATTCCTAGTCATACTGGGAATATCTATGTTGATCCCTATAATTACGGGATCTCCTCTTATCACATAAGAGACCGACTCAGAAACTTCTGGAATGCTCCACCGCCCTATACTCTTAAGGTTGTCCTGGCCGTGCCCCCACATAGCTCGGCACGGACCGTACGAGGCCCAATTCACATATGCCAAGCTGTACCTAGCTGAATCATGTAGTTCCATAATGCTGCTCTAGCTATATTCGTAGCTTAACTAGCTCGGCCGTGTCTTGAGGTGTTCCCACAAGGTTTCCGCCGAGCCAATCCACCTTCACTTGGTGCTTAGATTATTGTCATGGCTCTATTCAGGGTCAGGCCAGTACGGCATGGGGTTAAGGAACCCTTCCGCAGCAACGCCGAGCTATGTACCCTCTCGTGGTGCTCAAGTCGAGCACGTGATTTGTCTTTTCTGAAGGTAATTGGATTTTACCCACTCCAAATATATTGTGGATTCTACTTGCTTTAGCAAAACTAATAATTCTATTTACAAATTTGATTTCCTTCTTCCAATGACAGGAGAGGCAACTTGATATGTTAGATGGAAATAGTGGCTATATTGAACTATCAAGAAAGTTAAAATTAAACAATTGATTTGAATGCACAAAAAGCGAGTTTGTCAACTAAGTTCGTTATTTTAATGTTTGCTAAATGCTTCATTCCATTTTCTTAATTATATATAATATTTTGTAAACTCACTTTGTTGTTGTACACACCTCAATTTGGACTCTTCGGATGTCTTTAAGCAGTAGCTAGTTGGCTCCTGATGACGAAATAGATCGAAACGCACCTCGAAAGCTAGGAACAATGCTCCTTCTATTTTAAAACCCAAAGAAAACATTTTAAAAAATAGGAGTCTAGTGTTCAAAAGCTGTACTCAAGCGCTCAAGTCTAGGGCTGACCAGAGCGCTCAAGTCAAATCTGACTGCTCAAGTCCTCTAGGCATGCTTGACACTGTAGAGCATCTATCAGGCGGCTGGTTGCGGGATTCCTTATGCAAATGGCTGGGGATGGGGCAGGGCACGTCTCTCCCCATCCCCACCACGTCCAATCATGAATATTCCTCCCAAAAAAAATCCTATAAATACCCCCCATTTGAGTGTAAAAGAAAAGTAAATTTCTTTTTGAGAGAGAGTGTTACTCTTGCATGAGAAATCAGCCAGAAAAACAATTCAAAATCAGTTTTCTTCAATCTTTCATACCGCAAAACTACAAAATCTCAAAAAACCTTCGAACACCTTCAAAAACTCCACAAAAACCTTTGCCTACACACTAAATTTTTTTTAAAACAAAAATCAAGTTTATCAAACCAAACACCAACCTCAACCGTTTTTCAAGCACCAACAAACGAAGGAGCATTTTTTTTTTTCACTGAACAAGTTTGGAAACCTCTCCTAAATTTTTGTTTTGCTACATTGAGGGGAGCCATAGGGCTTGCCAATTAGTCGTACTGACTCCGAGCTTAGTTGGCCTTTATTGTACAAAAAAATGGTGGGATAAAATTCTGTTCCCAGGAGGAGTCTTGAGCGCTTAAGGCCGGTTCTTGAGCACCCATAAGCTCCTCCCAAGCACTTAGCTCTGTTATCTTCAGGCTTCTAGGGCAGATCCATCCTTGTGAGGTCTGAGACATTTGTTGTCTATTTACTGTTTTTTTGTACTGTATTTAGTATTTGTAAGTACTATAAACATTTATTTCAAGTGAAAGCAAGCCACTGGTCCCAAATCAGTCTCATGTACCAACCCTGAGCCTCGTTGGTCTTTATATAGACAAAAATAGGTTTACTTTGAATCTGTCGAAAGCCTACACTTGGGCACTCAAGACCATTTCTTAAGTGCCCACGGCGTGGTGCTGAGTGCTCAAGAGTTCTTCTAAAATACCCTGATCTGTTTTTGTTCTCTATTCATATAATTTGTTACTTTTGGGTGTGCACTGTCCTTCCAAAGCCCAGATTAGGTTATTTCAGAGGCTGGAAAAAATGTATTTTGTAGGCCTTAAAAATATACTTCCTCATAATTTTTTTTTTTTTGGCATCCAATTAAAGTACTCAATGAGCACTTTAATTTGGTATAAACTAAATTACCAAATTATTTAAAAATATTATTTTTTCAGGGCTTGAAATTGTATGTATTCTTATAATGGGCATTTAAAAAGGCACGGAGGGAGTACAAATTTCGGATGTGATGTAAACAAACTAAACATAAAATGGTCATACGGATTCCAATTTGGCAGGCTTTATTATGGTCTATTTTCACACCGTAGACCAAATTTCGGATGTGGGACTGCCTTCCCTTTGGATCTGGCTGTGGTGCCCCAAAGTGATATTGGGGCACCGGTGCCCCCATTTTTTCTGAGCCATTACACGGCTTTGTTCGGATTGGAACTGAAAAACAAATTTTCGTTCTCAAGAAAAAAAATTGTGATCGGATTCCAACTGCAGCAGCAGCAGTTTATGGGTTCCAATGACGTCAATTTTGCGCAGAGAGAGAGAGAGAGGTGTTGGCTGGGTTTTGGACTGGGGCCCACTGCCCCAGTTTTGCGCACAGAGAGAGAAAGAGAGAGGCGTTGGCTGGGTATGGACTGGGGCCCACTGCTTGGACTTGAGTTTGACTAGACTGGGGACCACTGCTTGAACTTGAGTCAGACCACAGTACGGAGTGTTAATGGGTTTTACAAAAGTGTTTCCAAGGCATATTTTTGAAAAGTTTTGTAGAATGAATCCGAACAAGGCCGCATCTTCTGAGTTGATCTCAGCCATCAATTACCCACTCCCCTCGCTCTCCTATAACATGCACAACCGGTTGAAAAT
Organism: Vaccinium darrowii; assembly: GCA_020921065.1. Taxonomy (NCBI): domain Eukaryota; kingdom Viridiplantae; phylum Streptophyta; class Magnoliopsida; order Ericales; family Ericaceae; genus Vaccinium; species Vaccinium darrowii. The sequence goes on from CM037154.1 coordinate 24,232,344, forward strand.
TTTGAAAACCCTAAAATCACGTTTGGTGGTCTCTCAACCCTCTCTTCATTGTACCGTGCCTCACTCCTCCAGCTCTGCTACTACCCTATCTCCATCTCCTCCACGGCAGATCCTCAGTTCGGTCGCTTCTCTCTCTTGCTGCAAAAGCCCTAGTTGAAGTACCCCTTTCTCTCATGTTTCAGCTCCATAATCTTCCCGTCGGAGAACGTTAGGAAACGGTACGAACTTCCTTTTGGCGTACACAAAAAATCTAGGGTTAGGGTTTGTTGTTACTCATCTCTGCACAGAACTTGCTAAAGGAAGAAGATGATTTCAACAACGAAGGGTGGGCGTGGTAAGCCCAAGGCGACCAATTCCGTCTCTAGGTTCCACAAGGCAGGCGTACAGTTCCCCATGGGTCGGTTCGCCTGATTTCTCAAGGCTCGGAAGTATGCCGAGCAGGTGGGTGCTGGTACTCCAGTTTATCTCTCTGTTGTCTTGGAATACCTCCTGCCGATGTACTTGCTTTTCACTGATTGCAATCGTCTTCCTTGGATTTCATTACATTTTGTATAAAAATTCCAGCTTTTTTGTTTGCAAGTTGTAGCATTTTCCCCTGTAAAGTAGGAATTTGATTGATTAATGGAATTAGGGGGAAAAAATTTGGGATTCTGGTTGCCCCATTGGATGATAGGTGGTTCTTGGCATAGGACTAGTTTGCTTTTGGATATTTATTGTTGATTATAACTTTTTTTCGCTAACCATATGCATAGTTTTTCCGTGTTTCATCTAAAGCTCTAACGAGATTCAATTCATTGTTTTGAACTAGCTTAGTTGTGATCCTTATTCACTCCATTGTTTGCTTCCACGGGGTGTTACTTATTTTTTAAATTATCTCCATTCAATCCAGTCTGATGATATGTTTGATGGGATTTGTATCACACATGTGCTTAGGCTCCTATTTAATTACTTTAATGGTGTTGATAAGGGACAAAAGGGCTATTTGGGCTCAACAATTTTGAGTGCTAAAATCAGTTTTGGGGTTGTGGATTTGGAAACAACACTTTTCCATGGATTTGCTTTTTTTTTTTTACATTCTTTTTCTCATTGATGTTCAATTTTTCCATTGACGTTCTTTTTCAATGGTATTATGAAGAACAGATTGGCTTTGGAGTTGATCATCTTTAAGGATAACAAGACAATGACATTTCTCATCGAGAAAGTTCAAGACAAATACCGCGATGGAAGAAAAAGTTGATGACATTGCGATTATTTAGAAGGAGACAAAAAATGATAGATGTGTCCCTTAAAATGATATATGGTGGTTTTTGCAGACCATTGTAGCCTTTTGTAGACTTGACATGGCTTGATAGCCTTTTGTAGACCATTGTTGAAGAATATGATGCCTTAGTGGCTATTTATGATATATTGCTATTTTTGTTTTATTAGAGTTGATGTGACTTGGCTCTTGTTCAATGCTCATATATCGTTGTTATTGTTTGAGATAGGTTTTTTTTTTTTTTTTGCACTAAATTCTAGATTTACTTACCACTAATATAGGATGCACTAACTAAAATTTGGACACAGATATGGTACTACTTCAAAATACAGGTCAACTTACATGACAAAGGTTCCACAGTTACAAAGTTCTAATAGCTTAGTTCATATGAACGAAGGTTCCAATTACATCAAGAAATTCCGTATGTGTAACGATCTGGTTACGGTTCTCAATTTTTTGGAACCGTTAGATATGGTTCGGTCCCTTGATATCTACAAAATCGGTCCAAACCGGACCATGTATACCCCTAGTAAGTCTTTACATATGTAGTGGTAATTGTGACCTAAACAAACTAAAAATGCATCAATGAGATAATTGGGATCTTTCGCTCGGAAAAAAAAACCCAAAAACTGATGTATAACGAATGACAATGAAAAAAAAGAAGTTTCTTATTGTGGCGAAACTAATTAATTGGTGAAAGTATTCAACTTATTGCACCTAAGAAGTTGGAAAAAAAAGTCTTACCATATAGTCAGTATTTCCTTTTCAAATGGTAAGTACTGGAAAAAAAATTGTGGTATATTTATATTAAGAAGTAATAGTCAAATGTTGCACCTTGTAAGTTGGGAAAAAAAAAAACTGAATATGTAGTAACTATCCTTTCCAAAAAGTAAGTATTAGCAGATGCCGTGGTATGTTCACATCATGAAGTAACATATGAATGTTATGGTAGGAAAATCTCCTAGCATCAACATTACTCCCTTCATTCCTTTTTAAGTGATACCTTTGAAAAACGTGTGTTTTTGTGGACGTTTAAAAATGTACTTCCGTATAACGTTTTTAATTTTTTTTTTTTTTGGCACCAAATTAAAGTAGTCAATGATAATTTTTTAGTCAACTCATGATAATTTTTATTGGTCAGAAACATATATCATAACTAAAATTAGATGGATTTTGTGCCAACAAAACATGAAATAAGTTGGCAAAGTTCTTAATGATCTTCATGTCTAATGGTAGAAATTTCTATACATTATGGTAAGTATGACCTCAACAAATAAAAAATGGCACAATGTGTGGTAAGCAAGACTTCAAACTTGTTGTAACTTTATAAAATATTTGAATACGTAGTAACTGTTTCCTTTTCAAAAGGTAAGTACCAGTAGAAACCGTAGTATGTTCACATCAACATACGACTTGTTATGGTGGTAAAAAAGATCAGATGGTGTGGTATTCATAGCCTTATGCTATGGTAAGTATGGTATTAATGACGGGTAATTATACATTTATGTAACATAGTTAATACACCATATAAGGGTAGTTGGGAAAATAACTACCAATATATTTAATGTCTCTTAGTTGTACTTAATTTATATTATCTTGCATTTAAAACATATTTATCTTTAATAATAATGAAACTAAATAATATATTGAATAAGGCATTATGGATCAATGGTTAGCAGTTACCATTACATTAGTCAGTTGTATCAATCACTCATTGATTGCTGCCAATCAACACTACTGTTAAGTACTACATTGAGTAATAACATAGATAATATCAACCTAAACTAGCCAATTGTATCAATCACTCATTGATCACTCTTAACCAACATTACTGTTAACTACTACATTTAGTAATAACATTAATAATATCAACTTATATTAACCAATTTATTTTAGCCAATTGTATTAATGCTTGCTCAATCATCACTATTTATCATTGACTATTAGTTGTTAGATTCTCATCTTATATTATATTGATCAATTTTAAAATTCTTTGATCAATCATTTAAACTCTTAGTCGAATGACTCTGACTACAATCGATAATTGTGATTAATCGTCAATCAAGCACTACCCAACGTCAACTATAGCTATTAATTGTTACAATATCACGTTAATCAATTACAAAAATTAATTTAATTTCTTGTTCTGCATCTAAATTTGATTGATTAATCTAATTGTATTAAATATTTTATCTTAATTCAGTGAAAGATCTTATTAAATCATTTAATATTTATTACTTATTGATTTAGCATTTTTTATTCAACATTTTTATTATAATTATTGTAGTGTGTGTTTAAATAAAAATTATTTTTGCAAGTTATCAAAAATAATAAATGAATATCCTTTTTCACATGGTCATCATAAATTTAATAGTTATTTAAAGATATTTAAAACTACGTTATTGTAATTTGGAGATTATTATTATATGATTAATATTTTTATTTCAAAAAATTGTTATAAGAATTATACCTACACAAATTAAAAAATTTAACTAAAGCATTTCTTCATCTCATTTTTTAAAGTTGCCCATAACAAAAAAGCTTAGCTAAAAGACAATTTAGAGTGGATTAAGTAAAAAGTGATGTGGTGTTATAAAACCCCCAAAAGTAAGTATTTTCCCGCTCAAAATGGTGACATGCTACCGGATTGACTAGTCGCCTTATCGCCTTATTTTGTGGTAAGTATTCCCTTATTTCGTGGTAAGTATTGCCTTATCATGTGGTACTACTTAGTTTATTTGGTGGTATGTATTTCCAGTTTTTATGGCAAGTAAAATGCAATTTTATTGGAGGGAAAACTGTAAAACCACCTCATTTTTTGGCAAAATCACATACTTTTTTTTATCCAATGGCTGAAATTTGTTTATTTTAGATCTAATGGTTCAAATAAAATGGGGCACCATAGAAAGATTCCTCCCCTTTTCACACACTTTTTCTTCCTTTCTTGTAGTCTTCTGGGGTCCCTCCCCCAACCACCAACCCAACTAACAATCCATTCACGACCCTGAATCTCGTACTGTACCGGCCGGTACGTACCGGATTAGTGAAAAAACAGTACCATGACCTTTTAATACCGTCCCGGCCTCATGACCTTTTATACGCCAACTATAATTATAGTTAATTTTATAGTTAATTTTATGAAGAATTGGATGATAGGAGGAAACTTTTTGATTTATATATATACACCAACTATCCAATCCAGGATCTCGGATTGGAGGTTTTTTTTGATGTTTTGAAGGTCTTAAAACATGTTTTTGCATGATCTAAACCGTCGAATGTGTTTAAAAAGTGTTTTCAAGGGTTCCCGCAAGAAATCATCCAAAAAAAATACTGGGAAGGGCTTGATCCGAGCAGTTTTTCACAAAAACTGCACATATACATTTTTATGAAAAACCACTTAGATCAAGCTCTTCCCAGTATTTTTTTTGGACGATTTGTTGAGGGGACCCTTGAAAACATGTTTTAAACACATTGGACGGTTCGGATCATGAAAATTTGATCCGAAACTATGAGTCCCGGACCTAGGGATCCCGGATTAGATCTGGACTATATATATATACACATATACAAGTAGTACCGCTAAATCCGAAACAGTACCAGTACTGGCCTGGTACTGGTACCGTACCGTACCAGTAAGAAAACCGGTTCCTTGTCTGGTACGAGATTCAGAACCTTGTTCAAGACTCCACTTTGTCATTCGAAAAAAGGAAAATAAAGCCTCCATTTTCTGTTACTTTTTCCTTTCAACGATCAAGTGAAAGGATCCAAATGACTCTTTAGTTAAACCCCTTTGGTATCGCTGCACTGAACATAATTCCAACAAAATTTTGGATTCAGTGTGAACTTAGAAATAGTTCAAAATATAAAACCAAGAAAAAAACATCCATAACACTGCAACATGTCCCTTATACTAACATTGGAGGGAATTTTTTACCTTCTTGTTTGATAGCATAAACTTCTTTTATATGATTAGAGTAGCACAAAATTAGCCTTCTCCGAAAGCAATGGTCGAGCGAGGGAGGTTAGTAGGAGTTGTCTCCCCTACTACAATTTGAAAAACTCTACTATTATATTGAAAAAATTTATCTATCATCACTTTATATAGCCCCACCTCTGCTCCAGAGAGAGACGGAGCTCCTAAGTGGGGGAGGTGGCACGTACCACCCCCGGTCCAAAAAAAAAAAAACTTTGAATTGCAAGTGTAGTGTTATTCTTCAAAACACATGTATTATGTTTGGTATTAAGCATATTGACAAGTGATTAATCGATAAAAGTGTTTAAGTTTTGGATATTAAGTACTTTGCTGGATAATTAACCTATGAAAATGTGTATTTTTACTGGTATTAAAAATAATTAATCTTTGAACACTTGCTAAAAGGGTCATGCTAACGGATGCCATAGTTATAAGGTTAATTACTTCCTCTGACCATAAAGATAATCCACTACCAAAAATCATTCGATTTTCAAATAAAAAATAAAGCACTTTCATGCATGATTTTTTTACATTTCTTGTGGGACGGAGATTAAAAAAAAAAAATACATATATATATATATATATATATATATATATATATATATATATATATATATATATATATATATATATATATATATATATATATATATATATATATGTTTCAAAAATTGCACTTAATAGACTATTTTTGTGGGACGGAGAGAGGAAACACTTTTGGGTGCCACCTCCAAGTCAGAATCCTGGCTCCATCCCTTGCTCCATAGATTTAACCCGTCCCCCTACGCAAATATCTTGACTCCCAGCAAGAGAGGCTTTAGGAAGGTTGTGGGCAACCCCGATAATTGTTAGATTAACCTTAACAACCGAAAGATAAGAAAATGTACAAGACACCGACGCAATATCCAAGTACCTGTACCGAACAGTTCAACAATTTAAGAGTATCCTTTTATTTTCATTTCGCTTTCACTAATCTTTCGTGGCAACATATTCAATTATTGAAACATATTTGATTCTGATTCTGATTCTGATTCTGTTACTTGGTGGAGAAAAACAAGAAAAGAGGACGGTTAATTCTCCTCGTTTTGCTAGAGGAAAATATGCAAGAAAACATAAGGATGATATTATAAGAGAATCTTCCACTTTTCTCCCACCATTTCTGGTTCTTCGAAATTGTCACCAGCTGGTAAAAAACTGAACTCGCTATCCATCTATTAAGCAAAATCGCAAAATGAGAAGAAACTTCAGTTTTTTGGGTAAATAGACGATACAATAGTAGTTAATTTCATTCTTATCAATTCAAGGTAATTACAAGATGGGCTCTATCTTTCAAGAGGTACATTTACACTGGGGGAGAAATAAGCACCAAGCCGCACTCTACAAAGAGAAGAATATGCCAAAAGACTTGCCAGGATCTGGAGATGTAACAGAACTCTGCAGCTTTCACATAAGCGAAAAATAACTTATTTCCGTCTCCGAGTTCTTCGACCAATCTGAAATAAACACCACAAAATTTAACACCACAGCAAAACGAGGTCAGCTAAAGTGCAAAGATCAATAAAACAAAATGCATGATCCACATTACACTGGACTTCTTTTAGGCTATCTTAGATTTGTCAAGGGTGACTGAAAGGCTAAAGATCTAAAACGAAACCAAAGGCAACGGTTTTTATTGCCCCCCTCTCTTGATGAAAACAAATTGTCAATTTGCTTTGCTTCATCATCCGTAAAAAACGTAACGCGCAAGTGTTCTTGTCCTGTTTCTTTCTCTCGACAAATCCAACAACGCAATATAGCCATTTTTGACCTTTCAGTAGATTATTACAATTTACAAGCCCCTGAGGTTCGTTTGGACAGAAGTAGTTTTCAAACCAAGAGATTTAATGTTTAATTCCAATTCTAGTGAAAATAAGAATAGAAGATGGGATAGAAATAGAAATGAGATGTAAAAACTCCTACTTAAATACTACATAGTCAATCCAAATCAATCACAGTAAATCTCCCAACTCATTGTCCAAATCCAGATCCTTCTCACTGAATATACAAGCCAAGATAATAGGAGAATCAGAAATTCAACTTTTTCACGGCAACAATAAGCTTCAGAAATCTGGCTTTATGTGTATTATGCAAGTGAACAGAGAGTGAATTGTGCAAGCGGAAAGAAAGGAAAAGGAATTAGAAAACAAAGTCAATCTTACAACTTTATCATTCTCATCAATAACTTCAGATGTTGACATGCCCAATGAGAGTTTCTGCCCCTTGTTCTCCTTACCTGCAACCAGAAGTCACAGAATTGGCCCTAAACCACCAGAATAATAGTTTCATATATTACACTTCACTACAATTTGCCATCCAAACCCTTATATATATATACATAGTTGCATACAAATAATTCGTCAGCACAAAAAAATAAATTAAGGAAACAAAAATTTTCTAAGTCTTAATCTAATATTCCTGGCTCATTTTTATTTTATTTTATCAAGCTCCGAAATTGCTAGTTTTAAAACACAATCAACAACACAAGCAACTCCTGAAGTAATTCAAGATTTCTCCAAGAAATTTTAACTCCTAATTCTAAATTTTAGACGTAATTTTTCAATTTAATTACACATTTATTCATGTGTAATAAATTTACTCTCATAGTTGGATCGGGTTCCATAAGGATGCAACTAATTTGAACGCAAAGTGTCAGTAGCCAAATATATGCAAGTGCAGCTCATTTGTCTCCACCCATTTGGAATTTGGCGTGGCAGCTCACTAAAGTTGGACAATAATAAACCAACCCTATTTAGAGGAGTGAACTCAGATTTTCATAAGAGTTATGAAATCTTCTGTAGTAACTTTATCAGGGAAACCCATCAGGTTTGGGCAATCAAAGTTTTGAACGTCCAAACAAAGAATACGTATGAGGTTTTTGTTACGGCAAAAGTACTACTTGTTTAGAACTTTCTGCAGGCTCACAAAACTTAATTGAGAAAACAGTTTCCCAAATGAGATCAGATCTCATTTACCTTCTCTAACCAACCACAACTCCACAAATGCTGACTCATGTGTATGGACCCTCAATCAAAATGGACAGTTCTCCATCTCATCATTGTGGGGCCATATGAGAGTTAAGTTTCCCTCCATTGGATGGAGCCATGTTGTATGGTTCCCATCACATATACCCAAATGCAGCCTTATTAGTTGGCTTGCCATCCAAAACAGACTATCCACTGAGGATAGGCTTGTATTGTTTGGCATTAAGACCATCTCTTGTTGTAGTTTCTGTTCCAGTGAGGAGGATCATGACCACTTATTTTTTAACTGCCCTTTCACTAAGCAAGTATGGGATGATGTTTCACATAAATCTCAACTTGCTTGGCAACCTCAAACTTTGTCAAATTTGGTCAATCTCCTATCCTCTCTTAGGAAAAAAGATTTGAAGACTACTCTAATTAAATTAACTTTCACTGTGTCCCTATACCATATCTGGATAGAGAGAAACATCAGAAAATTTCAAAATATCCAGCAAAGTGTGCAATCCTTGGTGTACAAGATATGCTCTGATATTAGGTGCAGACTGTTGACCCTTCACAAAATCCCAGCAGGAGCTATTTCACTTTTGGAAGCTTGGAACATTTCAGATAACTGAATCATTAATATGAATACCCAGCATACTGCCCCTGTACTTGTGCACCTGTTTATTTCATTCTCCAACAATAGTGCTGATATGGTTCTCTATAACAGGTCACTCCAATGGATTGCAAGGGTTGCAAATATTATGGATTTCTAACAGCCCACTTAGGGCAGTGTGTTTTGCAGGTGGTTCATTGTCCAAGGATTGTGTGTGTTTGCAAAGTTTGCAGGTTCTCAGAAGGATCATAGCAGGCTTGGGGCAGATCCATAGCATTGCAGTTGCTCAGGTTGGTCAGTTTAAGGGAATTGGCTACATAGTGGACTAGTAATGCTTTCAGTGTAAGTGGCTGTACTTCATTTTGGATTTTTCGGATTGCAAGGGCTGTTGCAATCCGCTGCTACTATTCCTGTTTTTACTATTGTTATCATTCGGGTTGCAAGGGTTGTTGCAATTCGCTGCTACTAGTGTATCCTGTTGTTACTCTTGTTATTATTAGGGTTGCAAGGGCTGTTGCAATCCGCTGTTGATACTCTTGATTGTTGTTACTTTTGATTGATTGTTACTCTATGTACTGTATACTGCTGCTTTAGAACCCTAAGCTACTCCATGCCTGTTTTAGATGAGCGAATGCTCACATTTGACTGCCTAGCCTCAAGGGGATGTCCTTGGCAAGTTTGATCCCCTTCGGGAGGGGGCGTCCTCCCTTTTCATTGTGGTTTCATGCACAACAAATGTTAGATTGTACTGTATGGTCTCATATGGGCCTAGCCATGGGGGGATGTCCCTGGCACTGTATGATCCCCTTCAGGGAGGGGGCTTCCTCCCAATGTGGTACTATTGTACCCATTTCCAGTGTAACATAGGACCATATGTTCATCCTTTCCAAGGTCCTATTCCAATTTTCATGTTCAAGCTTCAATGCCCATGTTCAAGGTTCAAGCACCAAGTCTTATGTTCAAGCAGCCCAAGTCATATTTGTAGTTCCAAGTCAAGCCTATTGCTTTACTTTAGCTTCAATGTCAAGCCTCAACGTCAATCATTTAGATTCATTTTGAGTGTTTCTCTTCCATCTCCCTTGATGGCTTAGAAACACTTATATTTTTATTACATCTTGTTGCGATATACCCCTTACTTTTAGGGTCCCCATGTAGCCAAGTTTGGCCTCCCCATTTCTTTTGTTTCTTTTCTTTCTTTGGTCCTCCTGGGGTATGCCCCTTGTAGGCTGTATATCCGGTTAGCCTTTTTTCTATTTCAAGCTTATTTACCCAAAAAAAAAAAAAACAGCTTCCCAACAAATAATTCCAGAAATGAGGTTTGAGAAAACAGATTTTCAGTGAGAGAAGAGAGGGAGCCAAATGAAGTATCCCACTGCAGAATTTGTCTCCAAGGAGTATCTCTTCCTTTCTCCTGCTTTTACTCACTATTCTTCTCTTCTTTTCAATACAGGAATTCCAAAAACAAAAATTTGTTCCTTCTCTCCAAATACACTAAGGGGAGCTGTCCCTACTTCTATTTTCTTTTCAAAATGCTCTGTATTCGTAACTCCTCTTCCTTTTTGATTATCCACTGCTCTTATATTTACATATATTGTATGCTATATAAATTATAAATACATATAAATCTGTGTAGGTAACTTAGGGCGGGGAGATGAACGTTGTGAATGGTGGTTAAGTTATGGTTTCTATAAAGGTTTGGGGGAAGAAGATGAATGATAAGGGTGCTATTTGTCAGCCACAGAGGTTAAATGCCAAAGGGCCAAACCACAGGGAAAAGGAAAGGAGGAAAGCAAAAGAAACACCTAAAAACAACAATGAATGCATGTGAATCTACTTTGAAGGTGTAAATGACAATTATCAGAAGGAATATTAGAGGAGCTTCATAGTTATGACAATAACTCTAAAAAAAAAATTAATTCCAATCCTGACAAGATGAGACTTTAAGTTCAACTAAAACTGGGCCTTTCTTTCTTGTCAGTTGCAAAGTCAGACAACATAAAGAAGAAGAAGAACTAGCTTTTTATGTGAATACAAACCGGCTATTTCATGTCAGTTATCACCTAAACAACCATAACAGGCGAATTCTATGTTAAATGATAGATTCTTACCAGGTGTTGGGATCGTTCTCTTGAGAAAGTTCCTGTTTGACTTACTTGGAAAGCTTTTTGCTGGGCAAATATCATCCCAATATGCGTCATCCATTTTTGTTTGATGATTAACAGAATCACTGTAACAAGGATGTCATAGTTGGTATTGAAGCATGAGACTGCTTAATACATGGAAACAACATAACAAGATTAGGTAATAGACTCCATTTAGTGACATCACTCTTATCTGACACCAAATGCACTTACATATTCACTTGGTTTATTGAGTCACTGAATAGTTTCATTTTAAATAAGCACATACACAAAAGAATAAATAAAGAAAGGTGCTTTACTGAAAATGGCTCAAAACACCATTATCACAATTAAATGGCGTGCCTGGTGTATCGAGTAAAGGTTGGAGTTGAACTATCGCATATGTCACAAACAAAGGCCAAAACCAAATCCGCAAAGTGATCTAATCAAGCTTGTCGGGGAACCAGTCTTTGAGCATACCGAAAGGCACAAAGGCCAAGGTCTAAACATAAAAATTATGAGATCATTAACAACTTACCAGCGTTGTGAGTCGGAACAGTTTGACTCCTGCAATAGATACATGTTAAATTCGTGTAAGGACAATTTTTTCATTGCAAAATTAGCAAATAGAAATGGAAGCAAAATGGTCCAGTTATCCCAACTGACTGCAAACATTTCTCTTTTTCTATTTTTCTATGTGCAAAACACAACATTGTGAATCGGATAACAAAATAATCTGTTCACTTGATTTAATGGTAGACAATGCACTCATTTACCAGTAAAAGCTATTCTTCCATTCAATCAAAGTACTCTAGGCTTTATTCTCTACGACTTCAGATTACATAATGAGCAAAGAGGAAACACAAAATTGCTATTTCTAGTCATTTCGGGAATGATTCAGATATTGAGGGTTATTTGGTCTTTAGGCCACATTATAGTTAAGTGAAGGACATTTGAAAAGAACGGAAAATATTCTGCGATTTAGAAAGATAGTCTACTTTGGCCATTGAAAAAAAAAGGGTATTGTTTCTCTTTTCTCATCCTGACTTGTGGAGTTTGGGGATGTGATCTTCAGGTTATAATGTATGATGGTTTGGTCCTTTGGGGAGATGCAAATCAGAAGAAGGAACTTAATCATCTTTAGTTTCTATATATCAGTCTTCTGCCCTACGGAAATAAAAAAAAAAGGCAAGTACTATGCTTGCACTATTTTTACCTTTTCCAGCAGGAAGTCATCGCTTATAGGCTCCCAGTTTTCAGTCTCCAAGCATACAACTTCAACTTGCCCCTTGTCATAAGTTATCTATGTAAGAGATTATAAAAATTATGGTGCGACACCAATATAGTGATGAGCTTGCAAATGTAGGTTGTGTGCAGTACATAATTTTGAAAGTTACAATATGGCAAAAGAACGTAAAATAATGAATGCATGTAAGAGTAGTCTTGACCGCAACTATGTAATTAAGTTGATGACAAAGGAAGCACAGAGCAACAAGTATAAAATTATTAAATAAAATTTTTATATCAAACGAAATATTTTCATGCAAGCAATAAAAAATGAAATCTTGACAACATTGTGTATCCAACCATACATAATATCCGTACAAGGAAAATACCCCTTTGGCTCCGTTCAGTTGTCAGGAATGTTGTCTGGGAAACGTATTGTTGGAAAAGTAAAGTGAAGTAAATTAAAGGAAAAGGAAATTTATTTTACAGTATATGATCCGTTGACAAAGAGTTGCAGGAAAACTAGAATTCCTAGCAAGATATATTTTGCAGGAATGTGTTTCCGAGTAAGAAAGTAGAAATTCCCACAACTTTCTTGGTAACTAAACACAAAGAAAGTCAGGAAAATTAATTTTCCCATCCTTTCCATGCAACTGAACAGGGCCTTTATGGCTCCAGAGTGACTTAACTGGTTTTGTTGGTAGGAACACAGGCAGCTTTAAAATAGACTATTGGTGCATAAATTGACCGGGCTGATTAAGCATGCGATATGATCTCAAGACAAAATTATTCTTTGTTGGCATGAAATGCACCCATTAAATAACAGATGTGCCCATTAAATTAATGTTGTACATAAGAGGGAATGGTTTAAATTGCATTTATAGCAAAATTCCCATCAAATTTGTTGAAGCCAGGAATGCCACATCATCATGGTAACAACAAGGAACCCCCTTCAAGGCAGGGCCACTTTGGACCAATGCCACAAAGTAAACCCCAGATACCTATAACTATCAAAAGTAATGATAGGAACTTTAGCGGCTCCAAGTGTTAGAAGTTCAAAAATATTAGGTGATTATAATTCGCTAGGGTCTGCAGATAATAGAGAGCATGCCTGACAAGCCATGTCATGCTGGAAGGAAATTCTTTCATATCCAGGTTAAACCAAGGATCGCCTACTAGAAACAGGCAAAGATCATTTTTTGAACTACATAATGTTTTCCAAAAGAAAAAATTAACATCACCTTATGAGTATCATTTCTACGATCAAACCCACTGACTGTGCCTGAATAGTAGCTGAAAAATGGAAAAGCGATCCCGTCATACTGATACTTTCGACGAGAGAGAGAGAGAGAGAGGAAGAAAACATATCTGGTATATTCAACATCTAACAATTACAAAGAAGAGAACAAGATAAATAGAGCCCTAAACTAAAAAGACTATACTACCCTTAACATAGAAAAAGATTACAAAAGGAACCCTAATATAAAAGGGAAAATACAAAGTAAAACCCTATACTTTATATACTTTCACACCCCCCCTCAAACTCATGATGCGAGCCCAGAGAGCATCGAAAGTTTGTCAAGGAGGAAACGAAAGCGAGCGGTGGTGTGCGTCTTGGTGAAGAAATCCGCCAACTGAAGAGAAGAGGAGACAAAAGGTAGAGAGATAGTGCCAGACTGAAGATGGTGGCGAACAAAATGACAGTCGATTTCAATATGCTTCGTGCGTTCATGAAAGACGGAATTATGAGCAATCTGAATGGCACTTTTGTTGTCACAAAAGAGTGGTGTGGGAGAAGAGAGAGTGAGACCCATATCGGATAACAACCAGCGGAGCCAAACAACTTCAGATGTAGCATGAGCCATGGCCCGATACTCAGCTTCGGCAGTAGAACGAGCAATAACGGATTGTTTCTTGCTCTTCCATGAGATAAGAGAACCCCCCAGAAAAACACAAAAGCCAGAGGTAGATTTCCGATCAGAGATATCACCGGCCCAATCAGCATCGGCATATGCCCGAAGAGACAAATCAGAAGTAGAAGAAGAGAGAAGTAAACACTGAAACATGGTGCAACGAACATAGCGAAGAATACGTAGCAGGGCAGCCCAATGAGTAGACCGAGGAGCACAAACAAACTGACTAACTATATGCACAGCGTAGGCAATGTCCGGCCGAGTGACAGTGAGGTACACAAGACAACCAACAAGTTCACGATACATGGTAGGATCAGAAAGAGGAACCCCATCTGAAGCAGAGAATTTTGCATGTAACTCAATGGGAGTATCAACCTTTTTGTCATCAGTAATTTGAGCTCGATGAAGAATGTCGGTCACATACTTAGTTTGAGTTAAGAGATAACCTTTTGGAGAAGAGGCAACCTCAATGCCAAGAAAATACCGAAGAGGACCCAAGTCTTTCATTTCAAATTGGTGAAATAAATGAATCTTCACTTCATCAATAGCCGCACAGTCGGAACCAGTGATAATCATGTCATCAACATAGAGCAATATAAGAACCAAACCATGAGGAGTGCGGCGAACAAAGAGTGCAGACTCATGCGTGCTTGGTTGAAACCCAATCTGAAGAACCACATCATGAAAACGAGCATACCAAGCACGAGGAGACTGTTTGAGGCCATAAAGAGCACGACGGAGACGACAAACAAGGCCGGTGGCATGTGAGAGCCCTGGAGGAGGGCGCATATAAACTTCCTCAGACAAATGACCATTGAGGAAGGCATTTTTAACATCCAACTGAAAGAGAGGCCAATGATGTGTAGCAGCAACAGAAATTAAAAGGCGGACAGAAGTCATCTTTGCAACAGGAGCAAAAGTTTCCTCATAATCAATACCATATTCCTGAGAGAACCCCTTGGCAACTAAGCGGGCTTTGTACCGCTCCAATGAACCATCAGAATGAGTTTTAACTTTAAAAACCCATTTGCAACCAATGAGATTTTTACCATCGGGGAGAGGAACCAAGTCCCAAGTCTGAGTCCTATCAAGAGCAGTGAGCTCGTCATTCATGGCATGCACCCAGTTAGGATCATTACAAGCTTCTTTGTAGGAACGAGGTTCAAAGTAAGTATGGATGCGAGATAAGAAAGTGCAATATGAAGAAGAAAAACAAGTGTTAGTAAAACCAAGTCTTACCGGAGGGCGACGATCACGAGAAGGATACCGATGTGCAGGCGGATCAGAGTCATCAGAAGCAGATGAAGGACAGGGAGTTGGGCCAGTGCGACGAACATAATACTTGGGAAAGGGAGGAATGGGGTGGGAATCAGAAGAGGAAGATGGGAGATTAGGAACATCAGACACGTCAAGAGTACGAACATATTCTTCCTCAGAAACATCCAGAGGAAAAGGATCTATATGCACGAGATCCTCTTTGGCAATAGTGATGGGTCTGGATGGGAGAGAGAAGAAGGGTAAACGCTCAAGAAACGAAACATGCCGAGAAACATACAACTTTTTGGTCACGGGGTCATAGCAACGGTAGCCTTTTTGTTGAATCCCATACCCCAAGAAGACACATAAGACACTACGAGCACTAAGTTTAGTGCGGTCCTTCTTGGGAAGAAGGACGAAGCAAGTGGAGCCAAAGACACGAAGAAGGGAATAGTTGGGAACCTGACCACAGAGCCGTGCGTAAGGGGAAGAACCACAGAGAAGTGGAGTGGGCATCCGGTTAAGAAGGTACGCTGCAGTGAGCACAGCCTCTCCCCAGAATACGGCTGGCACAGAGGAGGAAAGAAGAAGAGACCGTGCAGTATTTAAAAGGTGACGATGTTTGCGTTCAGCACGCCCATTTTGAGCGGGAGTGTCGGTACAAGAAGATTGATGAATGGTGCCATGAGAAGCCAAGAATTCTGTAAACTCACCCAAAGAGTATTCTCCGCCTAAGTCAGAGCGAAGAACTTTGATTTCTGTTGAAAACTGAGTGTGAACCATGGAGTGAAAATTGCGATATGCTTGGTAAAAGTCTGATTTTCGTGTCAACAGATATACCCACGTAAACCTGCTATAATCATCAACAAATGAAACATAATATCGGGAACCACCTTTAGTAGCTATTGGAGAAGGACCCCATAAGTCTGTATGAACAAGTTGAAATGGGGAAGTGGACACAGATGTACTTCTATTGAAAGGTAAAGCAGACATTTTGGCAAGTTTACAACCACTGCATTCAGAAATGTCGCTGGCAGAAATGTTTCCCAAAACCCCAGACTTAAGCAAAAGATTCAAACGTTCGCTAGAAATGTGCCCTAATCGAGAATGCCAAAGATAAAAGGGAGAAGAGTTCTCATCTAAACAAAAGGACGACATAACAGTCATAGTAGACTCAATAGGAACATGTAAAGTCTCCAAAACATAGAGATCACCAACTCTACGCCCTGTCCCAATCTGCTTCTTGGACACACGATCCTGCACAACACAACCAGAAGAAGAAAACAAAACATCAAAGCCGGAATCAGATAATTGACTAATTGAGAGAAGACTAAGAGATAACTAGGGAACATAGAACACATTTGGTATAGAAAGGGAAGAAGATGGGGTTGGGATAATAGAACCTATCGAGACAACATGCATAAGAGAGCCATTTGCAGTGGAGATACTAATGGGAGAAACAGGAGAGACACAATGACTAAGTAATGACAATGTAGGGGTCATATGGTGGGAGCAACCAGAATCAAAGATCCATGTGGTAGGTAGAATACCTGTGGTATATGAACCATGCAAACCTGAGTGAGTGGTGGTCATGGCAGATGCTTGTAAAGGACCGCCCTGAGTGATAGCCAGAAATGTACGAAACTGCTCATAGTTCTCAAAGGAGGGATACTGCTGTGTACTGTCAATAGCAGGAGCTGTAAAGGTAGTTGGAGGACGAGAATACTGTTGTGGCGCACTAGACCAATAAGAGTAGTTATGCCCATTCAAATGAACATTGATTGCTCTGTCTTCCTCCATCGACATAGTGTCAAATCAGATGTAGTATACAGAGAATAATAAAATTATACTCACAACCAGTACCAAGTAGAAAACCTTGTGAGACAAATCAACAGGCTTCGGTAACAAAAGGTCCAAAACAGTCACTACCTCAAACAGCGTCAACAGATACTAAAGATTGCAGATCACAGAGCGAAACACCTCGAAGACTCAAACCCAGTACTTTTTGGATGCAAACAGAGCTTCAATCGTAAACATATGTCTTCAAAGTGTCAAAAAGGCAGAATACGAGAGATTTAGGTCCAAAATACCTTAAAAACTTCAAAATACTAATTGGGTCGAGTACGGTTGTAGTCGCCGGTGGCTGGAAAGTGGGCTCCGATAGTCGGCGAGGGCAGACGAAGGGTCAACAGTGGTTGAGAGAGAAAGATACCAAAGATTGAGAGGGATATATGTTGATGCTGCTGTAGAAGCAATGCGACGAACGAGAGAGAGAAGAGCGATCGACCTTGACTGGTCTTTTACTTGCTAAGGCTTAGATCAATCAACTGCTGAAGAGAAACGAAGGGATTGATCGACTGGTATTGCTGGATCTGAACAGTAACATGAACAGTGTGATGAACAGTAACGTGGAACAGTGCGATGAACAGTAATGTTGAACAGTGCACGATGATGCTACAGCTGCTGAGGTAAGATCAGAAGAAGGAGACACAGATGCTTTTTGCTGCTTCTGCTGCTACAAAGAGGAAGGAGATGCTACTGTAGACGAGAGATGGAGACAGAGGTCTACTGCTTTTGCTGTTTGCTGCTACCGATGTTGCTGTTTGCTGGGGAAGAGAGAGTACGGATGAAGAGAGACAGAGATGGACTTGCTACTGGAAGCTGCTGTTGACTGCTGCTACTGTGTGATGCTAAAGGGGAAAGAGAGATGCCAAGGAGAGAGAGAGATTCACTGGTTTACAGGACCCAGCAATGGTGGCTCTGATACCATGATACTTTCGACGAGAGAGAGAGAGAGAGAGGAAGAAAACATATCTGGTATATTCAACATCTAACAATTACAAAGAAGAGAACAAGAAAATAGAGCCCTAAACTAAAAAGACTATACTACCCTTAACATAGAAAAAGATTACAAAAGGAACCCTAATATAAAAGGGAAAATACAAAGTAAAACCCTATACTTTATATACTTTCACACATACAAAATAACACAAAATGCTTTCGCAGAATAAAACACTTAACAAGTGCAGATACTCACCTTTTGTCAACGGGAGACCATAATTTTATCCGCTGCCCAACTAACTCTTGACTTGTATTTCCAAAATCCTGTGTAGTTCAAAGTTCTACTAACTTACAAAAATGAAAAGGACATGAGCTTACCCATAAATGACCCTATAAACACTGCAGAAATACCTTTAAGCTACAAACATTAGCAATTCCTGTACACTTGGAAGGTTCAGCACCAGTAACGTCAGAATCGCAAGAAGAAGGAAGATGCTCTCTCTGAATAAGTGGTTCAGAATTTCTAGATTCGCCTTTTTCATTCTCATCATAAATAGCGAACTCGTTATGCAATTCAACTGAACTCGGAAGCGTTGGAGAGACAGCCTTTTTTTGTCTTCCCCTAATGTTCATTTCCTTTTTCAAAGTTTCATGGATTTCTTTTCCATGAGAAAACGAAGTATCATGTAGTTGTCTTGTCCCATACGTGAACGAATCATTGTTCTTGTGCAGTGGCAAGTTAAACGTGCTGCACTTTATGGTGTCCGACTTTGATACATCCTCTTGGCATTTTCGACCACATTTGTTGCGTGCACTAGAAGGCTGATACATCAGGAGTATAGTTTGAAGAATGTCAACCCACCAAGGAACAAAAAAAGCAAATGGACTAACCAAAGAAAACAATACAATGCTAGATACAAGAAACCTACACAATGAAGAGCCACTTTATCAGCAATTTCTTCAATGAGATGAGATCGAGCCAAATAATTTACATTAGCCTGTAAACCATCAGAAGATGACTTGTGTTAGAATGCATCAAACGAATACTTGATTATCAAGCATTCAAAAATTAAACATCAGCTTTGAAACTTGCCTCCTGTCTTTTTTCACCAGGACAAATTCTGTATAATGATGATGGCAACAGAATCGAACCATGGTTATGTGTTTCCGAGTTGGTTTTGTAGTTTAATGCATTCAACAAGGAAATTCCAAAGTGTGCTAGAATAACCAATTTCTGCAATATAAGATTTAAGAACCCCATTACTATACTAGTATAAAAACAAGCATCATGGGCAGAAGAAACATCCAAGTTTAGGGAGAAGCAGAATAGCTACAGGAGTTGTGTGAGCATCAACAGCATCCTCAGCCCGTTTAATAGCAAAAAGGATGTTTTGCAGACATGAGACAGCAGTGTTGATGACATCCATGTCTCCATCAACAAAACTAGCATCAACTAAGGTATGCAAAGTAAAAATAAGAGGACTGCAAAAGAAAAAATTGATTCCGAACAGCATTAGTATACGCTTGACATTTACACTCATAAATTCGACAATCTAACTTTGGTCACGAAATGGCTACCTGAGAAAGAGAGAATAGATTTCTTCATTGTCACAATTTTCAGGCGGGAAACCAGAATCATGAGCAAGAACATGGATCAAGAACACCACAATGTATTCAGGGAAGTCAGTCAATCCCTGCTGCTTAGCAGATGATTGGCGGGTCCGAGCTTTTCTCCTGAACCCCTTTACAAACTCTGTCATGCATTTCCGTGACTAAAGATGGATAGCAAGTTAGCGAACGACAAAAATAGTGAAATATTCATAATACATGGACAACTAGAACACTAGACTTACATCGTCTCGCAGATTTTCAAGGGAATCTGAGGCAGCAAATGCGAAGGCACATGCATATTTGCTAGGTATAGCATGCTGCTTCAAAAGCTTGTGTATTTTGGCAATAAATGGTTTGCGTACCATAGCTTTAGAATCCTGACAAGTGCAAGGGAAATAAAGAGTAACCACGGCATGGAAAATGGTTGTATCGACTGAAAATCATTGTATCATCGGAAAATGACCTAAAAAAACTAAAAATATACGGGTAGCAATGAGGGAACATGAATTAAACCATGATCCAGTGAGAGTATACCTAGCAAAAAAAAAGTTCCAGTGTGAGTACCAACATAGAAGTAATGGGTTCTAATGGTACATGATAATAGAGTAAATAATTCCCATAACTCAAGTCTCATCCTACATTCCAGATTCTTAAAAAACAATCATAAACCAACTTCTATAATTTGGGCCAAAGGAAGTAAAGCTAGCCTAATCACCTTTTCCTTTTCTCACATGCGATACCTACAAGTCATTGTCCCTTTTGTTTGGCAAGACTAATAGTAACAAAATGTAATTTCGCAAGTCTGATAATTTCCCCGCAATAATAGTGGGGAGATTAATTAGTAATACCACATCGATCGCTCAATATATAATGTGCCGTGTTTGTGAAATTTCATATTCGGCTGTATTGACTTATTTTTTGCAACTGAGCTCTTATCTTGAGCCAGCCAAAATCCTTAGGGTGTTTTAACAAAGACAAAGCAAAACAAGAAGCCAGTTCTCTAGCCAGAATCCATACTGGTAGTCCATACATTGTAAAGTCTAAACTATTACTTTCTCGATATCCATGGCACAAACTCTTATGAGCAACAAATCTTGCTAAGTTTTTCTTATTTTTTCTTCCATTTTCCTTTCGTCACTTTGAGAAACACCACGTAACATTTTGTATTACGAGGAGCAACCATACATGGATCAACATCTAATCAAGTACATGACATTGGCAAACTGTAAGCACGCCAAAGAAAGCAAACACAATATCACAAGTAATCCAACCAGCCAGGCAGTGGAGAATCCACTAGCTCTACATATATGTCACATACACATTGCAAGCAACACTGCAACATCTGAAATCTTAAAAAAAATCTGCTAAATAATAAAAGATATTTAATATAAATTTCAGTTGCAGGCAAGTTTACCTTAGCCATCAAAATTGTAACACGAAATATCTGAGGTGGAATGTGCAAATCCCATCTTCTTGATAGGCGGAGTACAGATTTTGCAGCTGCTAATCGCATATTGTCAGATTCGCTGCATGATAAAGAATGCACTGCTCCATAAGCATAGAACATATTATAGCTCCATACTGACAACCCCCTATAGTGTTAACCAAATGACTATAATCGTAAACTTATGAAGAAGTCAATATTGAGTTCGACATCATATTTTACGACAAAAATTTTGGTATCATTTTCCTCCAGCTTACTTTTAGGCAAATTGGTCAGCTACAAATTTACCAATGGATCATGGGATATCCATTTCATTGCAAGGAATACAAATCCCTAGGCGACACTAAGTGGTGCTTTGGCCTAAAAAGTATGTTTGGCTTTTTTTTCCGTCTTTATTTGATTTTTTTTGCGTTTGTTGGTTTTGCATCAATTTTTTTTGTGTATTATTGGTTTGTCTCGACGAGAGGAATCCAAAAAGGTAAAAGATCATGATTAGAACTCTCAATTTTTTGAATAAGATGAAAAAGGTATTAAAAAAACTGTCTTTTTGACTTATTTTTGTCTTTATCCAAAAAAAATTTAAGCTTCGATCATAATTTTTTACTTTTTTTATTCCTCTCACCAAGACGAACCAATAATACACAAAAAGTTGATGCAAAACTAAGAAACGCGAAAAAAAAAAATTAAATAGAGACGAAAAAATAAGCCAGCTTATTTTTTAGGCCAAAACACACCTAAACATGCTCAAGTTAAAATCTCCTGAACTTACCTTTATAAGTGCTGAAATCAAAAGCCCACAATAACAAACTTTTAAGTAGCAAAACAGACATGTATCTAGGGGCCGTATTGGCAAGGGAAACCTTACACCATTTTCTCAATCATGTTAGATGTGGCACCCCACTATTCCAATGTTTGTCACACTTTGACGGGAGGATTATTCCAGATCCTATAGATGGTCATGGGAATGACCACGGAAAAAAACAGAGTGGGCATATATAATAAATTTTAAAGAACATCTCAAAGTATACCCTATAAAAACCAGGACTTTTTAATATAGTGCCTGCCATACGAGGCATGAATCACAGAGGCAAAGGTGATCAATAAAAAAAAGCGCATACTATGTATGGCAACAGCCATACAAGGCATGCCCCAAAAGGACCAAGGTATAAAAACCAGGACTACCCTCCTCGACTTTGAAAATTCTTATATGATAATGAATCATTCACCAAAAAAGAAAAACACCAAGACAGTTCACGCTTGACTACCTAACCCTGTGAAGCTCTTTCCATCCTACTTTGGAGAAGTTTAACTTAACAACGGGGCAGACATCAGCAGGTAGAAGGATACAGTTGCATATAAGCATCATCATAGTTCTTTCTGTTGTTCCTGCTTTCGAACAATCCCACAATTACCTCTCTTCTTTATCATCCTGAACCAAACTTTCACCCTATTCGCTACAAGCCTTTTCTTAAAAGAGAGTTTTTAAGCATAAAGGTTACCACTTACCAGAGTCAGCGGTGCAAGAACACCTTAGTGTAATTCTTCAACGAACAGATTATATTCTAGGTTTACTAGCTCATGCATCTTATTACACAACTAACATGTACTAAGCATACAGATTTTTCTTATTTGTCGCTGAGGTTAAGAAGCAAAAAATTAGCACTTCCACCACATAGAAAATCAAGGTTTACTGCTCTGCAAGAGCTTAAAATCTGAATGAAGGTATACTGTGGTTTCTACTGGAAGTGAAAACTTGGAAACTGGTAATATGGCGACAGCAACTAATATAAAGCTAGCTCAGATGTTAGCCTTTCAATATCATCAGCACTATGTAAGTCATACCATGACATTATTCCATCAGTAATAAAACCATTTTGCAGGAACTTTGACAGAACATCTAATAATTGGTTAATATCATGCCCAACAAGAGTTGATCGATGAGGCAAAAAGCTCCTGACAAGCGCTTTAAGGCCAAATATCTGCGGGAGAAAAACATGGGGAAAAAAAAATATATAACATTAGATACGATGACAAATTTTGAAGCTCAAACTTTATGTTGAATCATTAGTGTCTGCAATTGTTTCCCTCAGTTTTTCTGGTTGAACTTATCCTCCCTTCCCGTTGTATTAGGCACATTAAAAACTCTCCCTGCACTATTTTATCCAAATTTTTTCCAACCGACTAAATCTCTTTTCTTTTCTTTTACGTGCAGTTAAAAGAAGCTTGATTCCGTTTACAAATATTGCCACAAAAATTGATTTACTTTGATGTGCTGTACTGGCTTTACTGACTGCCATGCGGTAGCTTAGTACAAAGACTCTTGACAGGGGCCTTATATAAATATACAATAGGAAGACTAAGAGAACCAAAATCAGCAAATCAAAGTACAGCTGGATAAATTTTTCCGAAAGTAACTTGAGATATTGAAGAAAGAGAGAAATAAAATATACCCAAGTTCAAGAAACCAGGGGTAGTTCTAGTTCAGTAAAAACAAGCCACATGTATTTAACAGCAATGGAACACATGCCTAAATAGGTTTTTAACTGTAACGAGGTTGCATTTCTCCATCAACTTTCAGCAAAATTTCACTTCACATGACATACCACAGAAGTTACATTTATCAACGTCCCCGGCTCCCCGCCAGGTTTCTGCACTTTGGAAAATCACCTAGCCAGTATATTTGTGCTGTGTAATATGATTTGTTTTGTGTTGTATAACCACTGATGAGTTTCCGTGTCCATGCTCGTTACTTGTTAGATCAAGATATCACACTCATAAGTAGACCTGAAGACTTCGTCAAAAAGACTTCCTCGTCAACTAGGGATTTAAAAAAAATAACAATGTTAACACCCCAAAAGTCTCTTCTTAAAGAACTGCGAGTTTTAATTTGTATCTCAGAAAAGATGAACGTTGCCTAACAATTCTTCTACGCAAATCACTACATCTGGTACCATCTAAACTACGGTTAACAGGACACAAAATAATTCGTTAATATCACATCCAAGATGAGTTGATTGATGAGGAAATAAATTGTGACGAGTGCTTTTAAGGCAGAACATCTGCAGCAGCAAAACATTGAATAAAAAACAAAATGTAAGAGTAGATAAAATGACAATTTTTCAAATTTATGTTGAATAATTAGTGTCCGCATAGGTTTCCCTTTGGCCATTGCTTTGTGGTTAAACTTATCTTCCTTTCCTAGTATATTAGGTACGTCAAGAATTTTCCCTGCACTATTCTATCCAGATTTTTTTCCAGGCCATTACGACTTTTTGTTATGCATAGTGAAAGATATGTTTGGCTTCGTTCGCTAGATAAACAAAACACCCAGTTTTACCAAAATCACAACAGAATGGATCCACTTTGGTGTACTGGATTAAAATGCTTTATTGATGCCATTGGTGAGATTAAATGCAAAGACTTTGATAGGGGCCTTATGTCGATATACAATAAGAAGACCCTGACAAACAAAGTCACCAAATTGAAGTTAAGATGGAAATAAATCTATCCGAAAGGTACTATATATACTGAAGAGTAGTGCTTGGGAAATAAATCACCAAAGAGAAAGGACAAGTGATTCAGGGAAAAATATCTGCAGCAGAAAAACAATGAACCAAAAACGAAATATAAGAGTAGTTGAGTAGATATAATGCCAATTTTCCAAAATTTATGGCAACTAATTTGTGTCCGCGTAGGTTTCCCTTTGGCCTTTGTTTTGTGGTTAAACTCATCTACCCTTCCTAGTCTATTAGGCACATAGAGAATTTCCCCTGCACTATTCTATCCAGAACTTTTTCCAAGGTATTCGATTTTTTTATTATGCATAGTGAAAGATATATTTGGCTTCATTTGCTAGATAACAAAACACCCAGTTTTACCAATATCACCAAAAACTGCATCTATTTCGTGTGCTGGATTATCATGCTGCCATTGGTGAGATTAATTTAAAGACTTTGGACGGGCCTTACGTCGATATACAATAAGAAGACTAAGACAAAGAAAGTCACCAAATTGAAGTTAAGATGGAAATAAATCTTTCCGAAAGGTACTTGATATACTGAAGAAAGAAGAAAAATAACATAAAAAACCAATATCAAGAATGCCTGGTTTTGTATGTTTTGTAGTCCTACTTGTTGGCAATGGAGTACATGCCGGCATTGGTATTAAGAGTCATGTTATGTCCATCACCTTTGGGAAAAATTTCACGTCACATGACATATCACATAACTTATATTTATTGATGTCCCTGCAGGTTTCTGCATTTGGAATTCCGCGTGTTCATGTTGCGTGTACTCCATGCTTGTTAGACCTAGATATTGCAGTCTAAGAAGTGGAGCTGAGAGTTTTTTATTCTCCTTTTCTCCCTGAAAACTTCATAGCAAATTAGTTTGTCAAAAACTTCCTCATCAAGTACGATTTCAAAAAATGACACCATAAAGTATCACCACCAACAATTGTACTTAAAAAACTGCAGTTATATATTTGTATCTCAAAATAGAGTGCACATACTTCCTATGCAAACCTATACATTTGGTACAATACAAACTAAGACCAAATTTTTTCTCAAATACTTGGTGTACAAGAATATGGAATGCAGTTAGTTAAAAGGGTATTTTAGTCATTGGTTGGTATTTTAGTCCTTATGCCAATACTACATATTTAGTTGCATGACATGAGCTATATGCTTCTAGGAAACTACAAAAAAAAATCTGCCCAACCATGCATCAGCAATGGGGAGGACTCTGCAAAAGAAACGGCAAATTTTGGTCACACAAATCTCTCAAGAAGACAAAAATAAAACAAAACAAGAAGCTCAAATCTCTATTTTCTTCCCTTTATTATTCTGTGTGGATGAGTGTGGGTGGTGTGTGGTAATATGGGTAGAAACGTCACTTGCCAAAAGTTCAGGGAAAGTTTGTACCTCCCTTGGCTAAGTTTATGTCAAAAACTTAGCGAGGTAAAAGCTCTTGCGCCAAGCTGTGATGAGTGACACATTTATGACCTCTTCAACTTAAGCTCTACGGTTATTTTCATTCTAAAATCAGCAACTCGAATATCATAGGAAAAAATAAACTACTACAGAAAAAAATAAACAACTACAGAAGCTTGCTAGTTGTCTCCAAAGAACACAACAAAATTTCTGACCAAGCAACTGAGTAGAAACACTGAAAATCTAAATTATGTAGACCAAACCAGCATTTTAATCTTGTTAATATAAATTTCCTGTGCTGTTTATGCAACAATACATGATTATTTCATCAACTGCTTACCCTTAATAATTTCAAGATCAAATTCCGCTAGGACTCGGATATGAGCAGAGACACATTTGAGGTTCAGTGGAACTCACCTTCAATTTGCTTGAAACACTATACTCAGACGTTTCATCAGATGAATCTATGCAATTTGGCAATTCCACCTACACAAAAGTTTCACAATGAAAGGTTATATAAAAGAAAATCAGAGACCACATGAAGTAATAATGAAGATTAATATGGATCATTACTCGTAACAATATGGAAGAACTCACATCCGTTGACAGTAATTGATTTTCAACAATATATCGACTGATCTCTTCATGTCGATTGTCAAATCCTGAAATAGCATGTTGAGCCATGCAACCCAAAGATTGCAACACGGTTGGAATGTTTTGGCCGCCATGCAAAGCATTCACAAGTGTCTAGATAATTATGGAGAAAACATAAGCCTCGTTAACAGTACATATGGTACAGAAAAGTACCATGAGAAGATCAATAAGTGGGTACAAATATATGTGCACAGGTGCAGCTAAGGAAGACAAGGAAATCTATGTCACTAAGAAGTCAGAACAACTAGACAGCATAGACGAATAAGAGAATAGGGGAGAGAAAATTCAATCTCTAGCAATTCGGCATGAAAGTTTAGACAACTAGACCTCGCATAGCTCTGAGAAAATAAATTGATCAGAAGTATCAGTCAGTGCAGCAATTGCAGAAACAGCAAGCTTGGACTGTGCACGAGTTCCTTCCAGACACACCCTCTCCAATGATGGGTAAATATCACTACATAAACAAAGCACATGTAGCCAAACCAATTCAAAGCCGACAGTGAATAGGGAAGCAAATTCATGGTCAACACATATTTTAAAAGAAAATACAGGACTCCAACTAGAATCAGTATGTGTGTGTACAAATGATAACTTCCAGAAGCGTGTTCAAGCACTTCCTCCAAGACCACAATAATCATGCATTCAATAATCATGTATTTCTTCAGAACTGATACGAGAAAATAGCCTAACTCAGACAAACAAAAACATTGTAAAAAGCATATATCTCAGGCTCAATTGTAGCAAGCTGAACACAACTGGAATTGTGCATAAGTAACCTAAATTTGCAATGAGTTATTTAGTCCAGGAATTAATAATAATTGAAGGCGTAAACAAATTTTGGTCCATACTAATGTAAACTTCTCTTGCCACTTGGTAACCAACTTGAGCACGTTGTAAATCAAAGTTACATAGAAATCAACGCAATGATTAAATACGATACATTCAGATGAAAAGACTCCGTCCCAACAACAAATGATGGAGATCCAATACAGATGATTGAAATTCATGATGTAGCATTTCTGCACACAAAGGAAACTGAAGAAACTACCCAGAGATGTGTACTGTGAAAGTGTATCTCTGCATTAGGAATATATGATCACATAATAATCATATATTCTGTATCTTTTCAATTAGGTATTGATTTCGTAGGTTTGGTAGTATATCACGCTCTTCTACTTTAGGTAGTATATTGTGATTGCATTGTAATATTTTCCTTCCTTTTTAGGTGTAGATGTTCTCCTATTTAATCATGTAATAGCCTAGTCATTTATTCATTCAGAAATTCAGCAATATACGTCTGTCTTCTTCCTTTCTTTCTCTCAGAAAACTATCATGGTATCAGAGCAGGTTTAATACCTCAATCTGTTCGTTCTTCTCTCTCTCTCTCTGCAAAAATCAGGGAAGCTTTTCACAAAAGCTTCTTGTTATTCTTCTCTCAGAAAATACTTCGAACACCATCAGCCAACCCCGAACACCATCTTCGAACACCATCAGCCTCGTCACACTCCGACGAGACTTTTGTGACCGACAGCGACCCCTCGCCGACGCCCGACGAGTACTCTCCGACGTCCAACAGACCTTCACCGACCTCTCAGACCACCAGAAAACCCTTATTCGAACCACCATCAGTCATCATCTACCTCCGACGATAATCAGCAACCTCCGACGAGTCTCAACAGACGTCGTTTGACCTTCAGCCAGTCACTAAGATCACCAACGACCCCACCTCTGCTCTCGCCGACCACCGACACAAGCTTTCCGGTGACCAGCGATCTCTGACAGACTTAGACTCTGTCTGTTTGAGTCAGATCTGCACTTTCTGACCTCCGGCGACCCTCATCAGAGCCTCCTCAGTCACCGGCATCCACTATCAGGTCTCACCCAGTCCTTGGTTGCTCAGACAGCCTCTTTGTGTGCGTTTCAGAGCCAAACAGCGAATCAGACAACTTGGGTTTCCAGCATCTCAGTCTCGGTTTCATCTCTGACCTCCTTCAGTAATCACAGCAACCTCTATAGCACTCTGACTGCGTTCAGCACTTTCAGATCTCGCTCTGGTATTTCATATCTTGCTTGAGTACCTACTCTAGTTCTATTCTCTGTCTGTTCAGTTACTCGGTATTGTTGACAACTTTGATTCAGAGTCTCTCTTTATAGCATCATGTCTGGAGATAGAACTCAGGCCATTAGTATCCGTCTGAACGGTAATAATTACTCATATTGGTCTAACGTGATGAAAAATTTTGTGGTTGGTAAGGGGGTATGGGGACACGTTGATGGTTCAACACTTTGTCCATCTGATCCAAAAGCTGCAAATTATGCCACTGCACTAGAAAAATGGACCATAGAAAATGCACAGATTCTTACTTGGTTTCACAACTCTGTAGAACCAAGCATTGGGATGAATTTTTCAAAATATGACACGTCCAAAAAAGTATGGGATTACTTGAAGCGTATGTACCTTGAGTCTAATTTTGCAAAACAGTACGAACTTGAGTGGTCTATTCGTAGTGCAACCCAGGGTGATAAAACTATTCAAGAGTTCTATAACGAAATGACTACTTATTGGGACCAGTTAGCTTGCATGGAACCTGCTGTTTTGCGTTCACAACCTGAGCTTATTGAGTATTGTGAGCAACGGAGGTTGGTCCAGTTCCTTATGCCCCTTCGAGCTCAGTTTGAGCCCCTTCGCGGGGCAATTTTGCACCGTGTTCCTCTACCTTCTGTGGATGCAGCTGTTCATGAGCTTATTGCAGAAGAAACCCGGTTCAAAGTGGCTAGTATGGCTTCTCCTGGTTCATAGTCAGTTTTTGCTGTTCCGTCTGCTTCAGCCCGCTCGCCTTCAGCATCTCTATTGCCCACTCCAGCCTCACATCTTATCCAGTCTGCGGGCAAGCCCAAGCCCAATTGGTCTCAGACACCCGTGGATGAGTGCAGCTATTGTCATGAGAAGGGTCATTGGAAGCATGCGTGCCCTAAACGCCTCCAGCCTAAGGGACGTAATACTTCTCAGTCAACTAGTTCTTCAGCTCGTCGGCCACCACAGCAGAATTCTCGCCCTCCAGCAGCTTTGGCAACACCTTCCTCCAGCAGCACTCCTCCTCCACCTCAGTTTGATTTTGAGCAGTTTCAGCAGTATCAGGCTTATATGGCAGCCATTCAGGGAAATTCTTCCCAAGCTTCTGCTCTGACTACTACTACTTCAGGTTTGCATGGTGCTTACAGCACAGGTATCTTACCCACCACCTGGCTATTTGATTCTGGTTCCTCTCATCATATGACTCCTGATTTGTCTCTTCTTAGTCATTGTATGTCTCCTGTTTCTCCTATTAGTATTTCTACTGCCAATGGCTCTCCAATGCAAGTTGTCTCTATTGGTTCTATCCTCCCTACTACATCTTCTTCTCTATCTATTCCTAATGTCTTTTATGTTCCTCAGTTGACATTGAGTTTGCTTTCAATTAGCCAGTTGTCTGATTCCGGTTTTGATGTTATCTTTTCCTCTTCTGGTTGTGTTGTGCAGGATCGGGATTCCAGGAAGCAGATTGGGGCAGGCCGTAGAGTTGGTGATCTCTATATCCTGGAGCATTTGCATGTCCCACCAGAGTCTTCTTCCACTGCTGCGTCATCTTTTCGTTTAGATAATAAATCTTCTCCGTTTTATCTTTGGCATTCTAGATTAGGACATTTGTCTAGTGAGCGTCTGCAACTTTTGGTTAAATCCGGTCATTTGGGAAACATTTCCATTAGTGATATTTCTGCCTGCAGTGGTTGTAAATTGGCTAAAATGACTGCTTTACCTTTTAATAAAAGTTCTTTTGTTTCTACTTCTCCCTTTCAGCTTGTTCATACTGATTTATGGGGTCCTTCCCCAGTTGTTGCAAGAGGTGGTTTTGTTTACTATGTTTCTTTTGTGGACGATTTTAGTCGGTATACATGAGTGTACTTAATGACGCATAAATCTGATTTCTTTATAATTTATCAAAGTTTTCATGCTATGGTTCAAACTCAATTCTCTGCGTCTATTAAAATTCTTCGTTCTGACTTGGGTGGGGAATATTCACTTTCTGAGTTTGAAAAATTTTTAGACACCCATGGGACTATCCATCAGTCTTCTTGTACTGATACTCCTGCTCAGAATGGTAAAGCTGAAAGAAAGCATCCTCATCTTCTTGATACTGCTCGGTCTTTACTATTATCATCCTCTGTTCCATCGCTTTATTGGGGCGAAGCTGTTCTCACTGCAGCTTATCTTCTGAATCGGATGCCCACTCCTCTTCTCTCCGGTCGCTCGCCTTATGAGCAGCTCTATGGTCAGGTTCCCAACTACTCTCTTCTTAAGGTATTTGGTTCCACTTGTTTTGTGCTTCTTCCCAAGAAAGATCGCACTAAGCTCAGCGCTCGTTGTGTCTTAGGGGTTTTTCTGGGATATGGCATTAATCAGAAAGGCTATCGGTGTTATGATCCTGTCACCAAAAAACTGTATGTCTCTAGGCATGTTGTCTTCTTAGAGCGCTTTCCATATTTCACTCTTCCTCCCAAAACTACTCTTGTGGCTAAGGAAGATTTAATCTGTATTGACCCATTTCCTGTAAATGTGCCTACTGACGAATATACATCTACTCTTGAGGTCTCTGATATTTCTGCAGCTCCTCCTCACCGCCCTCCTATCACTCAAGTCTACACCCGCCGTCACAATGCTTCTGATGATATAGAGCTCACCACTTCTCCTACTGCTCCTCAATCTGCCTCTGAAGATCCTGATCCGCCTGCTCGCCGGTATCCTACCCGTGATCGTCATCCTCCAGTAAAATATGGTTTGTCTAATACTTGTTTCTCTTCTTCATACCAATCATTTCTTTCTCGAATTCACACTTATTTCGAGCCTAGGTCCTATAAAGAAGCTTGTCAAGATCCCAACTGGGTGGATGCCATGAATGCTGAACTCACTGCTCTTGCTCAAAATCACACTTGGGAGTTGGTTCCACTCCCGCCTGGCAAGAATCTTATTGGTTGCAAATGGGTCTACAAGGTCAAGACTCATTCTGATGGCTCCTTGGAACGGTACAAAGCTCGCCTAGTCGCTAAAGGTTTCTCTCAGGAGTATGGCATTGATTATGAGGAGACCTTTGCTCCCGTCGCTAAAATGACCACTGTTCGCACCTTGATCTCTGTTGCCGCTGTGAACCAATGGCCTCTTTCTCAGTTGGATGTGAAGAATGCCTTTCTCAATGGCTTTCTCACCGAAGAGGTTTATATGTGCCCTCCTCCTGGCTTCTCTCATCCTTCCGGTACTGTTTGTCACTTACGTCGGGCTCTCTATGGTTTGAAACAGTCTCCTCGCGCTTGGTATGCACGATTTCAAGCTGTGGTTCTTCAAATTGGTTTCAAGTCAAGTATGCATGACTCTGCTCTCTTTCTTCGCCGTACCTCCCATGGCCTGGTTCTTCTGTTGCTCTATGTTGACGATATGATCATCACCGGTTCTGATACTGCCGCCATTAGTGACGTCAAACGTCATCTCTTCCGTGAGTTTGAAATGAAAGACTTGGGCCCTCTTCGGTATTTTCTTGGCATTGAGGTTGCTTCTTCTCCTCAGGGGTATCTTCTGGGGCAGTCCAAGTATGCTTCTGATATTCTTCATCGTGCTCATCTCTCTGACACCAAGACTGTTGATACTCCCCTTGAACTTCATGCCAAGTTCTCTGCTTCGGATGGCATTCCTCTTGAGGATCCTACGGAATACCGTGAATTGGTCGGTTGTCTGGTTTATCTTACTGTGACTCGCCCGGATATTGCGTATGCCGTTCATATTATTAGTCAATTTGTCTCTGCTCCTCGGTCTACACATTGGGCAGCTTTATTACGCATCCTCCGTTATGTTCGTGGTACTCTTCATCAGTGTCTTTTGCTCTCTTCTACATCTGGTTTGACACTTCATGCTTATGCCGATGCTGATTGGGCTGGGGATATTACTGATCGCAAATCTACCTCCGGTCTGTGTGTTTTCCTCGGAGATTCTCTTATTTCCTGGCGGAGTAAAAAGCAATCTGTTGTTGCTCGCTCCACCGCTGAAGCTGAATATCGTGCTATGGCTCATGCTACGTCTGAACTTGTGTGGCTTCGCTGGCTTATCTCTGATATGGGTGTTTCTGTCACTTCCCCCACGCCTCTTTATTGTGATAATAAGAGTGCCATTCAGATAGCCCATAACTCGGTCTTCCATGAGCGCACTAAGCACATTGAAATTGATTGTCACTTCATTCGCCAGCATCTTCAATCTGACACCATCACTTTACCCTTTGTCTCTTCTATGCTGCAGTTGGCGGACTTCTTCACGAAGACTCACACTGCTGCTCGGTTTCGCTTTCTCCTTGGCAAACTCTCGATGCTCTCTGGGCTCGCATCCTGAGTTTGAGGGGGGGTGTGAAAGTGTATCTCTGTATTAGGAATATATGATCACATAATAATCATATATTCTGTATCTTTTCAATTAGGTATTGATTTCGTAGGTTTGGTAGTATATCACGCTCTTCTACTTTAGGTAGTATATCGTGATTGCATTGTAATATTTTCCTTCCTTTTTAGGTGTAGATGTTCTCCTATTTAATCATGTAATAGCCTAGTCATTTATTCATTCAGAAATTCAGCAATATACGTCTGTCTTCTTCCTTTCTTTCTCTCAGAAAACTATCACAGGAAACATAATTATCATGACAAATCATACACGTTCTAAACAACATGAAAAATCCACAACAAATGGTAAAGATCGCAACAATTACCTGATTTTGATAGAAATATGTGGGCCTGCCTTTGCCAGTATCGTAATCAGGTTTTCATGAATTGGAATACCATCTTTTAATAACAACTGGAACTGGTTTTTTGAACCTCTCAATAGGGACGGGAAAGCACTGATGATACCCTACACAAATTACAAGTGAAGATTTCCAAAATCAGGAGTAGACAGCCAGGCGGGATAAATTGGGGGTTAAATACGTAATTTTGCAAATCCAAGGTGCTAAATGTGTGGTAATATACTATAACGGATTTAGTGTAGTTCTAATATAGTACATACATATACACTATATAGTATAATCGATCTCCTTGTTTTCTCTGCTGCTGCTGCAAACGGACCAACGGTGAGCTCCTCTCTCTCTCTCTCTCTGTATGTAGGCTCTGTGTTTTTTTTCCCCTGTTTGTCATGAAATAAAGTGAATTATGTATATTAGGTTCTATTTGTTGTGTATTATGAGAAGTATCTCCTGTCCCAGACTAATTATGCTACTGATGTTTTCATCATGCTCAGCTCACTGATGACAAAACCGATGATACTCCTATTGAGGTACATGCTAAATTCTTTGCTTCATATGGAGTTCCCCTTGATGATCCTACCGAGTATCGCAAACTTGTTGGTTGTCTGGTTTATCTCATTGTCACTTGGCTGACAGCTTGCCTACATTGTGCACTCGGTCTGCACATTGGGCTGAATTGCTTCGTATCTTAAGATATGTTCATGGGACCATGTTCCAGTATTTATTTCTCTTCTACTTCGGACTTAACTCTTCGGCTAAGACGTACACAACTGTTCGGTTTCGCTTCCTCCTTGGCAAACTCTCGATGATCTCAGCCTCGCATCATAAGTTTTGAGGGGTGTGTGAACGTATAATTATAATTTAGGGCTTATGTTTTTTTCATATTGTTTCATAGATTAGTCAGAGTTAATTAGGGTTCTATTCTATTTCACCTAGTTAGTTTTGTACTGACTGTAATTACTTTTCATTGAGCAATACACATACGCCGTCCTCTCCTTTTGCAAAGTTATCAGTACGCAGTAGAGTTTTAATGTTTCATTCTTTCCCTTCTTTTTTTTTTTGTCAGGTTCTACTAGTTGTACTATGTTGTGTTTTGGGGGAATGACATTTTATTTACCCAACAAGAAAAATTAAGATGGGCTAATAGGTGTTCTTTTTTGAACTGGGCTAATAGGTGTTCTTGGTAAAGCCATATATTTGTGTTCAGAATATCGACTGGGACATTCATTACTTTTCGAGAACGGTAGATAACAAAGAAAAAAACTTGCACTAATAGTACGCAAAGAAAATAAGATTGCAAAAATACCACACGTCAAAGTTCTGATGAGTTAAAAAATTTGAATCCTAAAGCAAACCTATACTGGTTGAGATAAAAAAATTTGAACAGGTTGTATACATATCATCACATGATAAGGTTCAGGCCTTATAACAAACAATTGCTCTTACCGAAAGAAGCTTCACACTGGAATCCTCCAGGTTTTTATTTCCAAGTTTGTCACTCAAAAGTTGATCTAAAATACATTGGACATGCTCGGAGCTAAATATATTGAACAAGCATTTCTTGGAGAGTAATTGTAAGAACCCAAAATGTGGATGCTTATCCCCCGTCTTTCTCAGGAAGTTTTCCTGAATGAGAAGAGAAAAATAAATTGTTGACCAAATTATAACCAAAACATTATTAAGTATCCGGCAAACAAGCAAAGATCAGATCGGAAAGAATACATGCCAAAACAAAAAAATGTCAATAAAAAAATACCAAGTACCTACGTCTGTGTGATAACATGGAAACATACACCCAACAGGGACGCATAAAAGCAGGACCAAACACCTCTTTACATATCAAAGCTGACGGTCCCAAGGTTCTGATACCCACTGTGCATGGGTACTTAACCATACTTCAAAGCTCGTTGAACATTTTTACGCCAAGAAAATAATATCCATTTTTTGTGGGCTCCTTACTAACCTCGTATTATTTGGCTCTAGTCAATCATTCCCGGCTTCCAGCCCAATTCTCAAGAAAATTTTCCCAACAAAGACCTTCTGGTTATTTTTCGTATCTAGTACAGCCAAAGGCTGGTGTTCTGATCTCCATTCCCAGTACAGGAATGAAGTGATGCAGCCTCTTAGCCATAGTTACCAGCAAGGAAATGTCTGCCTTGTCAAAATCCCTCATTTTGTGTTGAATAGGAGCTTACTGTATCATCTCACTTGTTTCATACTGATTCTGCCCTACCTAATTTGTGTTACTTACACACATATTCACACACACAAAAAA
The DNA here is from genome assembly GCA_020921065.1 of Vaccinium darrowii. Taxonomy (NCBI): domain Eukaryota; kingdom Viridiplantae; phylum Streptophyta; class Magnoliopsida; order Ericales; family Ericaceae; genus Vaccinium; species Vaccinium darrowii. Next base: position 24,268,211 of record CM037154.1, read on the forward strand.
AAAAAGTAAATGACAAAGCAGTAAACTCCTATGGTGGTAGATCCAATTAGTGTCTCTGAAAAGATTGTCTCATTGTGAAGTCCTAATAAACATGTAGAAAACTTGATTTTCACATGCCACTTTTTTAGAAATCATTCAAGACAAGAAACCACGCATCTAAGGATGAACACGAACTTGCTACACTATCAGAATCGAAAGTGATTCCCTTAAATATCATCCACAGACATAGTTGCCTCAAACACGATGATGTGATCACATCCTTACAGATAACAAGGCTGAATGACTACCTGGATCATAAATTCATTTTACCCTGCTGTGTTGAGAACTCTCCCTGGTGTAACTGATTCTTTTTTTTATTCAAGGTACTAAGAGTTCCAAAAGGGTAGCGAAGTTCACAATCTAACCATCACTATTCATATGCCAAATGATATCATTCTCTTCACAGAAGATCTACCTCCAAGATGCCAAATTAATCATTCAGACACACAAGATCTACTTATGCCACTAAATAATTTCCAATCAGCAAAGCATCACAGAAGGGATCAAATATACACCAAACAATCAGCAATCTTGCTCCCCAATTCCCCATACAAGTACCAACATAACACAACCTTCTATAACACAACAAGAAAACAGATTTGAAGGTATCATATACCTAAAATATGTAAATTGGCCAACAACACCTCAACTGATACAATCACAGGCAGAATGAAGAAACACGCTATTTTTAGACAAGGTTTGTATCCAATAACTTACCCGCATAGACTCCGCACTTTTTATATTCACTTCATCCAACAACTGGGCCAATGTGCTAAAAATCCTATAATCTTTTCCTATGTTCAATTTATGAAAGCATTCTTCTGCTTTTGAGGGATCTGGAAAGGATGATGAAATTTTGGCTACAGAGGTTTGAATTCTCTTTTGCATTTCTTCGGAGCCATTATTCTGCAGTATGCACAAGGTATCATTATTCACAAATGACAAAGAATAACTCCACGCAGCACAGCACTATATGGAATAAATATCCTTTACCAGAATACACCACTTTTTGAAATTATTATAGCATACAATGCATAAGAGGACAGAATTGTGAGAAACTTATTGATTTTATTGCATACCAGGTCATTTGGCACGAAATTTTCCTCTGAAAAAGGTGAAGGCGAAGGCCCCTGTTTTGTAAATAAATGGCCAACAAAAGTACACCAGTACCATGCAATATGTTCCAATAAAAGAAAAACTGAAACTAAAATGAAAAGGAAGGGATTTATTCAGTACAGAATCCGAAGATTGATTCAGTATTACGAATGGTAAATACTTCTATTTGTTTTGAAATGGAGGGACCTCCTTTGTTGGCAATTTGCAGGATACTTGTCTGGCACCTATGTTATGATCTCTGATTGTCTGTATTGAGTGACCCACCTATATTGTGTGATAACCCTGTGAGAAGTGCGTTTAAGCCTCAACCTTCTTTTGAGAGGAGGAAATAGCTAAAGGGAGCAATCTGGTGAGGTTTTAGTTGAGGGTGCTCGGTACCGTATCCCCTTGTAATAAAAAAGAAGAGTGAGAGAGTGAGGATTTCGAGGTAGTAGTAGTGTGAGCCCATGAAATTACAAGGGGACACCATGTTACATCATGTTACTTTATCTCGGTGTTTTGCAGACTATGTCTCATGGTTTATGTCTTACGGTTCAAGTATTTTCATATGGACCTATCACTGGGGGGGATGTCCCAGTGTAATTCAGGTTACGGATTCATGAATAGCTGTCACCTGTCTTGGACGGCTTAGTTCTGGGCGAGGAATTAGCTCTCTTACAGATTGTTCGATCCACACTGTTTGGTGATTGCGTGCTGCTACATTCCCACTCCCTAGCAGCCCTTACAGTATGTTACTATACCTTGGTAGATCATATTTACATTCAGGAGACCCATGCTTGCAACGTCATATCCGGATGTCTCATACCAGGCAGTGAGACACCAAATTGTTCCTGTGCAGATGTTACTCAGTTTTGGGCAGTTGCCGTCACTTTCTGGGCTGTTTTATTGTCTCTAATTCACTTGTGGATGCCTAGGAAGAGGGGGCTGTCCTCTTCCAATTTTCCAATCTTCCCACTGTGTTGGGTTTGCCTAGGAAGAGTGGGCTGTCCTCTTCCAATTCCTAGTCCGGAGGGAGATATGGTTAACTCCTTACCTCCCAAATTCCTCAAGTTCACTTGATGTCTTCCTAAATTCTACACGACTTTGTCTGACCCATTCATGGCGTTGGCGTTGGCGTTGTTGTAGTATAGTCCAAGACTTTACCTTTTGTAGCTTTGGACTTTACCTTTGTAGCTGGGCCTCTCCAATGGCCGTGTGGAAGACCACTTGCAACTGGTTGGTGCATTCATCTCAGATTGTCCTTTTGACATCCCATTTTTCCAATGTGGATTTAGTTATATTATGTTGGTGTTTCCTCCCCATCTCTTTGATGGTGCCGAAACACTTGATTATCTTCCCCATATTATTACATTCATCCCTTTGTAGCCGTTTGGCCTTCCTATATCTTTTGTTTTCTTTTACTTTTGTTTTTCTTTTTTGTCCTCCCTGAGGTATGCCCCTTATAGACTGTACATTCGTTTAGCCTCTTTTTATTTCAAGCTGATTTACCCAAAAAAAAATATTGAAAAAAAGAAAAACATATCTGGGCCACAGCAATGAAAAATCCGGCATGCAATCTTAATCAAACGTAAGTACCATCAAGAGAAACCATGTTCCACATCAATATGCCAAGAATGTAAACAGGAAAGAATTCACAGCTTGATTCGAGAAACCGAATTTTATATACAGGCATGACCACATCCCAGCTTCTCATTTTCCAGGCCCCAATGGCCAATAAGCTTTGCATATTTCTGAAACTTAAACACATAAATAAACCCTACCGGCCTGGATAAGACTTTGTAGTACCCTTTCATATATTAAATTGTCATTGACCCAAATCATCTAGTAAAATGAAATGATGCATCGCAAATGGTCGCGAAAGCGCAGCTAGTAGAGCAGAGGACTGAAAATCTGTGTCGCTAGTTCAAATCTCATTCCTGACACTTGATTAATTTTATGAGCAGCGATTCAACAAATTAATTGACATGCATCGACATACCTATTAAATAACAGTCTAGATTAAGTTTGTTAGAATAGCTTTTGTCCCACATTGCCTAGCTACATATTGTATTCTTCTCTCTCATAATATAAATAAAGTCTTTTGTGTTTGGGTTCGTTAACACCCTTACACTTCTCTCTCTCTCTCTCTCTCTCTCTCTCTCTCTCTCTCTCTCTCTCTCTCCTAAATAACATGGTATCAAAGCCAAACATTGATCCACCTTAACCACCAGATTGCTACCATCCAAGAAACCCAAAATCTACCATAGCCACCCATCCCTACTACCTTGTAAACCCTAAATTGAAACCCAAATAAAAACCCCTGTTTGAAACCCCTCTCCAATCCCAAAATTGACCTCTGAAAATCCAAAATTGACCTCTGAAAATACAAATCAAGACCACAATCGAACAATCCACGAACCCAGATTTTGATTACTGTTCATCGTTGCACTGTTAATTAGGTTACTGTTGATCGGCGCATTGTTCACTGTTCATCGATCACTGTTCATCTCAAGTTGGTGGTGATTATTTGTGTACTGGTATTGCTTCTGTCAATAGTTGTTCTCGTGGTGGTTTGACTATGTTGGTTTTCGTTACTGGTATTGAAGTAGTGGGTTGATTAGTGAGTTGGTTTGTTGGTGATTACTTTTCTCTCTGTTATTTGGCAACATGTCTGAGGAGAAGTTTGCTTCTGGTTCTAGTTCTGGTTTTTTGCGGAGAAGTTTGTTCGTGGCTTTTCTCTCTGTTATTTGGCTCTCGGCGCTCAGTTGATTAGTTATTTGTAGTTGTGGTTGGTTTCTTCTGCTAGAGGTAGCGGTTGGTTGATTTATTGTTCAATTTTTTATTTGTTAGTAGATGTTGATTTCATATGGTGGATTGTAGCGAAGTTCGTTGGTTGTTTGGTTGCTAGTAGATTCCGAGTTGGTGTTTGGGTTTGTTTATGATGAAGTCTGCTTCAGTTGTTTCTGGTAGTTTTGGCCCTGGTTTTGGTGGTCGTGGTTCTAATTTCCGTCGTCGCGGTGGTTTTGGTCTTGGTCACATGTCAGGGGGAGGTAGTTCTCGTCGTGGTAGTTCTGATTATGGTACTCGACAGTGTACCCATTGTGGGGGTACAAATCATATAGTTGAGTATTGTTATGATCTTCATGGTTTTCCCCAGGCTCAACCGGTTGCTATTTCTGAGGACGCTGGACAGTTTACTCATTCTTCTGCCAACAAAAGGGTGACTATCTCAGCAGAGGAGTATCAGCAGTACCAACGCCTACTGTCACTTCAGACAAATTCTTCCATTGCTACGCTATCTCAGACAGGTTCCTCTGTTGCTTGCATTGCGTCTTCTCATTCTTCTAATCATTGGGTTATTGATTCTGGTGCATCTGATCATATGACTAGTACTCCTTCTATTCTTTCTGGTCGTCAGTCTCTCGGTAAACCATCTCGTGTTACCTTAGCTGATGGTTCTACCACCAATGTTACTGGTTTGGGTTTTGTTCATGTTACTTCCTCTCTTACTTTGGACTCCGTACTGCAAGTTCCTCGTTTTCCATTAAATCTTATGTCTGTTAGTAAACTTACCAAGTCTTTGAATTGCTCAGTCACATTCTTCACTAATGGTTGTGTATTTCAGGATCTCAAGACGGGGGCGAAGATTGGTGGCGGTGTTGAACGTGGTGGCCTGTATTACTTTACCGATGATGTTCACCCTAGCTCTGTTGCTCTTCAGTCATCAGTGTCACCATATCAACATCATTGTCGTCTTGGTCATGCATCACTTGAGAACCTCAAAAGGCTAGAGCCTTCATGTAGTCGTGTGGATGCTTTGCCATGTGAAGTATGTGAGTTTAGCAAACATCATAGAGTGTCTTTTTATCCTAGGGTTGAGAGTCGTGCATCGCGTCCTTTTGAGTTAGTTCATTCTGATATTTGGGGTCCAATGCATGTTCCTAACATTTTTGGCTTTCAGTATTATGTTATTTTTGACGATGATTTCTCTCGTGTTACCTATCTTTATCTCATGAAAAAGAGGTCTGAGTTATCTTCTATTTTTAAGTCATTTTATATGGAAATCAAAACCCAGTTTGATACTTGCATCCGCATATTTCGTTCTGAAAATGCCCGTGAATATTTTTAAAACACTCTTTCTCAATTCTTTGATGATCACGGTATTATCCACCAATCCTCTTGTGCTCGGACTCCACAACAAAATGGAGTTGCCGAACGCAAGATTCGACATTTATCAGAAGTTATGCGTGCAATGTTATTTCAAATGCAAGTTCCCAAGTCTTATTGGAGTGATGCAGTTCTCACTGCCTGCTATTTGATTAATCGTATGCCCTCTAGTGTTCTTGGAGGTCAGATACCCCATAAAATATTGTTTCCCGGTCGTCCCCTTCACTCATTACCCCTTCGGATTTTTGGGTGCACATGTTATGTTCATGCTCTGGATCCTGACCGGAGCAAACTTGACCCTCGCTCCATTAGGTGCATTTTTCTTGGTTACTCTCGAACTCAAAAAGGGTACAAGTGTTATTCTCCATCTTTACATCGTCCATTTGTGTGTGCTGACGTCACATTTAATGAGTCACTCCCATTTTATTCGGAGCCTGTCACTACTAATGATCATCTTGCATCTGAGTCTGTGTTTCCTATAGCTGTCCCCTCAAGTAGTGGTCCTCCACCGAAACCTTTGCAGGTGTATGTTCGTCGTCCTAAAGTTTCACCAGTGTCATCTCAGCCAGAGCCACCAATGCCATCTCAGCCTGAGCCACCAGTGCCATCTCAGCCAGCACCATCGCAACCTGAGCCATCTGAGCAAACAGGCCCACCTTCGCCCACCGCTCCGTCTTCCCCTCCGTTGCGAGATCCAGATAATCTTGATCGTCCTATGGCCCATCGTAAAGGTATTCGGTCCTGCACTATACATCCTATTGCTCAGTTTGTTTCATATAACCATTTGTCACCATCCCTTCGTGCTTTTACTACTTCGGTTTCTTCCGTTTTTGTTCCTAACACTGTTCAGGAGGCCTTATCTGTGTCTGAGTGGCAGAAAGCAATGGAGGATGAGATGTCTTTTCTTCATCATAATGGCACTTGGGAGTTGGTTTCTCTTCCTGCTGGTAAAACTACTGTTGGCTGTCGTTGGGTATTCAATGTCAAGTATCATCCGGATGGCACTATTGAGCGGTATAAGGCCCGCCTTGTAGCCAAAGGCTATACGCAGACATATGGAGTTGATTATGCCGAGACCTTTTCCCCAGTTGCCAAAATAAACTCTGTTCGGATTCTTATTTCTCTTGCTGCTAATTTCGGTTGGCCCTTATTTCAATTGGATGTCAAAAATGCCTTCTTACATGGTGATCTGATCGAGGAGGTCTATATGGAGCAACCTCCTGGGTTTGTTGCTCAGGGGGAGCGTTCTCTGGTTTGTCATCTTCGCAAAGCTTTATATGGTCTGAAACAATCCCCTCAAGCTTGGTTTAGTCGGTTTAGTGATGCTGTGCTACAGTTTGGTATGCGTCGATCTCATTCGGATCACTCTGTTTTCTCTCTTCAGTCCGAGCGTGGGAAAATAATATTGATTGTGTATGTAGATGATATTATTATTACTGGAGATGATCAGAAAGGTATTGATGAGTTGAAGCAGTTTTTACAGCGACAGTTCCATACTAAAGATTTGGGTAAGCTACGGTATTTTTTGGGTATTGAGGTAGCAAGATCCAAGGATGGAATTAGTTTGTCCCAACGGAAGTATGCATTGGATATTCTTGAGGAGACAGGTTTATTGGGAGCAAAACCTGTGGAGACCCCAATGGATCCTAATGTAAAACTTTGTGTTGATCAGGGGGAGATATTTCCTCATCCAGACCGGTATCGTCACTTAGTTGGTAAGTTGAATTACCTTACCAATACACGTCCTGATATCTCTTTCGCTGTAAGTGTGGTGAGTCAGTTTATGTCTGCTCCTCGTCTTCCGCACTGGGAAGCTTGTATTCGTATTGTGAAATATCTTAAGGCTCATCCTGGACGTGGTTTGTTTTATCGGTCTAATGGTCATTTGCGTGTTGAAGCCTTTACCGACGCTGATTGGGCAGGATCACCATCTGATAGACGGTCCACTACTGGGTACTATACTTTTGTTGGAGGCAATTTGGTCACATGGAAAAGCAAGAAACAAACAGTGGTCGCAAGGTCCAGCGCAGAAGCGGAGTATCGAGCCATGGCACACACATCTTGTGAGATTGTGTGGTTGAGAGCTCTACTCAAGGAGTTAGGTTTTGATGTGGAGTTACCTATTCCTATGTATTGTGATAATCAAGCAGCGATACATATTGCTTCAAATCCAGTATTCCATGAGAGAACAAAACATATTGAGGTTGATTGTCACATTGTTCGTGAGAAGATAGATGGTGGTGTGTTGTCTACTCCATTTGTTCCTACAGGAGCTCAGTTGGCTGATATCTTCACCAAACCATTGTTTAAACCGCGTTTAGAGTTTTTATGTAACAAGCTGGGATTTTGTGATATTTATTCTCCAGCTTGAGGGGGAGTGTTAGAATAGCTTTTGTCCCACATTGCCTAGCTACATATTGTATTCTTCTCTCTCATAATATAAATAAAGTCTTTTGTGTTTGGGTTCGTTAACACCCTTACACTTCTCTCTCTCTCTCTCTCTCTCTCTCTCTCTCTCTCTCTCTCTCTCTCTCTCTCTCTCTCTCTCTCTCCCCCCTAAATAAAAGTTATACGCTATCTATTCCATAGATCGGCAAACATTCTATTCTAGAAAGGTATGTAAGACATTTAGAACTAACTTCCTTTTATTTCAACATTTCTACCAAAGGGTAGAGAAACAAACCAAGGCATTGCATATATTGGATGTGTCAATTACAATGCAAAGCTTAAATAGACAAAACCTAAGAAACCCTAATAATACAAAAGGACTAAACTACCTTGAACATAAAAGATAAATAACGATGACCTTAACGAAGCCCTAATAACACCAAATGACAAAACTACCTTGAACATAAAAGATAACTAACAATAAACTGAAACCAAATTACAACCCCCGGAGATCATGATGCCAGGCTGGAGAGCATCGTGAGTTTGCCACGGAGATCACAACTGCAAATCAACTACTGCGATGGTGTTGAACAGTGCAAAGCGATGCTACAAACAATACCAATCAGAGGTCCAACACCAGAGTGATGAAACTGTAAACAAGTGCTAACCAAAACTAGAACAGGCGAATAGGAAGAAAGGGTGCGTCTGAGAAGGTGGAGAACAAACTGCAAATCAAAACTAGAACATGTGAATAGGAAGAAAAACCGACACCGAACAGATGCCAAACAGATGCCAAATTTCCAATGCAAACAACCAGGAGCTATGAGAGGGAGAGATTCAGATTTCAGATTTATTGAGGGAGACCGAAAAACAGAGACCGACTAATTCCATAACTGATTGCAGAAACAGAGAGGTACAGAGCCAGATTCAAAGGATCAGAAGTTCAAAAGGTTCATAAGATTCAAAAGATTCAGGGGGTTCATAAGGGTTAGCAGAGCGTACTGCAGATTGAGAGTGTGTGCAAAGATATTGAGACAAACTGCAAAGGGGAGAGAGACAGATTGCAAAGAGATCGCGAAGGAGAGAGAGATGAACAGTAGGTTGCGACAGTATCGATGAACAGTGCTGTTGATACGATGGACAATGCCTTCGTACAGTACCCTCCGATGAACAGTGGCCCGCTCGATGAACAATGTCTGTGATGAACATATCGATGCTACTGATGAACATATCGAATGCCACAGTGCAACGATGCTAGAGCAGCTGCTGCTGCTCAAAGAGAGAGAAAGAGGCAGATCGACTGATGCCAAAACAAAGGTGGGAGAAGAAAACCTGCTCTAATACCATGATACATTGCAAAAGAGAGAAGAGAAACAACGCAACAAACTTATTGCATTAGAAAGCTTGAATGATTACAAGACTAATGAAGGGGTTATATAGGCTAACCCTAATAACCTTTGCAAAACCCTAATAACACAAAAGGACTAAACTACCCTGAACATAAAAAGATAAATAACAATAAACTGAAACCGTAAAATTATACTTCACGCATACATGTCCCCTCAATCCTGGAAATCAGAACCTCTGTGTCAAACTGAAGTTCACTAGAAGGAAACGTAAGAAAATGTTTAATTGTTTATCATCAAGATTCAAGAACATCTTTTTTCTGAAATAAAGATATAATGTCATTTCCACCCAAATAAACAGCATAATTACGAATTACTACAACCATTCAAGGATTTCAGCTCTAGAAAGAAATGTAAAAATCCTTTTCTTTTTACCTTTCTTTCTACACAATATACCTCGATCCTAGTAATCAGAAGTTCTCCATCAAACTTAAGTTCAATAGGAAATGCAAGAAAATGCTTAATTGCTTATAATCAAGAACACCTTTTTTCCAAATATCACGCACACAAATAAACAGTAAAACAAAGAATTACTCCTACAAAGCATTCAAGAAATTTAACAGCACTGAAATTTGCATTATACCTCTTCTTTCAGGAGAGACAGGTAAACTTGCATCTCAGTTTGCAACCTGAATTTTACAGATCATGTAAAGAAACGTTATTTACTCATTTAAACAAAAAAAAACCATGTGACTATCATTACCTTCGTTTGTGAGATAAAATAGCATTCAAAGCTTTCAAGTGAGTAGAGTCAAAAAGTGAGAACAGAAAGATCCAATGCCGTGTTCTCGCCTCTATTGCAAGAGAAGAAGGAAACAATTCCTCAGCAAGCACAAGCTCCATGCTTTGAGGCCTGAAGATTCATAATATGAGAAAATTGCGTCCTTATGCAACATTTATTCTGGATTATTCCAATCAGAAATTTTTTTACAGCCAAGCGTACCTAAACTCCTTACAATCTTTATCATAGCAAAGCATCAATACTCTACACGGAATCTGCTCAAATTGGTCAGATGGTGTAATGATACCTGCAGCACACTTTGTACAATAATCCCGATAAACTTCCAGCAACTTTTGCAAGGCTTTCTTTCTAACAGGAACCTATATGGCAAGAATCAAGTAACAGTTATGCATTACACAGCTAAATCAATCACACGGAAACTTCTTTGGGAATAGCTTCTCTGCAGTCTTCAAATGGGACAGGACCGTCCAAGTTCGTCCTTTTTGGGCCCACCCCGAGTCCACTTTAGTGCCTCGTAGGCCCTGCAGAGAATATCACCCCCACCAAAATGGGCCTGAGAAGGGCCCAAAATGTCCCAAACTGGCCTTAAAGGTACCTTCTTATCACGAAGTCGTTCGGTAGCCCGGGATATTAGTTCATGAGGGACAGATTTCAGGTTAGCCCTGGCTAAATCACACACAACCACCACCGCTTGGGTTCTCACTCTGTCATCAAAATCTAAAAGGCGGCCCTCAAGCGCAGCTGTTCAATCATAGAATAAGACCATATAAGAAGAATGATCCAGAAATTGAAGGAATTAAAACCAGGACTCCGCAGCCAAGAAAGCTATAGATTGTGTATGGCTTACTGAGAACTTCAAGTGATTCTGTCCCTAATGGATTGGTCATGCAGAAAGCTTTGGCACATGATATAGCACCAAGTCTAACTTCCGCGGATTTATCAGAGAATCTCTTCGTAAATTCTATGAAGAGGTGGCGATATTCATGGGCAAGATGGTGCCCGGGAAGTGCTAATAGTCTTCCAACAAACTTAACAGCTTTTATCCGAACATCGACCTGATCAGCCTGCAAATTTCAACCACACTATCAATTGCCCAAAAGGAACTAAAATTAAGTCCAAAAAATACGATGTGTTACAGAGAGGCAATAATACGTTCACAATATCCACTATAACTCGGTTAACAAATTCAATGCTGCAAAGAAAAACGAAATAAAAGAAGGAAAAGGGAGATCTAACAAGTAATTCTTGAGTCAGGGTTGGGATGACAGCCAGAAGCATTTGAGGAGCATACTGGACGATTTCGTACATAATTTCATGGTAAAATTCTTTAAGATCACTCCGTACACCATCTCTATTCACTATGCAAGAAGTTAAAAATTCACAAACATAGGTCTCAAGATCTTCCGCACAATTTTGGATTACAGAAACAGCAAGCATACTAGCAGCAGGAGATGCACCCTGGAGAGAGAAAAGAACAAATACCAATCAATAGAGAAGAAAGGAAGAAAAATCTTCATTTAACAGGCTATGCCTCAATATTTTGGCCAATAGAGTTATCTTAGATAGAGTTTCCACATATAACAAACAAAAGCTTGGAACAACCATTTCGAGAAATAAGCAAGCAAGCCTGAGCTCACTTTAGTGACTCCCTCACCAATAAGCTTGAGCCATCCAGGATGACGAACATGAAATAATCATTATATATTTTGCTATTAGTCTTCCAACACAAGAAATTAAAAGGGCTGTCAGATTTTGTACTCCCTACAGCTTTGTTCTCTTGATAGAATAGCAATCTTCCACTTCACACTCTCCTAAAACAGTGTGTAGTTCTAACAACCCTAAACATGTTATTCAAAGGACCTGCAGCTACAGACATATATGCAGTTTTCCTGACTTCTGTGTGTTTACCTTACCTTTTCCTCGAGAGAAGTAGGTTTAGGGTAGGTTTGGATGAACTATAATTGGACTATTTCCATAAGATTGCATCAACCTTTATTAGAATTATGTATCCGTCTCAACTGGAGGAACCTAAAAGGTACTAAAAGCTTATGACCAAAAACTTTAAAAAGTTCACTAAAGACAAAATGATCCAAAAGAGAGAACTTTCTAGATTACATGTCTTAAGTGAGCTTTTTCAAGTTTAATTTTAATTTCTTTTTTACTTTTCCAACTTCTCTTGTCAAGGCAATAAACAATCCAGTAAGTTTTGAAGAAAAACGGACAAAAATTCATGTAAGAAGATGAAAAATATTCCAATAATGAAGTTTGGTCAAACTTTGTTCACACAGATACCTTACTTCCTACTCAACGATTAGTTCGATGAAGGAGCGAAGAGGGGAAAATTTAGTTACTATTGTCTAAGAAGATGCATTTTTCATTTTTGGGTTTGTCTGGTACTCCCAGTTGTGTATGCATTGGTTGGGTCTGTTTCTGAACCACTTAAGCTTTTAGATGAACTAAAGCCCTAATGCCTAAAGTTGACCTGAGATAACTGTCAAAAGCAATTCCATTGATTGAGAATGTGCAAAATATGAGATTGGTGGAACTCAACCTCCCAAGAAGGTACACCAAGTCCGAATGTATCTGCATATTGGTGTATGACCATATTGATATTTGATGTTGTTACAGCTTGTCCCACGTTGGTTAATTATAACCTCCAAAACTAATACATGAGCCTAGTCGGCCTCTCCATTCATTGGTTTTGAGTTGGATGATTCAACTGTTATCAGAGCCAGGGTTTAGGAGGTTTTTGGGCAAGACTCGCTTGGATGATAACCCAATTGTTTGTGCCTGAAGTGCACTTTGTTTCTTTGTGATCCAATGTTATGGATCCTTTGTTTAACTCTCCATGTGCGGGTCAGGGATCGCAAGTGCAGGAGTGTAACACTCTGAATTTTTAATTTCATTAAAAAATGAAATGTTATTTCATAATTTCTTAATTATTTTAATAATTACATAATTAGTTATAATCCAAATATTTACTTTAGTTGACTTTTCCCAATTTTATCAATTTTGACTTGCTAACCATAATTGACTAGGACCAACCTTGGTTAGTTATATTGCCATACATATGTACATATATTCTCCTCCTAACCTACACCTAAGTGACTAACTTGCTCCTAAGATTCCCTTAACCATCACCACAATCCTCCATCACCCAATCCATGGCAAACCCACTACAAACAAAACCATGGACAAACACAAAACCACCCTATGCTTCCATAGCTATGAGAACTCTGAAAAATCCCAGCAGAAAAACACCCTACTACTGCCCCTTTTTCAGTCCTCAACCCTCTCCTCCACTCCCCACTTTTCCCACTTACACGCTCCTCCAACATTTGGCATTCATGACCTACATGTACAAGCAAGAAGGCCTCTCCTCCCATACATATCAGACCAGTTGCTTCCCCATTTCATTACAGAAATTTCGTGCTAAGGAGAGAGTATATTGTTATAGAGAACATACAAATTTCTACAGAGAGAGAAAGAGCATTAATGAAGTGGGTTTTCTTAAGTTACCCTCCAACACTTAGAAACTTTCAAATTCGATTTTACCACTGATAATAGGAGATAAGAGATGTCTAAACATCCACTCAACTGCCCTCAATTCCAATTGAAGGTTCCCACCATTTTCATCTTCTTCACCAAGCTCCACTTCGCCACCTTTCCATTATCAGCCCCAAACTCCAAATTCAAGGTAGATTATTCTATACCCCTTACTTTCTGGCCTCGTTTGATTCGCGGACTAAAATAGGTGGGATTGGTAGTCCTGGGATTAATAGTCCGAGATTATTTGTCCTGGGACTAATTTAGTACTGAATCACACTCAATCCTTTGTTTGATTCGTGTAGGATTAACATCGGGATATCCCGTGTTTTGGTCAATCCCATGTTTGGTTTCCCAAACTAAATTTTGGGATTAATTTTAGGACTCTCTCTCAATCTCGCCAAAAATCTGGATCAAAGATGGGTTTACCCAGAAGATGGGTTTTTTCGGAAGATGGGTTTTTTCCCAAACCAAAATCATGATCAGTGAAGTAATACCCAGAAAACCTTCACGTCTACCCAGAAGATGGGTTTTTTCGGAAGCATTGTTTCAATGGTGGGTTGCTCAAGCAGAAGATGGGGCTGTGTTTCCTCCATGAACAGCGGCGAGGGTCTTCAATTTTGGGTTTTTATTGACTAATCGGTTATGTGAAACCCAGAAATACTAGCAAACCCATAAATCCTAGCAAACCCAAATTCCTCAACAAGACAGTAATACAAAATTCCTCACGTTTAGAATTTCCAATGATCGAAACCTTCAGATCTACAATTGATTTTACAAATATGACGTGTAGGGTTCACATATTTTACCTTCAGATCTGTAACTTTCGAAGCTTCAACATCGTCGTTCATGGTGACGATGAGAGAGAGAGAAGAGAAGAAGACGATGTGTGTGTGTGTGTGTGTGAGAGAGAGAGAGAGAGAGGAGAAAAAGATGTGGAGTGGCATTTTTGCAATTAAGCTTCCGTGTGTTTTATCCCGGACTACACAGTCCCACCTCCCCCCAGGTATTACACAATACCATACGTATAGGACTAAAATTGTGTTGGGATTGTTAATCCCATACGATTTTTCAGGAACCAAACAAGGGACTACGCGGGATTGGATACAAATAGTCCAATCCCAAGTACTTAATACCCGAATCAAACGAGGCCTCTAAGTATAATAATGTAGTGTTATTGCATTTTATTGTGGCTTGTAGCAAGCCCAATCGAAGAAAATATGTTAACTAGAAAACCTGTCGAAATTGTACTGAACCTTGCAGCCACAAGACCGTAAGTAACTGCTGCAAGCTACACTCCAACTGACACAACCTTGGTTTTAGACTAATGTGTAAATTTTGATTTCATGTGCTGAGACGTGTTTGATTCGTTTTAAGATTCTTGTTGTCTGATTTGTACAAATTTTGACATTTGGTAATGTGTTTGTTTGGAACAATTAAAATGACTAAAATTTGAAGCTAGTAAATGTAAAACCACATATACATATATCTCACTTTAAAAAAAAAAATAGTGTGCTCATAAGTTAGTTATTACTCATTAGCACCAGAGTATCTTTTACTCAAACTACAAGTTTGATATCAACAGATCGAAGTAAAATTTTACAATTCTTATGGAATTGATTAAAATATTCATATGTAAACTATTATAAGTATGCATAACATAATTCCTACAAGAAAATTTTGATTTCTGTTATAAATAAATAGTAGGTTATGTTGAAATAGTTGATAGGTGTTTTAAGGTTATAATTTATTATTAAAACCTTAAACCTTTTTATAAAGTATCAAGATTTCAAACAGAAAAAAAAGAAGATTGTATATTTTTTTATAACTAACAGAACAATATTTTTTGAAAATAAGATAGCAGAATCAAACACTTAGCTATTTACACTTTAGACCCTTGAGTTCTAAGATTTATACATATAAGACTATAAGTCCTTAAGCCTTTTCCTCAGACTCCTAGAGTTGATAATTTTACTTGACCCATATAGATAGATTATTTTATAGTTTAGTTGATTCAAATATACGGAGTGCATATCTTTAATGAAACTCGAAAGACATCTGAACCAAATGAAACCTCTATGTGTTATGTGTTTGTTCCGATCTCTCATGAGTTATACTGTGATTTATATTTATTTTGAGATTGCTTTTAGAAGGAAATAAGTTCATGGGTTGGGTTGCGAGCTTAGAAAACATAGACAATATTAAGTTAAAGAACAAACGAATTAAACTGAGGTCATTGTGAAGGGACCTAAGAGGTTATCCAGCGGGATCCTGGAGTTGTGGTGAATAGTGAGGCTAGGTTATGGCTAGTTTGGAGAATGTTAAATATTGTTATTCGAAACCCAAGATACGGCATTGTGTGATTGCTCCTTATGAATAAGGTGTTAAAAGATGGTTACGTATTATATAGTTCCAGGGTATAGACTATATACTCCCAAGGTTACAGTTTGTTCGTTGTGGGCCTAGTGGTACGGTTAGTCCCAGGGAGATTCATCCTTCTGAGGCAGTTGATGACTCCGACTGAGTACATAACTTAGGCCGTTTCATTTGGGCTCCTGGTTAGGGCAAGCAAAGAGGGAGAGGAATCACGAATGGCCATAGTCTTCGTGGTTAAACTGGGAGGATTGATTTCTCAAGGATGAGAATCATAGATTTCATATAAGTTAAAGGCTAGTAATAAAAAAATGGATTGTCGTGTTGTTTTCTCATTATCATTATCATTTTATCATGTTGATTATCTTTTGTGATGTAATGTAAGGGAGTAATGAGTAGGAGCCTATAAGCTAAGTGTTGGTATGCTCATGTTGCTATTGTTGCCCTGGCATTTCACGACACATACTGAGGAAGGAGCAGAAGTAGGAGTGTGCATGGATCGGTTGGGGTTTGGCCTCGAGCCACCAACCGACCCAACCCTTTCAGGTTGAGGAAAACATTACCTGCACCCGAACTGAAGATTCATCGAAACCGCAATTTTTCAGATCCGTCGGTTTAGTCGGGTTCGCTTATATCAGCACCAAATATATGTAGAGGACAGAGAATTTGGGGAAAGGTTCTTCCATGGAGTTCAACCGGGGAAAGGAGAGACCGAGACAGAGTAAGAGGCATACTCAATGGTGTTCATACCTGTTTTTCTTTTGATGCAATCATCCATGTTTTCATCTCTATGGGAGAGATTTTTTTTGTTGAAGAGTGAGATTTTTTTTGTTGAAGAGTGAGAGATTTTGATATGGGGGGGTAACATTGGACAGTGGCAAAGTGTTTTCCAACTTTTCCTATCTGGACTACAACGAGAGAAAAGAAGTCTGGGTGTAGACTTTGAATTTCAAATTTCACATTGTTTTTCTAATTGTTTCAAAGAGTAATAAAACCAACCAATAGCCTAGTGCCACATATGTGAAGTGATGAGGAAAGCAAAGGATGGCAGGGAATCCAATAGAGTATTGCAGAAATCAAAAGGTGTGCACGTTAAGTACAGTACATCGGTCAGGGGGTTTATTTGTTTTGTTTACATAACACCCGGTAAAATATGACGTTCCTAACCCGAAACTAACCGCATCTATTTTTAAAATCGCCAGTTGGGGATTGGGTCCGATTAACCAGGTTGGTCGGTTGGATGCTCACCCCTGCTGCAGAAGAGCATAACCCTGAGGCTGAAGAGCCCATTGCTAAGCAGGAGACCAAGGAGGCTTGGAATCCATATTATTAGTGCTATGTTCCTTATTTTGAAGTAATTTAAGTTTGGAGGACTGTAACGTAATTTTTTACACTGCAAGTAGTATTTCCTTTTTGTCAAACAAGGCTTCCGCTACTTGTTAAGTTAAGATTGATCAATCTGAAGGTTATCATTTTGTTTAAAGTTAATATTTTTATAAAAATCCTTAATTAATACCTTCGAAAATCGGGTCGTTACAGGGAGAGTGTTAGAACTTGTCCCACATTGGTTAATTATAACCTCCAAAACTAAAAAATAAGCCTCCACATTGCCAATTGGTTTTGGGTTAGATGCTTAAAAAGATGTGCATTGATGTAGTTAAATATTGTTGGTCGGATAATGCAACTGGCAAAGTTCCATTCGTCGAACATGCGGCACTTCCTAATGACACAATGCTTCCAGGGTTTTAAACAAGGGGTAATTGTTCTAGGGTCCAGAAGTGTGGACTTATTGTGCTATTTAGTCCATGTTAAAGTTTTACAAGGTCTAAGGTCCACCAATTTTATTTTTTTTAGAATTTAGGCACTTTCAAAGGGTACCCTAGGGTTTAGGTTTAAGGGTGCACTTTCCTATTATAGGGTTTTAGTGGTTTAGGCACTTTCATAGGGTACCCTAGTGTTTTAGGCACTTTCATAGGGTACCCTAGGATTTTAGGCACTTTCATAGGGTGCAAAACTTCTTGGCACTTTCATAGGGTACCCTAGGGTTTAGGTTTTAGGGTGCACTTTCCGATTATAGGGTTTTAGTGGTTTAGGCACTTTCATAGGGTACCCTAGGGTTTTAGGCACTTTCATAGGGTACCCTAGAATTTTAGGCATTTTCATAGGATACAAACTTTTTTGGCACTTGCATAGTTGTACAAACTTTTTTTGGTAAAAAAAAAAAAAGATGCTAGCGTTAGGACTGAATAGGTTATAAACTTGTTTGGTGGATTAATGGGGTTACAAATTCTTTGCCTAGGACTTTTGAACAAGTTGCCCTTTAAACAAACTCCGTTACCTAACAGGATTTCGAAACTCCAATAACGTTACTTACATATACGGACTGATACGTCGGATATCGGCCGATGTATGACCGTATCACTGATACTATTACCTTCCCCGATACTATGATTTAAAAATCTAGCGCTTCCTAATTGGTTGAATGACAATGCTCGTTCTGATTAGAATATGCAAAAGAGTGAGATGGAGAAAATATCTCAATAACAGTTTGGTTGGTCATGAAGATCAATCCCTCTCTCGATAGTTCCTAAAGCCATCATCTTTCTTAGATCTTGTGTTCCCTTTGCAAAATCTCGATTCTAAATACTCTTGTTATATGGTCGAATTGGCTCAATTATTTAAGAAGGGCTTGTTAGGATCAATAATAGCAACGAATAGATACACGAGACAATACGGGCAGTCGTTCTTATAATTTCCAACCAAACATATCCAACATATCAAAGAATTGACTCAAAGTGGGATTGCACTCCCTCGACTCCCAACAAAACAAAGTAGAAATTAAAACTCTTAATTCTAAACAAAAGCCTCTCCTCCCCCTCAAAAATCTACGATTTCTGTCTCGCCAAATTGACCAAATCAAGCACAACGGAAGCATCATCCAAAGCTTTCGTCTTTTAGTACCCATTCTAGCCCCGTACCATTCTTCATTAAGCTCCTTCACCGTCGAAGAAAATACCCACGACATGCCCCAAGAAAGAAGTAGCACATTCCAAAACTCATGGCGACCGGACAATGAATAATGTGCCACTGACAAGCACATGCAACACCAATTCACCATAACCATTTGACGCCGCATAAGATAATATCTATAGAGAGGATCTTATCCTTTGCCGCACGCCAAGCAAAAAGATAAATCTTTGTTGGAGCACAAGTTCCCCAAATAGCTTTCCAGCCGTATTTGCTTCTCCAGCCAAAACTTGGTAATAACTTTTCACCTGAAAAGATACACTTGCTACCGGAATCAATTTCAACAATCTTCACCTTTCCCCATGCCCCTTATAGCATATAGTTTTCCAATAAGATCTAACAACTCATCCAGCTCCCAATCTACTACCTCTGGACGAAGCGTAACATCCCACCGCACCGAATCCCCTTCCAATTTCAGATAATCTGCCACCGCCGCATCCCCATTCGCCGCCAGCCGAAATATAGAAGGGTAAGCATCTCACAACCTGACATCTCCACACCAAATATGCCCCCGAAACTTCACCTTCCTCCCTTCCCCCACCTTCATACTAATATGTTTGGATGACTCACCCCATCGTCTCCTACCACTCGCCCCAACCTTCCACATGCCCAGCACACCATTTTCCTCCACCATCTATCCCTTTCACATGTAAATCTCCAAAACCATATCCCTAACAAACTTTGGTTGAAGATAGCAAGCCTCCTCACACTTAAACCCCTTCACGGATCGGAGTGCAAGCTATATCCCAATCCACCAGATGTACTTAAACTCTTCCCCCTTACCACCCCAAAGGGAATCTCTCTGAAGCTTCTCTAACCTGTTGGCCACCGAAAAAGGGAGCGAGGGAGGAGTGAAGCCCTCTCTTTGAGGATCCTGCAACTACTAAAGTATAATTCCCCGTCATACGCTGAAATATCAGTGCTTGAAAGCCCAATGGGAAATGACGCCTACAAAAATAGGATTTTCAGAGGTTGGTCTCTAGGAAATCCAAGTGGTAATTGGAATATTTTCTAGAGAGCATGAGGGCTATGTTAGATTGTCCTTTTACAAAGCAGGCACAAAACCTTGTGCTACTGAGGCCAACACAATGGCCTTAAAAAAAGACCTTCAAAGGTTGCCCATAATCATTCCAAAATGCGTCTGTGATATTGAGTCTGGCATCTTGACTTCATGTATCATTGAGATGGACTTAGGTTAGAATATTACGGAGCTTACTTCTAAGCCAAAACATGTGCAAGTTCTTTATTAATTCCTATATATGAACCGGGGCACTTGGCCCACCAGTTGTGTAGATACACATAGGTATGCTGAGATTGTGGTTCAACTCCTAGGGCTAAATGTTTCTTAACGTATCACAAAAATTCCAATTTCTAGTGAAGGAAAAGCTATACTGTCAAAAACTAATGTCTAGAATCTAATGACCATGTTAGCACCCAAAATAAGCTAATCATGAGTTCCATAAATCTAGGAAGACGCAGCTTGAACTTCCACACGTCATGGGCTATAATAGAGGAACTTACCCGTTAACCAAGAAAGGTGTTGGTTCCCATAATCTTGAAGTGCTTTCTCGCTTATCCAAAAAAGAACAACTGAACACTGGTAAAGTAGAACTCTTCCATTCACTTTCAAGTAAAAGAATATGACACTCTCAAAGTGATGTAAGAACAATCCTCCACATTTTTCCCTCACCACCTAACTAGAACACTACCAAGAGGATGCTTGAAATTTGCAAGAGAATCCTAAGAATAAAACATATACCGTCTCTTAGTAATGAAAATAAAGGAAACTTCTTTTTTCCCCCAAAAAATCATGATTTAGGAAACATCTTAAAATTCTCGAGGATGAAAACCCAAATGGGGAAGAAAAATTTAAACTTGCTCAAATCCAGCAATGGACACTTCATCCCCAAATCAGTTTAACATAGACCAAAGAGGCTCATTTATTGCTTCATAAAATAAAAGCTAAAAAGTCCCAACAAAGTCTTCCATGCATGACATATCTCCTCCGCATAGCAAAAGGACAACCTCATAAAAAATCCAAAAAGTTTCCCCCAATTTCTGTTAGAGACAAATCCATGCTTACATAATAGTTTCCCATATATGTTCTTTAGATAAATACCCTACATAAACAACGGTCAATTACAAAACAACAAAGAACCTCTCTCCTCATACTTTAACTAGCCCAAATTAAAAAAAAAGATATATGCCCAAGTTATGATAGCACAATCTTTATTATTTCAATCCATCGACGATAATAAGATATCTCTATCATGAAAACTAAGGCTAAGTTTTTCATTTGATAAAATCAACATTTGATAAAATCAAGTGGGTGATTTTATCAAATGAAGTGAAGGGGTGCTAAAATCAAGTGGGCCCAGGGCTAAAACACCTTTGCTTTTAGCACTGGGCCCACTTGATTTTAGCACCCCAACACTTCATTTGATAAAATCACCCACTTGATTTTATCAAATGTTGATTTTATCAAATGGAAAACTTAGCCTAAGTCAAAAAATAAATTCCATCGCGATAATGTGAAGTTATATATCAACAGAGAAGCATTCAAGGGCAAAAATCTGCTTTAACATTAAGAAGCACAAGTTGCTATGGCACAACCTTTATTATTTGCATCCGTGATCCGTCTATGACCATAAGATATCTCTACCATGAAAAGTGAGGCAAAAACTATCTTTTAAACTCCATTATATCATTTGATAGAAGCATGAGAAACAAAAAGAAATAAATTATCAAGGGAAAGATCTGCTTTAACTGAAGAAGCACAAGCAACTACATTTCACCAAGAAATTACCTTTCCCTCCTTCAGAAGATTCTGCAAAATGACATCAATAAGCGAATGGGACGCTTTCTCCTTCTCCTTCAGAATAAGAGCAATAATAGAAGACATTGCACTAAACAAACTTTGTGGATGGTGTTCCCTACAAAACAACAATTAAAACACCATTAGAGCCAAACTTTGTGGATGGTGTTCCCTACAGAACACCAATTTAAACACCATTAGCGCCCTACATGTTATTTTACCTATCAATACAAGTTAGATATATTACCAGATAAACGAAAAGCATGAGAATGCAAGTAACCTCCACAAGCATGACGAATAAGTTACTTAGGGGAAGAGTGGACATTCAAAACTACCTATAAGACATCTTATGAAGGTCAAAAATTATTGGGAGTACGTGCTTTTTAGTGGACAGCCCAAACCTTACAAATCATTCATGATTCAACTATGCCTATTGCAAACGTTTCCTCTATTGTTTCAATATACATCATCTAGGTAGGAAATCTGGTGGGATTGAAATTGCAAACAATGGAAAGAGTACTTCAGAACTACAGTGCTATCTTCACCTAGAAATTAGTAACACTTCCTTCCAGAGACCAATAGGTGCATGACTGCTGCAACCACAAACGGATCACAAGAATAACAGTTACTGCACCCATTAATCAATGAGGAAGCCTTAAAAATAGGAAATAGATTAAGTTCGGAAACTCTATAAATGTTTTGCACATTTTAGTATTTTACATAAATCCAAGAAAAACAAGATTATTGGGATTGGAAGTTGTTTCTTTCAGCTTCACCCAGTACAAGCCATTGGTTCATTCTCAAAAGTCTAAGAAAGAATAAGGCGATGAATAAATCAGCAACAATTCTTATTCTCTTATCCAGCAAGTTTTCTCCACTTTCACACACAACAAAATCAAGTGATCAAAAGGCAAGGACTACAGACTCAATGATCGCTAAATGAACGATAGCAAGAAAAACTTTTTAAAAACCAAGAATACTCTGGACAAAAAGTAGAAGGGAAGGGAAGAAACTGAACCTCACAACAGAGAAAAAGGTATCGAACATTTTGAGAACTAGGTCTTCGCAGCCCATGTCAAACATTAGCACACAAAATTTAAGTTTGTCAAGAGTCTCTAATACTTTTAATCTTCTTGGGAAATATGGGCTTGTGGTATCAGCAAGCTCCGCAAATAAACCGAGAAAAAGTGTAAAAATGTCCTGCAACAATATCAGAAACTCTTAATTTTGTGGGTAGCAGTCACGAGTAAAAAAATTGAGAGTTCCACGTAAAGAATCATGTAGTTAGTGGAGTATAAATTTACACCTTAAAGACGACATCTGTCAAATCAGGACTTGGTGCCAGGACCCGAATAATTTCGCAGAAACATAGGGCTACCAGAAGTCTAATGTCCTTATCTTTATGCTGAAGCAGTTTGTGCTTCACAAGAGAATCGCTCAGGGGCTTTATGGAATGTTTTAGAGATGAGGACTGATCTAGTTCCGGGAAAGCACTTTCAGCTTGCTGCAGATAAAAAATGAGACATTAATGCAAAATGCCAATGAACCATAGATCTTGTTCTTAATGCTATTTCCTTTATCATTCACTGTATCTTGAAAAGCATAAACGATTGGACATAAACAAAATATAGCTACCTCATGTACCAAAGATCAGTGCTTGAAGAACTATAACAATTTTATCAAAACAATAAACTCGTGCTGAAAATTATAGATAGATGAACTGAAGACATGAAGACTTTTTTTTTTTTGGGTTTGTCGGAAATGTTAAGATTAAGCTAAAAGAAGTACAGAGTTACGCCACCGCCTAGCGGGCATAACATATAACAGAGTATACTAAAGGTTAGTTCAGATACTGCCTAATACTTAGGTTGTCCCTAATTAGAAATTCCCTTATGGAAAGGGGGCTGTTCATGAGAATCTTGAAGTCTTCCGCTTGCTCAGGGCCAACACGAGCGAGGTGGTCCGAGCATTCATTGGCACCTCTATAAACATGGGTAAGTGACGATGCCGTACCCATGATGATCGTTCTGGCATAATTGATTATCGTACTCAAAGGATGATTTGCATTTGGGCCTTCGTTGATGAGCTTGACCGCTAGGAGCGCATCCAACTCTATCTTCACGCTCGCCGTGCCTTTTTCCAAGATGATTGTTAAACCTTTGTAGATTTCCCAGATATTTGCTTCTAGACTTGTACTGCATGTTAACCGTCCATAGAAGCCCAAGCACCATTCTCCTTGAGCATCCCGAAATAGGCCACCATAACCCACTGCTCTATCCTTGTCATACCAACCGCCGTCCGTATTGAGTTTTAAGACATGAAGATTCATTCATGTGAAAAGCCATCATAATGGCACTTGCAATTGTGGCCATAAATGCAATGCAAAAAGACCACAATATGACACATTTACATATATATAAAGAATGCAAACCTCAGTATTGGCACTACTTATTATTTAAATACCACAAAATACATGAATACACCAAGAAATTCACCTGCTAGTGCCAATTGCCAAATAAAACATACTCGGTATACCACCATGAAGCAACAAATTCTGTATAGTGTGAAAATCCTCACCCCAAGCTAAATGAAAGTCTAGAAGCCACACACTGTTATTCATGCTTGCAATCAGAAAATATTTTTTTTTAAAACGAACAAAATATGTGACAATCGAGGGAAACATTCTTCCTCTCGACGATAACATACTAGCATATTATCTTTCCTATAATTCGTTGTCAGATTTGTGTTTTCTTGTTAATGCGTTCCTATCCTTAAGCATACTACAATAAAAGAAAGCTTATATACAACGATAACATACTAGAGAAACATTAACTCAATTCTGCTTAAGTACTTAGTTAAAACATATTATATACATATACCAACAAGAAAACAATACTGTTGATACCAGCTAGTAGTTGTCTGAATCGCACGATTCACGATTCAAGTAAAAGAAAGCTTATATACAACGATAACATACTAGAGAAACATTAACTCAATTCTGCTTAAGTACTTAGTTAAAACATATTATATACATATACCAGCAAGAAAACAATACTGTTGATACCAGCTAGTAGTTGTCTGAATCGCACGATTCACGATTCAAGTAAAAACGGTACGAATCTATAGGGTGAATCAAGGTTTATCTAGAATCGGTAGTGAATCATAGGATGCACGGTTCGATTCGCGATTCAGGTTCACGGTTCATGCAAAAATGATACAAATCTATAAGTGAATCAAGGTTTCTGACAATTATTACATTCGACTAATGTGAAATCACTTTAGCAATTTTACCTTAATTTTGCCATATAAACCAGATTTGTACCTATTAGGCTACAAACTTTTATTGTTATTTGTTGTAAGGCTAAGCTTTCTTTTTTATAATGAATATTCATACATGTATGCATATACACATTTTATTATAGCATTTAGTTTCATGTACAAAATATCTACTATTTCCAATTAGACCATGTAATCATTAGTTTATTGTAGAAAAAAACTTCAATACTGATTTAAGCTTAAATTTGTCACTTTTACAATGTATTTTTATTATGCAAGTGCATACACATTTTTCAGGTATTTTTTAAACTTAGACTGAATCGTAACGATTCACGATTCGATTCGATTCGCGATTTGACAACTAACTACAACTAATTAACAAGCCTATTAGTACTAACAAAAATAATTTTGCTCGGAGAATATATAGTGAATAAATATATAAACACTACATACATATACAGTTAGGATCCAATCAAGGATCCCTAAATTTGTTAAAATACAGACCTCCCCTCTCACAAGCCATATTATACAGTTTTACGAAAAACTGCTCGGATAAAGCCCTTCCCAGTCCTCTTTTTTTTTTTTTCGATTCCTCGTGAGTTTAAAAATATGTTTTAAACACATTGAGAGGTTCGTATCATCAAAATATGACCAGGGAACTATGAGGTCCATATTTTAACAAAGTCAGGGATCCCTTACTAGTACACACACCCAAAACTTCTAATAAAGGATCCCTTAAACTGCTAAAGTGCGGACTTCACCTTTCCCAATTGAATTTTGATGATTTGAACCGTTCAATGTGTTTAAAATGTGTTCTTTTAAGAATCCACATGAGGAATCATAAAAAAATGACCGGAAGGGGTTCATCCGAGCAGTATTTCATAAAATATATATCTACGGTTTGTATGAAAAACTACTCGGATAAAGCCCTTCTTGGTATTTTTTTTATGATTCCTCGCATGCACCCTTAAAAACACGTTCTGAACACATTGCAATCATCGAAATTCAAACGGGAAATGTGAGAATGAGAGGGATCCCACAATTTAGCAAAGTAATAGATCCCTAAGGAGAAGGGGATATTTATATATATAGAGACACACACATGTATATCAGCCCGTATCCGGTAAGGGATCCTTTCCTTCCGTGTGGACCTCATAGATCCCAATCAAATTTTGATGATCCAAACCGTTAATGTGTTTAAAATACATTTTTCTAAGGGTTGAATGAAGCCCTTCCCGGACATTTTTTTATGATTTCTCGCGTGGACCCTTAAAAACACATTCTAGATAAGCATTGAACGGTTTGGATCATCAAAATTCAATCAAAAATGGGAGTCTCTCACCATAGCAAAGTAAGGGATCCCTTATTAGAAGCTTGGTGTGTGTGTGTAGACGCTATCAACCTTATACCATTACATATCCTCTCGCTCCAGCTCCCCCGCACCCAATCCCGCTCCATGCCATCAAGGGCCATGATACTACCACCTCATCCATTGGCACAACTGAAAAGTCAATGAGTATAGGTTTACAAAACCTATCTATGATTTCTTTCCATGCTTTTTTGAAAGGTGAAATCTCCAGATGATAAGAGGTTCCAAATCAAGCCAAGAAAGAGAAAACGATTAGAACAATGGATAAAAGTCCCTGCAAATTCCTCTCATGCCAGTTAGGTACTTCAACTATGGCTGAATGTACAACGGCTCCAATGAAACCTGACGATGAAGTTGTAAGGGAGCTAGTACTCTATTTCCTCACTAAAGTCACTACTGTAGGCCTTAATGTAAATGCAACACACATGGA
Source organism: Vaccinium darrowii (assembly GCA_020921065.1). Taxonomy (NCBI): domain Eukaryota; kingdom Viridiplantae; phylum Streptophyta; class Magnoliopsida; order Ericales; family Ericaceae; genus Vaccinium; species Vaccinium darrowii. The sequence goes on from CM037154.1 coordinate 24,294,884, forward strand.
GATGGTAAGTATAGAGTTGTGACTTTTGATTGATCACAAGGTTGACGGGGACAAATAATCAACATGACTGTTGAACTCAAATTTTACGAAAGTTATCCAATGGACCTTTTAAAACAACTTATAAAAGCCCGCATGGCAGACCAAACTTCTTCCTGGGGCCAACTCTAGAAAATAACATGAAAACATACTAGTCACTTTTTTATACACGAGGTACTCCCTCCATCATTTAAACCTCTTTACTGCTACATTCCAGAAGGCTTAGCTAAAGCAACAATACCCAACAAGAGTTCTATGGATGCCTACCAGTCTACCACAATTTGAACTTGAACATTGATAATCATGGGGCCCAGATTTTAGTGACAAATCTTAGAACTATGATACCGACAGAGCCTATCCTCCTTGATGGATAAGAAACAAAACCAATAAAAAGCACCAGAATTGAAATGCCTAGGAAGACATAAACTAAAATATCACTGGATACATTCCAGAAGTCATGCAGTAGTTTTCAACCTGGCTAGCGTGTCCCAGATCCAAAATAAGTACACTGCAGAAATGAGTGAGCAGTCTAACCATTGGCTTCCTCAATTCAAAGGGGAAAATCAAACATATTGCATATAAACTCCTACTGCAAGAGGCCTTGGCTTGAATTTCGAGGGTTGGACCAAAAATCAATTTTCACTACCCAAGCACCCTCGAGCTTGCTACCCACTAGTGCTGAGAAGCGGAAAATACCCCACGTGGGAGAGGAATTAATACTTTCGTCATAAAATAAATAAATAAAGGAAAAATTAAAACAAGCATTTTAGCAAAACCGTTATAACCATAGAGCCATCTCAGATGTACAATGAACAGCAATCAGTAAAAATCAAGAGTATAGAAAGGTGACCAAACCAATCCAAGGTAAACTGGAGCGACTACGATACGAACCTTCTTGCAAAAAAAATAAAACATAATAATAGAAGAGAAAAGCCCAACTTCGAGAAGGGAAGACCTCTTGTTGGACCCCTAATTATCGCACTACCTAATGCACTAACTATAACTCCTACCACTACATAACTTCTAACATTTAATAAAGTTAATATAGATAATTTTAAAATACAATATGAACATAACTATCATACCCCCTTAAAATCAACCTTCTGGAAACACCCACTGGGATCCCAAATTTTAATATAAAAAAAAAATTCTACTAGCATATCATTGAGCTCTTAGTTTTTGGACGTCAAAACTTTCAACAGCACCAATTCGAAGGACACAACATGTTGGTTGAATAAACTGAGAGCAGCGGCAATACTCTTTTCTTCATAGATTACAAAATCAACTTTTCCCGTATTTGATTTGCCTAGGCCCAAGAACGACCTCCTCTAATCCCACTTGATACAAAGTTTCTTGCGATGAAAGATAAAACACAATAAAAGAGAAGAAAAGTCCCACTTCGAGGGGGAAGACCTTCAATTGGCTCATATTTAGATACAGCCAAAGATAATATTGCAATAGAACAGTACCCTATAACAGAGGAACACGTTAATTATCTCAATATCTAACCCACTAACTATAACTCCTACCATTACTTAATTTCCAAAAATTAATAAACTAGATAATAAATTTTCATGAGAAAACGATGTAAGTATCAGACTACGGTGCAAGGCATACAAAAGCAAAATAAGAGCCGACCCTCGAGTTCGATTTGTAAAATACTAGTAATAATAAATGAAAAGCACAACCGTGGACCTTCTCTCAGTCTATAAAAAACATAACAAAAAAAAAAAAAAAACTAACACAATTTGAACTGAACAATGCAGCGTAGATTACACTTAAATTGAAGTGAAACTCTTAGTAATTAAAGTAGAATAGCTTACTTTGAGCAATTTAACGAGAAGGTCTTTGTTGGGGCAAGTTTTTAGGGCGGCAAGTTGTTTGCCAATGTCAGAAATAAGTCGCCTCGCGACCTCAGCGTCGGCCATTTGTAGCTGCGAAGAATCTGCAGGTTTTTTGGGTTAGGGTTTCAGCTGCTGTGCTGAGAGAGTGGGGTGTCTTTTGGGAGTGGAAACCTTTGAGCATTTTTTATAAATGAGCTGAGAAAACGAATACGAAAATGTGAAGCAGCCCGCCCTCCGAATGCTTGCTTGCAATGTGACAAGGCGGAAATGGGGAAATTACATTTAGGCCTCGTTCAATTGTCAAGAAAGGATGAGAAAACCAATTTTTCTTTAACTTTTAGGGTGTTCAGTTACTAAGGAAAGTAATGGGACCGACAAAAATATTTTTTCCACTAGGATTTACTTTCCCTCAAAATACATCCGGCCAAAAGCAAGAAATTATGCGTCGCGGGAAAGTTTATTACTGCCATTGCTATTATCTTATCCCGCCAATTTTTTTTTTCTGGCGGCAAAAGACTCTTTTTCTAGCGCCATTTCCCGCTTCTCTCTATATCAGAGTTAAAGGGTAGGGTCTATGGGGCTTCATTTCTCTCTCCCTCTGTTTTCTACAGTTTGTCTCTTGGCAAGGTAAGTCTTCCATCTAAATTTTTTTGGTATTCATCATCAAATCAATCTCAGTAATTTATTTATTTGTTCTCATTTATTTATTTGTTTTTAAATTTTTTTGTTTTATTTGCTTTTTATTTGTTTTTTTTTTATACACACATATATGTATCTTTTATATGTACGCATATATCTTTTATATGAATGCAGATCGGATATTAATTAGAAAATTAACTATGTTGCGGAAAAAAAAATACTCGAGGAAAGATATGAAGTGTTATCCTACTGATTTATAGTTCTAGTGGCTGGTTACAAAGTTATATAATGATAATTTTGATGATGTTTTGGTGATTACCTAGCTCATAAATTAATTTTTGTCCAAAGTTAGCCAGTGCAAAAGCAACATTCCCACTATTTTCCTTTCTTGCCAAATGAACAAACAAATTTTGATTTTCTTGGAAAAATTCTTTGTCAAGTGAACACGCACAGGAAAGTAAATTTTCCCTTCCTTTACTTCACTTCATTTCACTTTTTTGGGGATTAACTTTCTTGCATAACATTCTTGACAAATGAATGGAGCCTAGGTGTGTTTTGGCCTAAAATGTTAGCTCGTCTATTTTTTCATCTTTATTTAATTTTTTTTCGTGTTTTTTAGTTTTACATCAACTTTTTATGTATTATTGGTTCGTCTCGGAGAGAGTAATCAAAAAAATAAAAAATTATGATCGAATCATAATTGTTTTGAATAAAGACAAAAATAAGCCAATAAGTCAGTTTTTTACACTTTTCGATCTTATTCAAAAAATTAAGAGTTCTAGTCATAATCTTTTATCTTTTTGGATTCCTCTCGCCAAGGCAAACCAATAATACTCAAAAAATCGAAGCAAAACTAATAAACGCAAAAAAAAAAAAAAAATCAAATAAAGACAAAATAATAAGTTAAGTTGGTTTTTTAGGTCAAATCTCACCTCAAACCCTTATTTATTTCTCGCTAACCACTACACCAATCTCAAACTAAATTTAAGGCAAATTCTATTAGCAACCCATTATTTTCTCCACACAACCCAATTTCTTCATGTAACCCACGCCTAAAATTTTTCAAACAAATTTACTCCATAAAACTCACTAAATACACCTAAACTTCCCACAATACCCCTTCACCTCAAAAAAAACCCTAAATAATCAATTTGTCATTTGTTCCACTCTCTCCCTCCCCTCAATCCCGTTGTCTGCCATAGCCATCACCAACAGTGTCGGACTTTGATCGCCGTCGAAGCATACCGATAAAATCCTCTCTCTCTCTCTCTCTCTCTCTCTCTCTCTCTCTCTCTCTCTCTCTCTCTCTCTCTCTCTCTATATTGTTTTTGTACTCTAGTCTGTAATCTGGAATTCACCATCTAGGTTTGTAGAGTGATGCAAATTAAAATCCAAAATGCGACCAGTTTCATACTTAATGCCGAAATACACACCCATTTTCGACAAACCACATGTCGATTTATATTGAAGGTCGAATTTTCAAAAATTGGATCTTGTCTATTTTCGACGTCCTCACGTCGAAATTTATGAATCTATTCAGCTTCTTAATGTCGAACCAAATACTTGTGAAATTTGTGAAAAAATTGGACCTTGTCTATGTTCGACGTCATCCTGTCGAAATGTATGTCTATATTCAACTTTCAAATGTCGAACTAAATACATGTGGATAAAATATTGTTGTTTTCAACAATAACATGTCAAAATATAACCATTTTTTTAGCTTCTTAATGTCGAAATTTGTGAAATCAAACATGTGAATTTCTCAAGTATCATTTTCGGAATGCAAATGTTGATGTAATGCGTAGAATTCGATATTATGATGATGAAAAAAGTAACTTAAGTCGACAATTTATTATTAAACTTTGAGTGAAAGTTTCAACATCGATATGTTGAAAAAGTTTACATATTTCGGGGTATGAATGTCCGAAAAAAATTGCAGTTTTTTTAATTTGTTCTTAGCATTCGAATGGGAATGCTTGGTTTTCCACCATTGTATTGTCTACCAACAAATTTGATGGCATTTCTCTTGTTTCTTCTTCAATTGACGAAGAAAATCCAATGGAAGGAGAAGAACCCACCATTGATTGGATGTCTACTACTTCATTCTCCATTGAGAGTGAGAAGAACAAAAAGTTTACAGGTGGAAAAAGGGTGGCAGTGGTAGTGGAGGTGGCGGGATTTACAGTGTTCACAGGAGCTTCAAAAAAAACTGGAACGGGGGAAGGGGGAAACAACGGGAAAGAAGAAGAAGAAGGGGAGGTTTGGGTGTTAGATTTTTGCAGGGGCATTTAGGACTTTAGCCAACAATGAAAATTGAGGACATTTTCATAGGTTGTATGGACTATGGGGGAAAAAAGGGTTGCAAATAGAATCACCCTAAATTAATACATTTCCAACCTAGCCTTAAATTTAACAATGTCAATTCTATTAGCAACCCATTATTTTCCCCATACAACCCACTAAAAACTCATCAATCTTCATTATTGGCTAAAGACTAAAATGCCCCTGAAAAAATTTAATACCCCAAATATCTCCTTCTCCTTCTTCCCCGTAAGACCCATTCCTAATTGAAAATCAAAAATTTTGGCCAAACTTCCTGAACATTGAAAACACCACCACCACCTCCTCCACTACCACCCCTTTCCTCCTCTTTCCACCAATAAATTCTTTGTTCATCTCACTCTCGATGGAGAGCGAAGGAATAGACATCCAATTAATGGAAGGGTCTTCTCCTTCCATTGAAGATCCATTTCAAGGTTTATTTCCAATTGAAGAATAAACAATAGAAATAGAATTGAATTTTTTGGTAGATAGTATGGTGGTGGAGAAGGAAGTTGCTACGATGGACATTGTACCGTTCATGGACTGAAATCTCATGAAGAGGTGAGCATTCCCAATCAAACACCAAGAACACGACTGAAAAAATGCGAATTTTTTTCGACAATCAACATTCATACCCCGAAATTTGTGTACATTTTCGATATATAGATGTTGAAACTTTCACTTAACCCAAAATTATACAAGACAATGTTCGGAAATCTAATGTCGACTTAAGTTAATTGTTTCGATGTGATAATATCGAATGATACACATTATATCACCAGTTGCATACCGAAAATGATACTCGAGAAATTCCACAACATATGTTTCGACAATAAAGCGTTGAAATTTAGAGACTATTTCAACGTGTGGATATCGAAATATGCAATTGTAAAAAATTTTAATTCGACAATATGCGTTTCGACGAGTTAATGTTGAAATTATTACCTTATTTCGACATTTGGATGCCGAAGATTATACTTGTAAATTTTTTTAATTTGGCACCATACGTTTCGACAAGATAATGTTGATAATAACCATATTTTTTGGCTAGATGATGTCGAAATTTGTATATTATTTCAACATTTAGGGTTATGCATCAACGCATTGCAGTGACACAAGCCCACCGGCCTTACACGATTATATTGAAATTTTTACGACAGACTTGGTGAGTGCTTTCAAAAGTCAAAATTTTTTTTCCAATGCTTTTAAGGTGTATTGAATGTTTTGTCTTGACCATGTTTTGTACGTGTTTTTGACCGATGAAGAGATGAGACAGTGGATAATATCGACCAACAAAGAAAATGGATTAGTCATTGTCATAAAGGCGTCCGAGTTACAGGCAAAAAATCAAAAACCTAGGATTAGATTTGCTTTTGAACGGGTGGCAAGTACAGAAAGTTTGTGAACAAAAACAAGTCATTAGCAAAGGAGTAAACAAAAAGGGGATGAAAAACATACCACGTGCCACTGACTCTAATAAATGTGAATGTTCATTTGAGTTGAGGTGTTTGAAAGAGTTAGATGGTTGGACTGTGACAGTCTTCAACGACAATCACAACCATCCTTCAGCGGATCAGCTTGAGGGGCATCCTTTTTCCCGGGAAGTTGCCTTTTGAGCAAATGACTATGCTGGTTGATATGTGCATTTCTTTTTTGTCGAAACCCAGAGGAATACTAAGTGTAATGAAGGACAAGGGTGAATTCAACGTCACTAAAATTAAATCCATATATAATGCACGCCACAAGCACTGGGTTAAGGAACGAGCGGGAAGATCGCAAATGCAATATCTATTGGCTAAGTTACAAGATTGCGAGTACATTCATTGGCACCGGACCAATGACGATGGTTGTGTGAGTTACTCGTTTTGGTCGCATCCTAATGCCAGCAACATGTTGCGTGCTTTTCATAGGGTGTTGCTAACGGATTGCACTTATAAGACCAACAGGTATAGATTTCCCTGAGGACAACTACGTGTCGGTAATGGACAAGTTGAAAGACACGATGGATCTCGACTCATTGCCCAAGGTTGTTGTCATAGACAGGGAGTTAGCGCTCGTAAATGCCATTGCAAGAGTGTTCCCTAAGGCCACCCATCTCCTATGTCGGTGGCGTATTGAGAAGAATGTTTTTGTCAAGTGTAGAAGGAAGTTCGATGACAAGACTTGGCAAAAATTTAAGCATGTCTGGTGTAATCTGGTACACATGTCAACTACATTGGACTACGAGCAGGGGCTTACTACACTTAAGCGTGATTTTGCAGTGTATAATAGTTCGGCAATCGAATACATTGAGAACACTTGGTTGCTACCGTACAGGTACAAATTCGTAGCAGCTTGGATGGACAACGTAATGCACTTTGGCAACCTAACTAGCAACCGGCAATTGCTTAACACTTCACCACCTTTTTTGCATACTCTACATTTTATATTTTCATTTTCTACTCTATCATTTTATCCACAGGACCGAGTCTGCACATTCGAAACTGAAAGGGCATCTTGCATCTTTCCAAGGCAACTTTGAAAATGCTTGGGCGAAGATGCATGACCTGGTTGGCCTCCAAATTACAAGAATAAAGAAGTCTTGAGAATATTGATTGGCTCAACTTTCGGGGTCATGGTCTCAACGCCTTGCGCTTCATTCATACTATCCCTATTCGTCCCGAGATTCTGCATGCGGCTGCCCGCTTTTGGGATCCGGAACTCCACATGTTTCGCTTCAGTATTCAAGAGCTGTGCCCCACTATCGAAGAATTTCAAGTATACCTCGGGAGTCGAGCGTGCACAGAACCCGTGGTCCCCCCTTTATGTGACAGCTTGACCAAGATTCTCAAGGATAAGCTTGGTGTGAATGAGGGCACTGCCAAGCACCTGCTTCGTGGCAATGCTCTTGATATCTTGCGCCTCTTTGCGGACTTTAGACCTTGCGGAGATTTGATGGACTTCACTTTCCAAAGCCGACTCATGTTTGCGCTTTACGTGTGCCTCCTGGCTTCCTACCTGCTGGTCCCTCTTAATGGAAATGCGAGCCCCTGCATTGTTTCAGTCGCTTTGCAAATTGAGCAGCGTCGAGACCTGGTCCCAATGATTCTGGCCGAGACCCTCATGGGTTTGGACGTAATCCGCTCTGGGAGGACGAATGTCTTTGGAGGCAACCCACTTTTACTTCAGGTTAATTTTTGGTTTTGGTTATTGTTGGCTTTGGCTTTTTGGGCTTGGTGGTGCTTGGTTTTGACTCCCTTTTTTTTTTTTTGGTCTTTGGTTGCAGATGTGGCTTTGTGATAAGGTGAAGCTGAAGGCTGACCCTGAGAATCATTGGGTTTATGATCCTCGAACTTGGAATAATAGGCAATTTGTGGAGGAGCATGGGGATGTGGATGGGTGGACTGACTTCTTTATGGCTTTAAGCGAGGAGCATGTTGTTTGGAGGTGCCATTGGCTGGTTTTGCCAAATATGACAGCAGCTCATATGGGTCCGGCATGGGTGGTGGTCGCGGGTTTGGCAGGATTTGCCTTCTACTTCCCACAACGCATTCTTCGCCAACTCGGGATTCGCCAAGAGACACAATTCTCGGTTTCCGCATCTTTCTGACTTCCAGAATTCAAACATTCAGTTATGGAGAAGTACCGTCTATCTTGGAAGAAAAGAGTGACCTGGGTTCACAACGACTATCCTACCATATATTTGAATGCACATTATAGAAAATGGATAAGAGCGGAAGTGTCAGCAAGATTCGAAACTGCTTAGAATCAAATGACTCGACTTGGCTAGGCTGTTCCCAGAATAAATCGTGGACCCATGTTGTAATTTTTCATTTCATCATGATCGTCGTGTCGTTGTTGTTTAGGCATTTTGCTCAGCTTTGTAATCGAAGAAATTGTTGAAATAAAATCGAATCATGAGGGTTATCTCCTCTTGGTTCACAATGTTGCTTGGTTTTCTTATTCTCTTTCTTCTTGGGACGTAATGGAAACTTGGATCAACTCGATGGATAGTGACCGAATCTCAGAGTGAGACTGCCTACGTATCCTTTTTTCAAGGAATCAGGTCATAACGTAGTTCGGGTCAGGGTTCACTCGGGTATTGACACTCTCCTTTTGCGCTCTAAATTTTGCCTAGTACCGCCCTTTTGGGTTTTCAGTCTAGCAAGCTCTTTTGATTTTCATGCCTTAACTTTTGCCTAGATTGCCCAATGCGGGTTTCCAACCTAGCAGGCTTGCTCTTATTTTTCCTTGGGTCGGCCCGCCCTTGCTGTTTTTTGCCCAACGAGCATCACTCAAGGGTAATATCATTTGAGTTGATCCAAGTTTACGAGACTGGCGGATTCATTCCCATCAAGGTTAATGAGTACTGTTGCTCCACCGTCGAGAATGGTCTTGATGATGTAAGGCCCTGCCCACTTCGGCCTGAACTTTCCCCTCGGATCAAATATTGGTGCACGAATCTCCTTTACAACCATATCTCCCTCAACCAAGTCCCGTGACTTTACTTTCTTATTGAATGCTCGAGCGATCCTCCTCTGGTATCCTTGAATGTGATATAGAACGCGCAGCCTTCTTTCATCGAATAGCATCAGCTCGGCAAACCTCTCACTTAGCCAATCAGCTTCGTGAACTTCATTTTCTATTATTACGCTTAGAGATGGTACTTCAAGCTCAATCAGGAGTACCGCCTCCATGCCGTACACCAAAGAATAGGGCGTTGCCCCTGTTAGAGTACAGATAGAGGTGCGATAGCCCCAAAGTGCCAATGGTAACTTTTTGTGCCAATCCCTCGAGGATTCAATGGTCTTTTCCAAGATGTTCTTGATGGTCTTATTTGCTACCTCTACGGCTCCATTGGTTTGCGGTCGATATACTGTGGATTTATGCACCTGGATGTTAAAGTCTTCGAGCACTTCAGCAACCTTTCCTTTGAAATGTACCCCATTGTCGGAAACCAACGCTTGAGGAATCCCATATCGGTAGATGACATTTTGCTTGATGAAATGAGCCACCTGAACCACCGTTAGAGTGGCGTAAGAGGCTGCTTCCACCCACTTTGTGAAGTAATCAACAGCCACTAAGATGAACTTATGACCATTTGACGCCAGCGGGGTGATCTTTCCAATCATGTCTATCCCCTATACAGAGAAGGGCCGCGGTGAAGACATTGATTGTAACTCAGTGGGAGGTACATGCTTTAGATTGGCGTGGACTTGACACTTGTGACATCTTCGTACATACTTGACACAGTCTGTCTCCATGGTCGACCAAAAGTATCCTTGCCTTATTATCTTCTTTGCTAGCATGACCCCATTCATATGGGGACCGCACACACCTTCATGGATTTCTTGAATTACCCTCTTTATTTCCTCACCGTGGATGCACAGTTTATGCATGCAGCAGTATGACCTCTTTTACAACCTTCCTCCACAGATAATGTATTGCGATGCCAATCGTCGTAAGGTAGTGCGATCCTTCTTGCTTGCTCCCTCCTGATATTCCTCTTTCTCCACCAAGTTCCATATATCATGGTACCATGGCAGGCCGTCGTTGACTTCTTCAATGTTCATCACATAATCATAAGCCCGCGGGTCTCTTTGCTCGATCATGATAGGCCACAACTTTACTCCCACAGGTAACTCGACCATTGATGCTAAAGTAGCGAGGGCATCAGCGAATTGATTTTTCATCCTAGGGATATGTGTGAATGTTACCCTTTCAAATTGTCGAATTATCTCTTCTAGATCCTTGTGGTATGATTTTAGCTTCTCCTCCCTTACCCTCCAGTCGCCATTGGCTTGTGATACTACCAAGTTCGAGTCTCCTATTACCTCCAACTTCTTGACTCCAATTTCCAGAGCAGCTTCCATCCCTACAATGCTTGACTCGTATTCCGCTTGATTGTTAGTGACTTCGAAATTCAACTTGAAGGCGAGCGGGATGTGTGGCCCTTCCGGCGAAACCAACAGTACTCCAATTTTGAATCCCTTTTGGTTTGCGGCTCCATCAAATTACAATTTCCATACATCATTGACTACCGTCATGACGCTCTCATCGGGGAACTGAAACTCGGTGTCCTCCAATCCTTCCACCGGATGATCGGCCAAAAATTCTGCCACCGCTCTTCCTTTCACTGATTTCCTTGTGATGTATTCAAGCTTGAATTCGGCCAATAAGAGCAACCAACGTGCTAACTTACCGGTAAGAGCTGGCTTCTCGAACAGATATTTGAGAGGGTCCATTCGAGAAATCAACTTCACTGAATAGGCTAACATGTAGTGTCTCAACTTTTTGGAGGCCCCAACTAGAGCCCAACATGTCTTCTCCAATGGCGTGTACCTTTCTTCGGCTCCGACCATTTTCTTACTGAGATAATAAACTGCCTTTTTGACTCCGTCATCACTTTCTTGCGCCAGCATACACCCCATTGCTGATTGAGTAATTGATAGATTGACAGCAAAATCCCCCCATCCAGAATCTCTATCCAGTCAGCCTTAAAGTCTTTCACCAATTGCTTGACCTTTTCCTTTTCGTCTTCGCTATCCCACACTTCATCGGCGAAGATCTCGAACCCAGGGTAAAACTCTCCATTTATTGTATTCACAAACGGCTCTGGCTGGCCGTGGTAGGGTTCGTCAGCCCTTTCTTTCACAAAACGGACTACATAGTTCTGGTCATAAACATAGCCGCGAACTTTCTTCTCCTTGCCGATGGGTTTGTAACCTAATCCAAAACGACCCTTTTGGGCGGGGAAGTCCGGTAATTCCACCACTCCTTGCTGACTGCGGCCCAAACCTGTGCCTGGCAGATATGCCATTCTCTTCATCATCTCCAAGACAATGGAGCTGACAGCAAAATCGTCATCCACTCGAATAGTACACACTCGACCGGCGGTGTCAAAGGCAAACCCACCTATTTCCACATCATTCTCATCGTGCATGATTTCCAACAGTGGGGCGTTGTCCTCGGAATGAGGACGGATGCCCGAGTCTCCATATAGCGTGACCGTTCCACTTTCTAATCCTAGTAGGACCTTCTGGTGCAAATTGGATGGCACCGCCATGATGTCGGGCCTATGCATCCATGGGTGACCCAAGAGCAGGTTGAAAGAGGCTGGTATCTCTAGCACATAAAACACCACAGTGGACTGGAATCCCTCCGCCGCCACTTCCATGTTTATGGTCCCCAACACTTCTCAGCAAGTATTATCATAGGCGCACACGGTCAAGATAATAGGCGCGCACGGTCAAGTTAGATGGGGTAAAATCTTTTGGTTTAAGTCCCTAGCATTGAGCGGTGCGAAAGGGACAAACATTGAGTGCCAAACCATTGTCCACTAGCACCATCGAGATCCATTTCCCCATGCACTTCAGGGTTATGTGCAGCGGCTTGTTGTGATCAGTTCCTTCGAGCGGGAGGTCGGCTTTAGTAAAAGTAACGGTGTGCTAGGCGGGAGGGTTCTTGATGGCAGTCATCATGGCTTCAGGGGTGGTATCGGGGGTTATCTCCATGCAAGACAGCTCTTGAGCAAGCTTCTGACGGTGTTCGCTAGAGCTCATGAGCAACCCCCATATGGTTATGGCTGCAGGGGTTTTTTCTAGCTATTTTTTGATGGGGTTTTCTTCAGGTGTGGTATTTGGAGTTTGGTTCGGGCGAGGGACGCTGTTGTTTGTGGCTGGAGAGGTACGGGGTTGGCTAATTGGTGGGTTGGGGAAGTTTTGGAAGCTATTTGGGGTCTGGAGTTGGGTTTATTGGGTTAGCTGAGAAAGGGTCACTTTGGGGAGCGGGGATGGTGTTTTGTTGATTGGTGGAGTTAGGTGGTGGGTTAGAGGTTTCTTTGGGATAGACGGGTGGTTGGTAATACCTCCCACTCCGCAGAAGATGCATGATGGAATCCAAATCATCTCCCCACAGCTTAGTCTCGTCGAAGTAAAAGTCGACTAAGTCTCCTTCCGCTTTTCTCTTTCCCTTGGCGATGATGGCTTCTTTCATCCCTCGAGTGATGTCCTCGACAGTAGTAGCGCTCCAAAGATCCATCTCTTCGTTGTTAACATGGTTGTCTTCCCAAACGTTGGCTATGGCATTCCCCTCTAATGGTGGTCCCCATATGTCAATCATGCCTTCACTTAGTGTCATTATCTCATTACTTTCTGGCATATGAACCACCAGTGCTGGCAGATTCTCGTCTATGATGAAGTCGTAGGGAGCAAATTCCAATCCTTCGACCATCTTGTCAATTGCTGTCTCGCTCATCATGGAAAAATCCAGACGTCCTTCCCACAGTGGTTGCTGTGGTATCAAGCAGGCTTCGTCAAAGAACAGTGGCAAGGTACATCCATCCAAAGGGTCGTTTGGGTCCATAAGCTGCCACTCAGTTGGTGTGGGGTCCCATTCAGGTTCCTCCCAATTTTGTCCTTCTCCTTCTTCTAAGACCGGTTGATTTTCAATCATCGGCTGTTCAAGCAGATCTTGAAGCATAGCTGCGTCTAATGGGTCCAACTGCACTAGCCCTTCAAATCCTTCCATCTGATTGACGGTTGGGAGTTCTTGGTTAAGCCCTTCTTCCTCTTGCGGCCATCCTTCGACATCCAATTGCCCATTCGCCGCCATTATCTCGTATTCCCAGTTCTCCATGTTGATTATCATATCCCCCCATTTATTCCAAAAGGCGAGGCCTACTTGGTCAGAAAGGGTGCATATTTCGGGCTCAGCCGATACGGCTACAACAGGTTTAGGCTTGGTTTCGGGTATGATAAACTGGCTAGGGTCGAATATAATGGAGCTTGGATTGTTTTGAGTGGAGTTAAGGAAAATGTGATTCAGATTAGCATTCCTTCTGTGAGCTGGTAACTGGTTAGTGACGGTGTTTGGCTTCTCAGTAGGATCTTGGATCTGTTTGTTGTCAATGAGATCTTGAATCTCATGACGAAGGCGTTGGCATCTATCGGTGGGATGGCCAGGGGTTTGATGAAAGGTACAGAACTGGTTGGGGTTCCATGTTGGTGGTGGATTTTGAGGAGGTGGAGTTGGTGCAAGCGGTTTAAGTTTCCCCTGTTGAACAAAGCGTTCGAAAACAGCGGATAGGGGAAGTGGAAGAGGGGTGAAGACTCGCCGAGGTCTTTGGTTTTGGGGTGGAGCTAGCATGATAGCGTGGACAGGTTCAGCTTTGGGTGGGCGATTATTTGTGGAGTTAGATGAGGTGCCGGTAGAGTAGTTCTGTGGAGGGTAAAGGGAACTATGGTTGCCAGTGAAGACCGTCTTTGGTTTGGAAACCGATTCTCCTTTTTTCAAGATTCCATTTTGCAGCCTTTCTTCAATAGACAAGCCCACCTTGAAATAAGCTTCGAAGTCATGAGCTTGGGCAGTGATCATGTATTGAGCCAAGTCGGGTTACAAGTTACGGGTGATGATTCTCATCTGATCTTTGTCACTAGGACGATCAGTCATCTGGGCTGCCTTAGCCCTCCATCGTTTCACAAAGTCCGTGAAGGACTCCCTTTCTTTCATCTTAATACTTTCAAGCTCCCTCGTGGTGACCTTCAACTGGACGTTGTAATCGTATTGTTTTATGAAAGAAGCGACCAAATCTTCCCATGTCCTTCTCTTAGAGATGTCGAGAGAGAAGAGCCATTGGAGGGCAGGTCCAGTTAGGCTCTGATGGAACATTTGGGCCATGGTTGGTTCATAAACGTTTTGGAGGGAGAGTGAGCTTACGTAAGCTTGGATGTGGCCTCTCGGGTTTCCCGTCCCATCAAACTTCTCAAAATCTACCGGTTTGTACTTCCTGGGGAGTTTAGCCTCGGGGAAAAGACATAACTTGCTCATGTCAAATCCAGTGACTGCGGCTTTCTCGTTCTTAGCGACCGATTCTTCAAGTTTAGCAATCTTAGCCAACATTTCAGCCAATTTGAGGGTTTTCGACCAGTTGCTCCCGACGTTCCTCATTCTCGGGGACCTCTTGTTCATTAGGAGGTTGCTGGAGTGGAGGAAGGCGGCCTTGGATGTTAACCAATATACCCATGATTTGGGTGATCTGGGTGTTGTGATTAGCCAGGCTGTCATGCACCTCCTTTCTTAGCTGCTCAATCTCGTTCGGCTATTCTTCCATGACTACCGGGGATACCTGAGGTTCAAATTCCGGAGTAGCGGGTCGTGACAATCTTTGTCGGGGCGGTCGGGTCCAAACGGGTAAGGTCTTCTTTCTTCTTGCATGCCCAATTGTTTAATGCTGACAGTGCAGAAAAATTGAACTCAACCTCACGTCTTGACACTCGTGTACAAGAAAGAATGCCTAAACGAATGTGCGCATGTCATCGCGTCACTCCTCACCAAACTAGTCTTAAGGTTAGTCTACCGGTTCCGAATTTCACTTAAAGCCATTGCACAGCAGATTGAACCAACACCACAAGTAGGCCATTACTTGGTAGATTCGGTTTGCCATCCTAAGCCTAAAATGTTGGGGCCGTAACCCTTAACTTTTCTTGGCCATCCGAGACAAAGCAATGAGGTGTTGCCATCTAGTTACAAGTGACTCCAAGGCTAGTTCAAAACACGGGCTGCCGTTCGGGCATGGCAAACACCGGAGGTATCTCAAACTCCATGGATTTAAAGTCTCCTAGACTAGAAATGCGGCTTTGAAAGATTGCCCCAATCCTGCAGTTTTCTTTTGATAATAAGTCCTTCATGCTAGACAATCGGATTTGGGACAATGCGAGCTCTCGAGTCCTCGTCACTAATCTAACTTTGGAATTTAGGAACAATTGTCCCTAATCTCGGGCCAACCATTCTGACGTTCCGTTAGATTTGTCAAGGGTTCGATGGCTCAAATTTTCCCACGTTTGGTTATCCTAAGGACTAACTCGCAAGACAACGTACATTTGAAATGCAAGACTCATCATCGGGTCGAGGCAACCTCCTACTAACCGCACGGACACCTAAACTATACCACTCTCAACTCGGAGGGACTATATACAAATGCAGATGCATGCATGAATGCAACATGACAGGATAAAGAAAACGGTAACAAATAGCACGTAACAGGATGGAGCACGTAATCCTAACAAGTGGGACGGTTACCTAATGGGAAAGTTCGATGGCTAACTATATGCAAAAAGGCCGGTTTTGGTCTCACAAGGGTACCCCGGACTAGAGTTATGATTGTCTCCCGTGTCATGGATACCCATGACGACAGTAATAACGACAGGTGTAACTCATCACGGGCGAGGGCTGCAGGGCATTTTGGGATTCCCAGTCACCGGCAAGCCGTGCCGAATTGCCAAAACACGCCAGCGAGGCTAGGAACAATGCAAGCACAATGCAAAAGTTGAACTACAGACATTTCAAAAATCCCACGAAAGTTTTTCAAGTCGAGCCCTCTTATTAATGCATATTTCAATAAAACTACACAAGCGTAATTAAATTAAAGTATGCATTAACCAGAGTCCCCAGCGGAGTCGCCAGCTTGTGGACGCCCCTCCGGAGATATCGATTCAGAGTCGCCACGTGAGTTTTAGCGGATTGTCCCCGAGGAACCGAACTCGATTGACTCGCGCTTCATTCAATGGATAAGGATTACTGGCCCGTCATCACCATAATATCTTAGGTTCGGGAGCTCAGTTACGAGAGGGGAAGGGTTTTACAGCAACCCCCTCTCCCGGTTCAAAGACCGGTCTCTACTTGACTTTGTGGGATTATACAAGAAATGTATGCAACCCAACTTTGAACAAGTACGGGAAATGGGGGATGGGAGCCATATAACGATGATAAACATGTCAATGAATTATGGTGTATGCATGTGGGGTGCGAACTACATGAGTGATGATGATGATAGATGGATGCAAATTATAAACAACAACAAACAGCAGAGAAACAATCATTAATGCATGCTAAACAGGAGTTAAATGCTGAAAATAACATAAACAACACACAGAATGGACTAAATCAATCTGACCCTCCCTCGGAGGCTTGAGCGCTCAAAGAGGATGATATGAGCGCTCAAACCTCTTTCTCCCACACATTCTCATGATGCTTTCAGATGATTCTGGTTTTGATGAAAACATGTTTGATGCACTTTGTTTACTCAAAAACAACATTTAAACTGCTAAACGAAGTGACATAACCACATAATCATGGGTTTAAAACTCGTCCATGAACCACAATGAGGCAAACAATAGAGAAGGAATGAAGACTTAATGTTTTAAAGCCTTTCAGAATATTCAAGGTGCCATGAACAAACTAGGATAAGAGAGAGATTTGATTGAACCAGAAGACAGCTCGAGCGCTCAAAGGTATACATTGAGCGCTCGAACCATCCACTGGATTTGAATGCTTCTGTTCCATTTTGCCTTCATTTGGACCATGAACAAGTTCAACATGATATATGATGATGCACAAGAGACTGAAACTTCATAAGCATGGATAAAATAAACTTGAGGTGTTCATGTAAGTAAGAAGTGAGTATTGGACCATGCATAAGCATGATTAGAGTGAGAGAGGGAGAGAGAGTCAGGTTGGCAAAGCCAAACAACAACAACACACACACACACTATAATGAACTTTTTTTTTTTTTAGGTAATTTAGCGTGAAATAAAAAGAAGGCAAAAGAATATACAGCCTACAAGGGGCATACCCCAGGAGGACAAACAGAAACAAAAGAAAGAAAAGAAAAGAAAAGAAGATTAGGGGGCCAAAAGGCTACCAGGGGATAGCAATTAGGTATGGGAGCACCAAACTAAACCTACAAGGAAAATAGGGTATAAAATGTGTTTCTCATCCTTCTAAAGAAGAAGGAGAAGAAACACAAAGCAGAGGTAGGTGGAAGAGCTAACTTAACAAAAGAGCTCATGAACAAAGTTATACAATAAACACATGATTCTTCTTTGCTTGTAGAACAAACATCTTCCATTTGGCTTGAAACACAATGTGCTAGCTGCTGCCGTGTATTGTTGAAGTTGGGAATCCTTGAAACATGAGACAAGTGCATTATAGCTTAAACAAGACCCGCCGCTGGGACACAAAGGGTACGTCCAGAAAATTGGAAGGACTGCTCCTTCTCCATATTTGAACAAAGAATCCAGCTTCCATTTAAATTTGCTTTGAATCACCACATGCTCGCTGCCGCTGTTTACTATCGCAGTAGGGAATCCATGAAATATGAGAATTGAGACCAACAGCTTAACCCCAAACCCCACGAGCCGGGGAATAGAACTTCGGTTGGGAGGACTGCCCCCTCCCAGAAGGGCTTATACATCGCCATGGGACAGCCCCCCAAAGCTATAATGAACTTATTTCATAATACGAGACTGAAATAAATAAGAAAAGAGAACAAAGCAAGACAAGGCCTGAGTGCTCAAGGGCTATAGTTTGAGCGCTCAACCCCTGTCAAAGGGATATGATCTCTTGATGATTTCTAATCCTTCTTTGGTGTTGTGTGTACTGAAATTATTTCATTATTGTTCAAAAGTGACTGATACTTCTGTTTGCTTCACAAAATAACACCAACATTTGTTTAATGATAACCTACATCATTCTTATAACTTTTGAGGTCCTTGATCAATGATCAAAAGCAAAACAAACTGATATGAGAGTTGATGGACCAACAGAAGCCGTAGAAATGATGTTATCAACACAAGATATGACCAGAAACCACCAAAACATGTAGAGGACTCAATTAGTTCGAGTGCTCATAGTACTGGGTTTGAGCGCTCAAACTGTTTTAAGTTGATTTTCTTTTGAAAATCATTTTCTTAGTCATTTAAGACCTTATGAGTTCATTAGAGGTATAGAGGACCTCCATGAACCCACTGGTCTCCCTCAGGAGCACCAACCTGTAACTGATTACATAATTTTCCTACCTTTTGGCTTTGATTAAGGCTTGAACTTTATGGTTTGATGAATGGATGAGTTAAGCTTGGGTTACGGGTGTAATGTGGGTGATTTTGGACTGTAGAATGGACAATGTGGGTCTGATTAGATGGTGTTTGTATGGGTAATGGAGTGTTAGGGTTTCTAGAGAGAGAATGGAGTGGATTTTGTTGATTGAGTGTGGTTAGGTTTGGATTGAAGATTGAAACTGGTGTAGGAGGTCTAGAAATGGAGTTTAGAGAGAGAGTGGGCTTAGGATCTGAATATTACAGAGTGTAACCTCTCTAAATGGCGTGGATGGGTGGGTTTTATAGAGAGAAATGGGGGGAAAGTGGATTAATTTGAAATGGGGGGCCTAATGAATCAATACAGACTCACCCTGGGGTCTATTGCGTGCATGTGAGCAACAGAAAAATGGCTGGGTGGCTCTTATGCAGAAGAATCTCATCATTAGATACTCTACCAGTAACAAACTGGACAGAGTTTGAGCGCTCAAACAGTGGGTTTGAGTGCTCAAACCCCCTTGAGCTCAGTGGTTGGTTCTTGTTTGTTTTGGTGTTTTGAGGGGTACTTTGGTCATTTGGGTTGGTTTAGGTTGCTTAGGAATGGTTTGGGATGGTTTGAGGGGGTTTAAGGCAAGTTCAAGCCTTTTTCTCAACCTCGAGGTATTTGCGGGTGGTTTTCTCATCATTGGGAGTGCTTGGCAAGTATCCTGGGTCAAAATCGGGGTGTCTACAACTTCAAAGGTGGTAAAGGAGAACCGCGCAAGAAGCTCAAAGTTGTTGCAAGCCTTTTTAAGTTGAACTACATAAACGACTTCCCGGACCCAATTAGATGCCACGTCAAATCGATTTCAGATATAATGAATGATGAAAATTGTGGGTACAGGGCAGTAGCATGCTTGATTGGTTTACCCAAGAATGATTGGAGGAAATGTCGGAATGCCTTGCGTATGGAGCTTAATGAACATATGCCAAAATATCAACATATTGAAAATATGCCAAAATATCAACATACTAATGTTGAATGTTAAAATATCTGTTCACTGGTATATTAGATTCGACATTCACAGTCTAAAATCAGACTTAAAATTCGACATGTAGCTATCGAAATATGTCAAGGTGTGTTGTTTGGTTTCACAAATTTCGACCTTAAGAAACTGAAAACTGTACGGGAAGCAAGTCAGTCCCCTGATAAGATTCATATTCCCTCGATATTCATAGTAGAGGGTGGTCTCCGGTTCCCTCTTCACCCATTCTTCAGAGAAGTATGTAGCAAGTGTAGGTTGAATCCTATGCAGCTTTGCCCTAATTTTGTTAGGGTAGTTATGGGTACAGTTGCCCTGAATAGGCCCCTCGGCCTTCACTTAAACTGGTGGGACTTACACTATCTATATAGTGTAGTCCCTATAGCTGACAACTCCTATAACTTCAAAGCTAGGGATCCCGAGCAGAAGCTCATCATAGATCTACTCAATTCCTCGAAGGGTAAAGGGGGGGTGACTATCTTGTAGTCACTGGCAATTGGGAGCCCAGGGACGCCGAGGGGAACACTATCGGTTTCGCTTGCCCCACAGCCGCGGGTCAACCATGTTAGTATTTAATCCTTTATTCACTTCTTGGTACTATACAAATATTTCTCAATTTTGCTTTACTGATTACTTTCTCCTGTGTTGCTCCCTTTATTTGCAGTGAGCAATATAAATCAGGGCGGCCGTCTAAACCACGGGAGGCTTCATCGTGAAGAGATAGCACTAGCCCTATATTTCGACGGGTTCGAACCGACTCCTGTTGGTTTTGGCCGTACTTCTCATCTACTGCTCGACTACACCCCTTCTTACTGTGGGTTCGAACCGCCCTTCTCTCAGACTCGTCAGGCTATTCCCCTTCTCCAGACCTAGAAATGCCTCGTCAGCCGATCAACCTCCTTGATGAGCTGAATCTCGGCGGCCTTCCTTCTCAAGCTCCTCCTGTTGTTCCTCCAATCAGCCCTCCTGCCCCTGCTGCTGAGCAAAGAGAAAAGAGCCCATCGAGGGTCCTCAAGAGGTCCAGCCTCCGCTTCAAAGGCGAAGGACTGGGGACTCGAGAGTTCCAGCCATCATGTGATGGATTCCCCACCTTTAGTGCAACCATGGGCTCCTGCCTTGGCACGTCCTGACGGTACCCCACTCTCCATGATCGACAAAATTTCTTCCGTGGATGTAACGTACGGCGTCTCCCGAGCTGCTCTTCTTCCCCAGGACATGGGTAGGGAGAAGAACAACTCCTACGACATCCTTATGAAATCCATATTCCAATCTAGCGCCAAGGTAAAGATATTTTCCTTATATTCCTTCCATTGCATTAAACTGCCACTTTTCCTCATCAACCGTACTTTGTCTTTCAGATTAAGCAAAAAGTGTCTGTTGGATTGGAAAGAGCCAAAGATATCGAGAAGGAGCTGAAAAAGT
Organism: Vaccinium darrowii; assembly: GCA_020921065.1. NCBI lineage: Eukaryota > Viridiplantae > Streptophyta > Magnoliopsida > Ericales > Ericaceae > Vaccinium > Vaccinium darrowii. Next base: position 24,316,019 of record CM037154.1, read on the forward strand.
AGCAGAAAAGAGCGGAGAGAGCTGAAAGGCAAATGCTTAATATGCCCAATCTTTAAAGGATGCTTGGTAGGAGGCAGAAGGACTAAAAGGGAAAAACGCCAAGCTAAAGAGGAAAGCCGAGGAGGTCGAACGCGAACTTCGTCAACAGCTAGCAACTGCAGTGGCTAGGGTAGAAGCTGAATATGACCGAGTTGTTATCAAGATTACTAATAATTACTTAGCGCAGATGCTGGCAGTAAAAGATGCCATCTGGGGCACAACTTGGAAGAGATGCCTTAGCAAGCTTGAGGTGGACCCATCTTCCCCTCACTGGACCAATATGGAGCTGCCGAGCGAGACTGAAGCTGCTACTCAAGCCCATCTTGACGCACAGGCTCAGCTCAACCCGAACTCTCTCTAGAGCAGATTCAGACAAATGATGCCATTACTAATCTCACCAGTGATGATGGAAATCCTATTGATGCTGATGGTGTAAATGCTGGCTCCAACCCTAACGGTATGGTTGTGGATTCTACCCCTGCCACCGATGCTCTCAAGCTCGGTGAAGAGGCTTAAAGCCTGTTCAGCACCCCTCTTAGTTACTTTAGCTTGGCCCTGTGTGGTCTTGTTCGGCCGTCTGTGGCCTGTTGATACTTTAAGTCTCTCGTACTTTTTCGTACTATAAGTCTCGTTTTGATGGTTGGTCCTGTGCGACCTGGTTTGGCCGTATGTGGCCTTTGATGTTGGATGCTATGGTACAAGTTTTTGCATGCTCTGCTCTCTAAGTATTCTCAGACTTTGGAAATATTTTTTGCGTACTTATGTTGCTTGCATTATTTGTTGCAGCCTTTATAAACAACTTTTATTCCTAAGTATTTGATACTTGGGATTTGTTACCAAGTGCCTATGTACTTGGATTTTGCAGTATTTGTTGTAAAACTAAGTGTTTTCGTACTTAGGAATTTGTACCAAATGTCTACGTACTTGGGTGACTGCATTCATCGTTGCAAATCTAAGTTTTTCGTACTTAGAAATTTGTACCAAGTGTCTACGTACTTGGGTGTTTGCATTCACCGTTGCAAATCAAAAACTGTAGTGATTGAAGCATATATACTTTCTGCTCCCCGATAGGAATCAAAATTTATGTGATTTAGGTTCGTATTGATTACAGCCATAGGAAAAATGGGGTTTTATTAATACTGAAATAATAAGGAAGACGATAATTTAAATAACTGATGTTGGTGATTTTATTCGTAATCCCAAATAAAAAACAAGTGTGAAGGATGTGATTGTATTCAAAATCACATAAGGAAAAACAAATTACTGGTAAAATTTCCTTAGGTTCTGGACATTCCATGGCCGTGATACTAGGTCTCCGTCCAGGTCGGCCAAACGATAGGCCCCAATGCCAGCAATCCCACAATCTTATACGGGCCTTCCCTGTTCGACCCAAGCTTCCCATCAGAGGATACCTTGTTGTTGGCCAAGACCTTCCTTAGGATTAAATCCCCAACCTTGAACTCTCTTGCTGTACCTTCTTGTTGTAACTTCTTCGCAGCTGCTCCTGGTATGCTGCCAAAGTGATGAGTGCAGGCTCTCTCTTTTCTTCGGCAAGGTCAAGCTGCTCGGCTAGGGCTTTATCGTTGCCTCTTGACTCCACAAGAGCAGTGTGATTGGTCGGCAAGTCAATCTCCAATGGAATTACTGCTTCTGTCCCATAAGCAAGGGAGTAGGGTGTCTCTCCCGTAGATCGCCGAGGAGTAGTCCTGTATGCCCAGAGTATGGCTGGCAGCTCGTCCGGCCACTTTCCTTTTTTACTCTCCAGCCTTTTCTTAAGGCTTTTAAGAATAGTTTTGTTTGAAGCCTTTGCTTGCCCATTACTTTGTGGGTAAGCTGGGGTGAAGTAGTAGTTTCTTATACCGTACTGAGCACAAAAAGTTTTGAACTTCTTGCCAAACTGAGATCCGTTGGCTGAGATGATGGAGTAAGGTACTCCAAATCTTGGGATAATCTTGCTCCACACAAATTTCTCTACCATAGCCTCCGTGATCTTTGCCAAGGCTTCACCTTCTATCCATTTAGTAAAGTAATCCGTGCCAATAAGTAGAAATTTTCGTTTCCCTGTTGCCATGGGGAGAGGACCCACGATGTCCAAACCCCATTGTGCAAATGGCCACAGACTCGTTAGAGGAAGAAGATCCTCCGCTGGAGCTCAAATTAGAGGTGAATACCTCTGGCACTTCTCACATTTCTTGACAAAGACCTTTGCATCCTCTTGCATGTAAGGCCACCAGTACCCCTGGGATATTGCTCAGTGGGCTATGGATCTTCCGCCTGTATGTCCTCCACATGTTCCAGCATGGATCTCATGGAGGAATTTCTGGACCAGAACTGGGTGTACACACAATAAGTATGGACCAAGGAAGGACTTTCTATAAAGCTTACCTTCTAGAAAGAGTCAGAAACGTACAAACTTGGTTTTGATCTTGTGAGCTTCATTCTCGTCTTCTGGCAAAGTCCTATCTCGTAGGTATGCCACTATTGGGTCCATCCAGCTCGGCCCAAGTTCTGTTTCCATTACCATTTCCACTGCTCAGCCAATGCTTGGCTCACTCAAATAGTCCACTGCTACTGTACGGTGGTACTCCGTGTTGACTGCTGAGCCCAAGCAAGCTAGTGAGTCTGCATGTGCATTTTGGCCCAAGCTGATTTGTTGGATGTGAACTTTGTCGAATTTATCAAGCAGGTCTTTGGCTGCCTCTGAGTACGCAACTATCTTTTCGCTGTTTGCGGCATATTCACTTGAAAGTTGGTTTACAACTAACTGCGAGTCACAAAATACTCTTAACTTTTTTACCTTGAGATCTAAGGCACTCCTTAGCCCAGCGAGCAAGGCTTCATATTCTACCACATTATTGGTAGCACTAAATCCCAACCTTAGTGCCTGCTCCAGCATCAAACCTTCAAGGGAGAAAAGCACCACTCCTGCTCCAAAGCCTTTGTTGCATGCTGATCCATCAACATAGAGCCTCCATTCTTCAGGATTCAGCTCGGCCATTCTCGTTGGCTACTGGGGAATGACTCCCTGTTCTTTCTCTTGGAGAGCCGGTGGTGGTGGAGCTACTGTTGGAGTGAACTCAACTATAAAATCAACCAAGATCTGCCCCTTGATTGCCGTCCCGGGCTGATAGTCAAGGTCAAACTGGCTTAACTCGATGGACCACTTAGATATTCTCCCAGAGAAATCTAGCTTCCTAAGCAAAGCCCTTAGTGGATATTCAGTAAAAACAGTGATGTGATGCTGTAAAAAGTAGTGAGACAGTTTTCTTGAGGCAATAACAAGAGCATACACCAATTTTTCCAGTGGTAAGTACCACTTCTCTGCATCCAACAAGGTTTTGCTCACAAAATAGACTGGAGCCTGCTCTATCCCCTTTATTAGTAGGAGAACCGAGCTGACTGCATGCTCAGATACCGCCAAATACAATATCAATAATTCCCTAGCTTCTGGAGTAGAGAGCAAGGGTGGTGAAGATAAGTAGGCCTTTAATGCTTGGAACGCCTCCTCCTGCTCAGCTCCCCATTCATACTCTTCTCTCTTCTTCAGAAGCTGGGAGAATGGTCTACAATGATCTGAGGATTTACTGATAAAACGGTTTAGAGCTGCCGCCATCCTTGTCAGTCTTTGGACCTTCTTCGTGGTCTTAGGACTTTGGAGATTTTGAAACGCAGTTATTTGGTCTGGGTTGGCCTCAATCCCCCTCTTGGTCACCAGGTGCCTTAAAAATTTCCCCGAGCTGACCCCAAAAGCACACTTTGAGGCATTTAGCTTTAACTTGTACTCTCTCTGAAGGTTAAAAGTCACTTTTAGGTCGGCAAGATGATCGGGCTTCACCTTGCTTTTCACCACCATATCATCTATATAGATTTTCATGGTCTTGCCGAGCTATTCCTTGAACATCTTAGTAACCAACCTTTGATAAGTTGCTCCAGCATTCCTCGGCCCAAACGGCATGACCTTGTAGCAGTAAAGACCTCTTGGCGAGATGAAAGACGTTTTCTCCTGGTCAGGTTCATACATGGCTATCTGATGGTATCCTCGATGTGTGTCAAAGAAACTCATCCTTTCATAGCCTGCTGTGCCGTCCACCAATTGATCAATCTTGGGGAGTGGAAAGCTGTCCTTAGGGCATGCCTTGTTGAGGCCAGTAAAGTCCACACAAACCCTCCACTTTCCATTCTTCTTCTTGACCACGACGGTATTGGCCAGCCATTCCGGATAGCTCACTTCTCGCATGGCTTCCGCTTCCAGTAGCCGTTCCACCTCTTCAATCACAGCGTCTGCATGCTGTGGTGCAGACCTCCTTTTTTTTGGGTAAATAAGCTTGAAATTAAAAGGGGTTAAGCGAATGTACAACCTACAAGAGGCATACCCCAGGGAGGACAAAATGAAAAGAAAGAAAATAAAAGAAAGAAAAGAAAAGTGCGTGGTCCCCAGCACAGCCCGCCGGGGTGGGAAAATAACAACTACTGGCACATCCCGCCAGCATAGGTGTAAATAAGCAAAAGCAATAAGTGAAACAGATAATTGTTTAATGCCATGCACAACCCGCAAGGCTAGGATAATAGCAAACATGCACATAATTGGATAACATGTAGTGGGCCCAAGAAAGCCCCAATGTATGAAATGTGATTTCGCCCGTGCTCGCGTCCTATTAGTCAAGCTATCCCAAAGGAAAGGGAGTCATCAAGGACATGAGCATAGGCAATGCGGAGAACCATATGTAAGTGGTGAAAATGTCAAATGTCTTCCCAAAGTAACAGAATTGCCTGCGGTGTTATCAAATACAAGGATAGGCTAGGGATAGGTGAGCTCCCCAACCAAGCTAAAGATCATGAAAGACAGAGCCAGTCCCAAGGAATAATCCCCAGATTAGAGAAAATCAGGTCACCACCATGTAGAACACATCTTATGGCAATCTCCGCTGTCGGCTCTGTACATACACAATCACCCAAATGGTGCAGCTATCCTAATCCATAAATCCCCACACACGGTAAACGTAAGAGTGCCTCCTGTAATGGTAAAGGTACACGCAAAAGGAATACGGGGTCAAAGGTGGATGAGACCTCCGAACCGTGCTATGGTAAAACCATGACTAGAGTCAGCCCTAGAGTTTACTCCGTGCCCTTGGGAGAGCTCCAGCTCGCAGAAACTTGGCCCATCAAGCCAAAGTAACCACGCCTTCGGACCTAAGTCAATCTCCACCAAACGCCGAAAACCAGCTACAACCAGACTCCAAATGCACAACCAAACCAAGCAAGAGAAAATAGAACAAAGTGCCCCCTGTAATGACAGTAGTACTCGGAAAAGGAACTCGAGGTCAGAGGTGGATGAGACCTCCGAACCGTGCTATGATAGAACCATGACTAGCGTCAGCCCTAGAGTATACTCCGTGCCATCAGAGAACCCCAGCCCGCAGAAACTTTTTGCCCATCAAACCAAAGTAACCACGCCTTCGGACCTAAGTCAATCTCCACCAAACGCCGAATACAGCCACAACCAAACTCCGAATGCACAACTACTACCAATCAGGAGAAAATAAAACAAGTGTTGTGTGAGCCCATAAAATGGAACTCCTAAAATAATAGGCCATTGCCCCAATGGCCGTTAGTAACAACAGTTTGTACCAAACAGAAACATAATAGGACTGCGAATAACCTCAACAATGGTACACTATAGCAGGACCAGAACTAATACGGAATTAACCCTTATGCCAAGACAATAATGACACCTAACAAAGAGAACTGGAACGCAGATGTACAAATGGAAGCTATATCATAGAACCCAAAATGAAATTGTAAGGACATTAAAATTTGCTTGAATCAGAGTCCAAAACATGAATCCATATCATGTTGAATCATGCCAATAGGGTCATTTCCGTAAACCATCTAGACCACTGCGGGCCGCACACTAAGTTGAAGCTGTCCCCTACCCCGAGATAGCAACAATGGAATAATTAACAGACCTCAACAAAGGTTTCCAGATATACCAACTGAACCCAAACAATACATGGGCACAACTGCTAACAGAACCCAGTTTTGCAGCTATGAGACCAGATAGACAATCAATATCAACAATAATAACACAATCCGGACTCAGATCTAAGATTAACTCCAGAATAAACTGAAAATTATGGCTTGAACTCCATCAGAGTTAAGGTACCTGAATAGCTTGCTCGCTGATTGTGGATGAACGGAGTAATCCCCTTTTGAACGGTCTAGCCTCTCGCACTCCATGAACCCAGGTGAAGAGCCCACATAGACGAAGTACAGACCCCTTTGAAAGGGATATGGATCCCCTTTTGATCGAAACCCTTGTGAACGAGATCCCCTTTGATCAAGGTCCCATGGTGAACACATAGCAGGGACGAGAATTGCCCCTATTGCTGGCGTACCAGACTGCATCAGTTCGTGAGTTGAGTTTTGATGGATGAGCAGATAGCCCGTACGAACAACTTGAACCTTTTGGAAAATGGATCTAGTACATGTCGAAGGAGAAGAATCCTCCATTTCCAGAACCCATCCGGATGTTAGCGTGATGTATTTGAGCCAATCGAACAAGTAGGGGTTCCTTAGATCCCCTTTTGCAACGCTGTGTATTGGGCGAAATGTTGGTTCCTGGGCTTCTGAACAAAGCTTCCCCCAGATCCCCTTATGTAGCACTGTATATTTGGGTGGAGTAGAGATTAACACGACCTGCAATCGGGTTGATTGAGGCATATTCTCAAAAATATCTGTAGAGTTTGGGGTGGGGGAGTGCATTCTCTAAAGAGAGAAGCTCTCAACCCCTCACTTTCCATCTTCATTGCAGACCTCCTTGCCTTCTGCACAACTGGCTTATGCCGGAGGTCTACATTTAGTGGTGGCATATTACCTCAGGATCTATCCCAGACATCTTCTGGGGCATCCATGCAAAAACGTCGATATGGTCTTTCAGGAAAGCGATCAAATCTCTTTCCTCATGTTCAGCAAGGGTCTCGCCGATCAAGAAATACCTTTCTGGGTCATCCTCTTTGATCTGAACTTTCTTCAATCATTCCACCATCTTCTTAGTGGGGTCTTCTCCCACATCCTCCAAGGTGGGCTGATTAGGTACTTCGACCCTCTGAACAATCTCAGCCCTCGGGGATTTTTTTAACACCATGTTGAAACATTGATCAGCTACCTTTTGGTTACCCCTGATGCATTCAATACCATCTGCCCCTGGATACTTGATCTTCTGGTGGTAAGTGGAGGGGATGGCTTTCATTTTATGCATCCAAGTCCTCCTAATAATCACGTTATAGGAGGACGGTAGATCTACCACCAAGAAGTCAGTTTTAAGAACAACTGACCCTGCTCGGACAGGCAACGTGACCTTTCCCATAGGCCATATTGTTTGAGCACTGAAGCCGACTAGAGGGACCAAACATTTTTGCAACGAGCTTGGCGGGAGTTCCATCTTTTTGAAGGTGTGATAGTACATAATCTCAGTGCTGGCCCCCTGATCCACGAGGATTTTTCTACGTCATACTACCCTATTCGTAGGGTGATGACCAGTGCGTCGTTGTGTGGTATTATCACTCCATCTAAATCTTCATCGGAGTAAGTTATTGGTACCTCCATCACACCTTCCGTCCTCGGTCTCTTTGTGCTGAGCTTCATAATTTGCTTCGTTTGCCCGTTAGTCCTCTGTATGTGCTTAATTTCATTATTGGTATATGGGGCCACCAACCCATGTATCATATGGATTGTTCCCTTTGGACCTTTCTCGTAGTCCATTTCTTCCATCAGCTCGGCATCTTTTTGGTCACTAGCCAAAAATTCCTTTAGATGGCCTTCCGCCACTTTCTCGTCCAGGAACTTCTTATATTCCACATAATCTTCAATCATGTGACTCCAGTCCCTATGGTAACTACAATGTTGATTTGTAGCCCTCCTCTTCTCTGGATTCCCTGTCATCTTAGGGGACCTTTTGAATCATGGCTCATTTTGTATCCTGTACAACATCTTGTAGATCGGAATATTGAAGGTTGCCATAATGCTAAAGTAAGATTTGGGGTCTGGGTCAGCTCTATCTTTCCTTTGCTGTGTGTAGTCCCTTTTTCCCGTTGTGTATTCCTTCTTATACACCTTGGACTCTACTGCTTTCTTCTTGGGAAGCTGAGGTTGCCTAGCCACAATCTTCCCCCCAGCTTGCAAGATGTCATCTTCCACCCGTGCATACTCTTGAATTCTCTCTATAAGTTTGGCCACAGTTTTGAGTGGGTGCATAGTTAGCAATTCTCTTAACTTACTATGCATGGGCAAGCTAGTCTTGAACGTAGCCAAAGCGTACTCTTCACTGCAATTTTCAATCTCGTTGAAAGTCTCCCAATATCGTTTGGAGTACTACCGAAGAGTCTCATCATCCCTCTGTCTCATAGAGGTTAATGTGTCGAATGTCTTTGGAGCTGCTCGGCTTGTCAAGAATCGAGCAGTAAATTCCTCGACAAGCTGGGCCCAGCACAGGACTGACCCTTCTGTGAGTTTGTGGTACCAACTCAGGGCCAGCTTCCCTAAGATGGACGGGAACATCTTGCACAGCAAGGCATCGTCTTGCTCGTGCATGAACATGGCTTGTTGATAGTGCTGAATGTGAGCCACTGGGTCCGTGTTGGTCTCATAGGGTATAAACGTAGAGTGTTTAACCCTGCTCGAAGTCTTTTCTGCTCGGATCCAGTGGGCTAGTGGCGATTTAGAGATCTGGCCTAGGGCTTTCTTAGCTGCCTCTCGTGCAATTTTAGGACCTCCCTCCGCTTGGTCAGTTTCCCTTCTTTTCACATACTGCTCGGGAGTGTGCTCATTGAAACCAGATCTCTCGTATCTGTCCCTAGCATGTTTCCTTCTTTCTTTTCTCTTAACGGAGGGGCTCCTTTCTCTCCTTTTTCGTGGAGAGACTCTCTTTACAGTAGAAACATCGTCATGATGACGACTCCTTCTTTCTTTTTTTGTACTGCACAGATTTCGTCCGTGAGCGTAAGTCTCTCTCCTTCTCTTGGAGCTGTTTTTCAGATCTTGAATTTCTTTTTCGTGTCAAGTGACCTCTCGTGCTAGCTCTTCCGCCTCCTATTCCCTCTGGTCGAGGCTATCTTCCCGTATTTGATTCCGTGCTCGCTTGTGATTTTCCCTGCTCGGGGGGCTCCTCCCCCTCTCATGATAGGGAGAGGTTCCCCTATTTCTTTTTGGTGGCGTCCTTGAGCGTCTTCGTCGCTCGCTTGATCTTGGAGAATCATGGATCACCAAACGTGTATCCCTGAACTTTGGAATCTCAGGGATATATGCCCTATGTTGAATCTCCTGGCTGCGGGCTTCTTCTATGGTGCTTTCAGAACTGCAGGAGTTTTGTCCACATTTGCGCTCTTTCTCGTAGTGTGCACAGGAGTGGTTTCACCATCGTCTTCCACATCTTCTCGTCGTGGAGTGCATAAAACAAGTTCTGAAATCATCATTGTTGATCTCTGTGAAAGGAAAAGAACTTTTTGTAAGTGTTTCCCACAGACGGCGCCAATTGTACGGGGATAAAATTCACGTAAGTCTGGATCATGTGCTTCCTTGTGTAACCCTAAATCTGCAAGACAGAAAGAGGGTTAGAGCACCTTTGCCTCTCGTCGGCAAAGTCCCTCCGATGCCTAAGTTAGTATCTTGTACTCACAAGTCACAATGCGTATGAAAAAGGGTTTCACAGCGTACCTTATTTCATGGGTTTGACGTTATATTTATAGGGGAGATCGTTTGCTCATTAGGGCATCACGTTGCCCTTGTTTCCTATTCTCTTTAGGAATCCTTTTCCTAATAAGAGTTTCCTATTAGGCATAAACCTCCATATCCTGCAAGATCCCATCTTGCATTAGTCCTTCTTTTCATGTAGGATTCTTTCCTATATGACGTACATTCCTAATCTCGTTAGGAATGCTCATATCGATAATCACGTAAGGAACTGCCATAGAATATTCTGGAATGTCTCACCGCCCTACACGTAGCGGTGCCGTGCTTCCATGTAGTTCGGAATAACCCGTACATAGCTCAGCTCATTACACCGAGCTAAATTTATGTATTCCAGAATGCCGTTTTAAGCCATGTTCGTAGCCTACCTACCTCGGCTATGTCAGGGGCATCCCATTATGTCTCACACCGAGCTAATGCACCCTGATTTATTAATTCACTCTTATCATCTTGGCCTTAGTCATGGTCAAACTAGATCGGCACATGGCTTAAGGACTCCTTATGTGGTGCCGAGCTATTCACCCTCCTGTGGCGACTTGATTAGGGCACGTGCTTTGCCATTCCCAAGGGTAATTATGATTTACCCACTCCAAAAACATGGTTATATTTTGACATGTTATTATCGAAAACAGTAGTGCTATATTTTTTCACAGGTGTTTAATTTGACATTTCAACATGGAGTGGTCAAAAAATAGACAGGGAATATATGTAAATTTCACGTTCAATATAAATCGACATATGGTTGTCGAAAATGGGTATGTATTTCGACATTTAAAGTATGAAAACATGTCGCATTTGGGACTTCAATTTGCATTACTCTACAAACTAGATGGTGAATATCAGCATACCAACACAGATTATCAAACAGACTAGAGTGCAAAAAACAAATGGAAATTTAGGGTTGCTAATAGAATTGGCCATGTTAGGGTTCCAGAGAGAATAAGAGAGATTATCCAAAGTCTAAATCTTTTCTAGTACAAATCGAACCAGACAATGGGGAGAGAGAGAGAGAGAGAGAGAGAGAGAGAAAAAGAGACGAGAGGAGAGGAGAGGAGAGGAGAGGAGAGGATTTTACCGGTATGCTTCGATGATGGTGGAAGTCCGACACTGTTGGTGGTGGCTATGGCGGATGGTTGTGACGGGAGGGAGAGAGTGACAATTGAACAGAATACAGATTGATTATTTAGGGTTTTTTTGGGGGTGAAGGGGTATTATGGAAAGTTTAGGTGTATTTAGTGGGTTTTATGGAGTAAATTTGTTTGAAAAATTTTAGGTGTAGGTTACATGGAGAAAATAATGGGTTGCTAATAGAATTGGCCTTTATCAATACCCACACCACCGGTCAGGGCCGAGGCCATCGAAGCACTAGTGTCAAGTGAACCCAGTGAACAAAATTTTTCAAAAATTAATCAGTCTTCTTTTGGTCTAAACCAACATGACACCGGTGCCAATAGTGAACCCATAAGCATATACACAGACCAGACTGAACCATAAAAAGTAGAAAGCTTGTAACGGGTACTTTAAAGTTGTTGAATTCATGCAATCGTATGTTTTAACTTGTGTACTACTCCTATAAAAAATAGCTACTTTTGTCATTTACTTGTTTACAAAAGGTTCCAGTAATTGTAGTTCCATTTTTTCTTCAACCTTTCATTTTACTAAGTAGAAAATTGTGTACCATCGGTCTTGTAATGTTAATGAAATTAATGTACTGTTTATAATTTGAGAAGTATATAATCATTTGTCAATGAATTGTATTATAGATATAATATTTATACTTTGCTGCAATATTTTTGAATTACAACGCTAACTTGATTTTTAAAGTTGCCAAAGCCACCACTAACCATCTTTCTTAGCGAGTCTCAATTATTGAGAGGTAGAGAGACACAAAATTCACCATTGCAAGATATAAATCAACTTTCCGTAAAGGTCATTAATTGTTCGAAACCTTAACTCGTACATAGTTGTTTGAATAGACAAAGTTGTGCGAACCTTGATTGGTCGGATACTTTTGCTTGAAGAAAACTTGATTGTCTAGATACATTTGTTCGAACAATTTGTTCAGATGACGACAACCGAATAGCTCAAAACTTAAAATTTTTATAACTTGCTCGAAAACTAAAACATGAACATTCATAATTTGTCCAGAAACTAAAACTTACTATCATTTAATCTTTCATTAGCGGTCTTTTGGAGATCGATCGAATAACGGTCTAATGTAAAATTTACTATATTCAAATTTAGTAAAATTAAGAAAAAAACAAAAAAATACCTAATTGAAAATGCTCGAAGTTTAGGTGTCGAAGGCCAAGTTTCTCAAACGATAAAATCTACATATCTTTTTCATTTAATAAAATCAAGGGTGAGATTTTATGAAATGTACATTTTATCCCTTTTTTGTTTTTTGATCAGATGTAGAGGTGTCAAACGTGTCGTGCTGGCACAGGCACGACACGGGCACGGCACGTCGGGAGGCGGCACGACACGCCAGAGGCACGGTAAAATCCTGGCACGGCACAGAACGGCACGGTATAAGTTGGCACGCGTCACGGCACGTGGCACGGAAATGAGCGGGCACGGCACGGGCTAAGGTGGCACGTGGCACGGCACGACACGGTCTTCTACGGGCACGGCACGGGCACGATAAGAAGTCAACGCGGCACGAGGCACAGCACGACACGGCACGGGCACGAGCACGGGCACGAGCACGAAAGTTGGCACGGTACGACACGAAAGTAGGACGGACATGGCACGACACGGCACGAGCACGGAAGTTGCCCTGGCACGGCACGGCACGAGCACGGAAGTTGGCCTGGCACGGCACGGCACGAGCACAGAAGTTGGCCTGGCACAACACGGCACGAGCACGGAAGTTGGCCTGGCACGGCACGACACGGCGGCTCGGCACGGGCACGACACAAGGCAAAAAAAATGTTAAATAATTTATTTGTATGTATTTTTTGATAATCACAAAAATAAAAAAGAATTATTTTTTGGTTGTGTAACTTGTGCTAGTAAATAATATATTTATATCAAGTTTAAAAAAAATTAAGTCATGAACAAAAAAATAAACAAAAGGGAAAAAGAAGTTACAAAAATTTTATTGATTTATTTTATTTTATTTTATTTATTTTATATTTTAATTTTAAGAGAGAGAGAGAGAGAGAGAGAGAGAGAGAGAGAGAGAGAGAGAGAGTTTGGGAAAAAAAATAAAATAAGCTTTAAAAATAATTTTGAAAAAAAAACATTTTTTGTTTGTGAAAAAAATAAAAAAAAGTGTTTTGCAACTTGTAAGTAAGTCGCTAAGTCATGAAACAAAAAAATAAAAAATTTTAAAATAATAATAATTCTTTGTAGAGAGAGAGAGAGAGAGAGAGAGAGAGAGTCATAGAGAGAAAGAGAGAGAGATTTTGGACAAAAAAAATAAAATAAGCTTGTAAAATATATTTTTACATGTTTGATAATTGATACATTGCCTTTTATCTAAATTATAGAATTATTTTTATTAAATTTGGTTATAGAAAATTATAAATTATACAAATTAAATTTGATTCCTTTCATAGTTTCACTGTCTCACTCTCACAGGAACACAATAATGGGCCTCCACTTTCTGGACCAAATTTCGACGATCGGAACCGTTAGATGCGTTTAAAACGTGTTTTCAGCGTCCTACGCGAGGATTTTGCAAAAAATAATACCCAAAAGTAGTTGATCGAAGTAGGTTTTCGTAAAACTGCTATACAAAAACCTGGCCCGATCATGCCCTTTTGGGTATTTTTTTTTTCCAAATATTTGCATAGGACCTTAAAAACATGCTTTAAACACATCTAACGGTTCAGATTTTTAAAAAATTGATTAGGTGGCCTTGAAGTGGTGCATTATAGTACTGAAATTCCATTACAAGCACTGAATATGTTTCGATCGTGTTGTTACCGATATCAGATGATCATCGATTTTGGGGAGGATGATAGAATTGACGAGATATTAAATTGCAACGGTTCAGATCGAACATTCGGAAAAATGAGTCTACACCTACCTTGCAATTCTATACATCGAACTTACTTGGTTATGAACCAAGCTATTGTGTTATGGTATAACGTACGATAGCCACACAATCGCAACATAATTATGACGATCTACACCGTTCACTTTGTTAGTCTTGCTATTTTAATCACTCTCGCCAAATTTGAAGTCCATCGGGTATTGAAAACCCTTTCATCGGGGACGTTGATTCATTGTAAACCAAAAGTTTGTCTCATTCGATCAGCTACCTAATGATAATTATATCACTTAATTTTTTGCACGGAGGATATAATCACTCTCACGTAAAACGTAGACGGTTTCGATTCGAAGAAAAATACTCTGACGACCCTCGCGTAATACAATTTTACGGCAATTTTTACCATTGGGTGCATAGGCATACGGTGTGACATATGTACTAAAAATACAAAAAAAATTCCCGGTAAAAGTTCCCCCAATGTTTTCATTGTGAAAATAAAAAAATCCCCCCCAAAATCAGATCTAAATCCCCACCCCACGCCTGCCCCCCACTTACCCCTTTCATTGTCTGGGGAAGAAAAAAAAAAAAAAGAGAAGAAGAAAGGAGAGAAGAAGAAAGAAGAGAGGAAGAGAGAGGGAGAGGGAGAGGGAGAGGGAGAGAGAGAGAGAGTCCGGCCATCTCCACCACCTCCGGCGACCTCCACCGCCATGACCAACCATCACCTCCATCTCCCAAGCTTCATCTCTACACGTATGCCTCTTCTCTCCGTCGTTTTTTTGTTGATTTTGATGTACAAATTCGTGTATATGTACCATTATGTACAGTAGTTTGTTGCAGCAGACTGGGTCTCGGTTTTTGGTCAATTTCTCCTTCGTAAACTGTTAATTAGGATTTGGTTCCTTCATATGATTTAAAGTTAACTCTAAGAGCTTTCGTTTGCCGCTGGAATCACTCAAATCGATTGAGAATACGATTTACTATGAATTTTTGAAATCGGGTTTGCAGATCTGGAAATTTTCTCTGAGACAGATTTGTATAGCCTCTGTAATTGCTTACTTTTGTGTCTTTGGAGTACGAATAAGACTTTGGTCCCTTCTGGGATTTTTAAGTACATTTCAATACGAAACTTTTGGCACAAGAATCACTCAAAAACATTAAGATCTCGATTTATGGTGATTTTTCAAAGTCAGGCTGTCAAGTTTTATCCGTTTTTTCCTGCAAACCCTGTTTTGGCCGATTTATTTGATGTTGTTCCAGAACTGGTAAATTTCCTAAAATTTTATAGAAGCTACCCATGGATGTTCTTTGTGTTGTGTAAAAATTTCAGAAGTTAATTTGAAATATAGAAAATATGAAAAATGTTTGATTGGGCAGTGGTACTGAAATTCGCTGTGTTGACAGCATTGCCACATGTAGCGCTGGAATTCTCAAGGTTCTGGGAGGTAACCACTGTGGAACAAAGGAGCACGACAGCTATCATACACATTTTCATCGGGAATGAAAATCCCATCAAGTGTCCCGATGGTGGCCGAGAACAAGGACGGGAAAATGAAGCTCGACAGGGATTTGGGAATTGGGGATTGACGTATGGAATTATAAAACCAGCCTTTCATTTTGGATTTGGAAATATGCCATGAGTGCATGGTCCCGACATTGAGATTTACCGGAACATACATAATTGGAGAAGATAATGTGTGGAAGGTTGGAAAATGGAAACTGCTGGTGATTCACAAATTGCAATCAGTGAGTGGATTGCTCAATGGGATAAGGATATGGCGTTACGGGTCATACAATGTGCATTTCTTTTGCACGATGCTTGCTTGATAAGAATCTGAGACCAACTGATTGCTAATAGATAAAATGTAGACGTAATGCATGTCGTTAATAAATAAAAAAAGTACTTCAATTATTTAAAGAAAAATCCGAACTTACAAGTGGTGAGTCATCCAAACTATAACACGATAAGAAGGCACGGTGTCGGCACTACACGACTAATTAAACGCATGGCACGGCACATCGGCACGGCATGACTAAAAAAAGGCACGGCACAACACGACAAAAAAGGCACGGCACGACACGACTAATAAAACGCACGGCACGGCACGACTAAAAAGGCACGGCACGACACGATAAAAAAAAGGAACGGCACAACACGAGTAAGTCAACGGCACGGCACGATTAACTAATCGGGCACGGCACGACACGACACGACTTCAAAAAAGCACGACACGGCATGACACGATAAAGTAAAAACGGCACAGCACGGCACGACACGGTTGACACGGCACGCCATGGCACGATGAAGTAAAAATGGCACGGCACGGCACGGCACGAAGCACGGTTGGCACGGAAGTTGACTAGCACGACACGGCACAGCACGCACGTTTGACACCTCTAATGAGATGTACATTTTATCGTTTGAGAAATAGAAATTTGGCCTAAACAACATAAAAAGTTGAAAAGGTTAGAGGTTATTTCGAGAAGTGTCACTTCTTCTTCCAAATTCGGAACGACTCGCCCTCGCTTTTCGGAAGAGGGGGAAAGGTCGGTCCGTCTAACAGTGGAGGAACACCAAGAAATGGAGTGGGCAAGCAAAGTGATGAATGCTGCGACGAGAGCTTCGAACAACAACACGGTGATAAACGTGTTTTTGGTGGGTGCATTCGTTGCGCTGAGCGTGAGGTCGGTGAAGCAGCAGAGAGACATCGAAGCCCTAGAGTCTCAAAAAGATAGACTCCTCATTACCAACAAGGCCATGAAGAAGTCCATGTGGGATTGGAAGCAACAACTCTTTGCTGAAGCTTCTTCTCCTGACACCGCCATAGTCCCTCTCTCCAAACTCAAAGCCATCTACGGCGAGTCCCCCATCACCCTCCACTCCAGTAATCCTCTCTCTCTCTCTCTCTCTCTGTGCGTGCGCGCATATATTTGCAATACGGTTATTTAGGTGTGTATAATGAATATAAATTCAATGATGGAGCTAGGAATCGAGGTCGAAATGTGTTGAAATATGGAAAAAGACTAAATTCAGTCATTCAAATTTTAAGGAATGGTTTTGACAATGTCATATCATATCATCCGACGACACGCGATATCACCATTGCATTGTATCACTCACGATAATTAGTGTACACAAAATGAAAATTGTTCTTCCCTTTTAATGCTGGTTGATATATATATTTTTTGAAGTATCTACTAATATTATACAAACTATACTCCAAAAAAGTTAGGGCTTGGGAGGAGACGGCCCCCTTCTGGCCGCACGATAGTTTTTGGTTTGTGGGGTTTGAGGCTTTTAGGTTACTATATGAGGTTTTGGACATTTTTTTCTAAGGTTAATGAGAAATGGGTGTAAGCAATTTGATTAATAGTCTGGTTTTGTCCCTTGGACTTCAAAATCCTTCAAAGGGTTTTTACCATTTGCTCTGTTTGGCTGCTGAGAAATATGAGGAAACAAGTGAAATAAAATACCACACCTCAATTTTTCATGATTGGAAACTGAACTCGTGGGAAATTTAACTGGAAAAATTGCTTCGGATAACTGAAATATATCACCCTCCAACTAGTAGTCCTCCCTTTTATACATACGAGCCAAAGTAGAAGTATTATTTTGGGTTGCTATCTACGGATTTCAATTTGTATGTTTTCTAATACATTGTTCACAAATGGGAGTGAGCATAAGGAAATTGATTGTTGAATTTTGATTCCCTTTATTGAATCCCATAAAGGATGTTGACTGTTTCCAAAATTTTTGGATCCTGAGTAAGTTGACCATACGAATGATGAAGTCCCAATGTTCACGGCTCAAATTTTGGTGATTTGGAATGGAATCAATTTGTGACTTACTAGTAAAACATCTATTTTGATTTGATGATACAAGTGTCTTTATTTGTCTTCTTGTTGGACGTAAGACTGGGTTTGGCATTTCTATATGCTCTTTCCCGTTGCTGAAATATGGGACTAATTGGAAGAGATTGGCGGTTGAGTTGTACCGCTTGACAGTTGGACTTAAGCCCTTAATTGGATTTCGATTAGTTGGTCTATTTTTGGCTGTTGAGAAAGTGCGAAAACAAGCAAAGTAGACATGTTTAGACTTTCAGTTTCATGATTTGGAATAGAAGCCATTGAACTTCTTCTTAATGTTGAGTAGAGGTTTCTAGGTGCAAAATACCCAAGTGTGGGATGATGATTACTTTCTAAATTCTGTACGACCTTAGCAATTAAATGGATGGAACTTCCGCACTTAGGAATCATGCTGTCAAATCTCGTTATCTGTTACATTTTGTAAGTTGCATTAGCAGTTTGTTTGTAGTTACATTTGTTTCTTTTGTACAATAACAGAGCATTCGAATTTATAAACACAAGTGTGACGAGTCAGAGGATCACTTTGACGCAAACCATTGGGCTGTTGAAGAACACGAGGGTCACCATTTCCAAACAGAAAATGGTAGCAATTATTGTCTGCGGCAAGTTGTTAAAAACCTACGATTCATATCGTTTCCTTGGAAAAACTATACGGATCCTACCCCGTATCCTTTTTGTATAGAAATCTTAGGATACGATGACGTATCCTACGATATAAACGCATATCCCGATTGGGTATGTATCCTACGATTACTTATTAGGAAAAAATCGAAATGTATTAATCTAAGTGGTTTGATCTATTATGGTGACTTTCAAACATTTGAAAGAAACTCAACCTCAACATAGGGCTTGAATAGAAGAAAGAAGTACTTCGATTGTGTTTTGCCTGAATCATATAAGGATCTTATTTTCTTCCCATGACTAAAGCAGCGGGAAGTCTTAATGTGATAGACCCATTTGAGAGATTTGAAATTTTGTATCTTAAACAACTTTTTTTTTTAATATATGCATAGTTTGTTAGTGGTATTAGGTATAACTATTTCTTAATTGTATATTCATTATGTTTAACGTATCTTACGATTCGCGATACATATATCTACAATGTATAAATGAAAAACCAATACACAATACAAGATACGTATCCCTATTTGAAAATTGGTCTATAGTGTGACACCATTTAGTGTACCTGACAAATGTAGCAACAACACATGACAATACACTATGGATTTGATATCTTGTCTTATAGCTCAGTCACTCAAAGCTAAAGGGGTGTAATCGGTTCGGTTCGGTTCGGTTCGGTCCGGTTCAGGGGTGATTTTGAGTGAACCGGACAAAACCGGTTCGGATAGAACATGGAACTGAAACTGGTTGTTTAAAGGTCGGTTCAGTTCGTCCCAGTTCGGTTTGGTTTTGAGGTCGGTTCGGTTCCTCACACAAAGAGAGAAGAGATCACGTCAGTTTGTGATTCTGTGATACATTTACAGATCTACTAGTGAATCTACATCGATCAAAAAAAGAAAAGAACATTTACAGATCTACAAACATATATTGTATGCATACAAACATTTACAGATCTAGATTGATCGGGAAAAAAAAAAACATTTACAGATATATAAATGATTGTAGATCTACAAACATATATATACAACTCAATAGAGAGAAACATACAAAATCGAGAGAGAGAGAGAGAGTGAACGATGATGACGGCGTCGATTGGGTGGCGGACCGGCGTCGGCATAGATTTGGTGACGAAGGACAGTTGACGACGCCGGACGGATAGAGTTGACGACGGCGATGGCATCGATTGCGTGGCGGTAGGAGATGAGATCTGACAGTTGACGACGCTGGACGGACAGAGTTCAGATCTCCATGGTGGCGGCGTTCAGATCTCCATGGTGACGGACAGAGTTCGATTGCGTGGCGTTCAAATCTCCTGAGTTTCTCTCTCTCTCTCTCTTAACTGGGGTGGAATGAATTTATTTGCTAAAATATCAACAGATCTGCAGCGTTAAGTACACACACACACACACTAAATATTAGCTACGTTTTAAATAAATTTATTTTCTATAGAAAACCAAAGAGGCGTCCAGCCAAGCGGTAAGGAACTTGCATTCCACATGCGTGGACGGGGTTCGATTCCCACCCCTCACATTTTTTGAGTATATTATATATATATATAGAGTAAACTTCCGGTCCAAACTCCCTTAACTTCTTAAGTTACGGACCTCATTGATCCCGATCGAATTTTGATGATCCGAACTGTCCAATGTGTTTAAAAGGTGTTTTTTAGGGCCCCTGCGAGAAATCATAAAAAAAAAAATACCGGGAAGGGCTTGATCCGAGCCGTTTTCACAAAACTGTGCATATATAGTTTTTGTGAAAAACGGCTCGGATCAAGCCCTTCCCGGTATTTTTTTTTGATGATTTCTCGCAAGGGCCCTAAAAAACACCTTTTAAACACATTGGACGGTTCGGATCATCAAAATTCGATCGGGATCAAATATCAATGAGGTCCGTAACTTAAGAAGTTAAGGGAGTTTGGACCGGAAGCTCACTGTATATATATATATATTAAAATCTCAAGAACCGGGAAACGAACCGGTTCCTAAAATTTTGAAATTCTCAGAACCGAGAACCGGACCAGTCTATTGAAGAACCGAAAAAAATAGCTGGTTCACACTGGTTCGCCGGTTCGCTTCGGTTCACTTTTTTTTTTTGTTCAGCCCTAGATGTAATAGGGATTGCAGTTGGTCATGAGTTACTTAGTCATTCGTGTCAAGGAAATCTCTATTGCAACTTTCCAGCGTGAGATCAATTTGACATTGAGACATGACTACTTTCCGAATAGTTATAATGGTATCCATGTTCAAGGTTGAGGCCTATCTGTTAATAGCTATCTTTTGAACAAAATTGTCTATACTTTAGACATCCTCTACCTAATTTTTTGAAGTACTTATCGAATGCACATATAATGGTACTCTACGTTTCTTTTTATTATCCATATGTAATTCTTTTAGAAGTTATAAAGGAATGGAAATGGTATCACTTGTAATTTTTTCGTAAGGGTAGAAGTCCTTATTATCCTCCATTTCTTTACATACCATCACCGATGGAAGTCCCCATGTTTTGCAACTCCCATACTTTTCCATCTATGGACTTCCATTAAGGATTTGTATTAGTTTCTTTCTCCCACTTTCTACATCTTTTTTGTGACCCAAAGTTCTTAACCTGCATTGATATCTTGGTGTATTGCTACTTGTGTATCTTCGTTTCACTTATCCGTGAAAGTTGTCTTCCTATATCTTTTTGGTTCTTGGCGATTAAGGTAACCTTTGAGAAAATTGAAGCTTAATACGCTTCTTATGTCTTGTTTTATACTTTGAGGTATTGTTTTTAAAGGCCCAAGGCACATCAACGTGTCGAGGGCTCCTGGCGCAGCGAAGGCGAGGCACACACCTTAGTGAAAGGAATGTGAGATTTCTAAGGAAAGAGAAGAAAACAAGCATAGTACTACCAAACCAACAAACGTACTTTCTTATTGCATTGCAAAGACTTAGAGATTACAAGACTAATCAAGGGGTTATATAGGTTAAAGTCTAAAACCCTAGCAAACCCTAATAACAGAAAAGGAAATTAATTAAAACCTAACAATTGGAAACCCTAAATTATAATTCCTAAAATTAAACTTCCTAAAATAATATTTTCCTAAATTATATTTCACAATGAAGCCATGTTGAATAAAGAGTAGGATATATTTCATCAAGTGACCAAATCACCTATTACATCAATTATGACATCTATGATTGAAAAACAACATACATCCTTAGACAAGTACCATACTTTGAAGTCCGAAAAGTTAGAACTCAATCATCATGCGTGGCATTGAAAAGAAAAA
Source organism: Vaccinium darrowii (assembly GCA_020921065.1). Classification (NCBI taxonomy): domain Eukaryota; kingdom Viridiplantae; phylum Streptophyta; class Magnoliopsida; order Ericales; family Ericaceae; genus Vaccinium; species Vaccinium darrowii. The sequence continues at coordinate 24,337,561 of CM037154.1, forward strand.
ATATTAAATACTAACAAGTAAGATAATATCCATCCATCTGTTATAAACAAGGTTTAGGATTACGATTAGAGAGAGTAGGTTAAAATCTATCTATTCCAAGGAGTCATTCGTGCCTAGAGACCATAATCACCAATAGCTTCATCTTCTTCACCGTCATTGATTTATACCCATCCACATCTTCCTCTTCCTCCTCTCCGGCATCTGTATCTCCATTTTCCCACTCTATTTGTTCCCTTTCATCATCCTCACCTATGGACGAGGTTTTGAGTGAGAGAAGTCAAGGTTGAAGGCAGAAGAGGGAAGGCCCCTATAGAAAAAAATATGGGGTGGTTATGAATTTCACATCCCAAATTCCAAACTACGATTGGCCCTCATTAAGGGCTGGAAAGGGCCGCACACCATGGACGACTGTGATTAAATACAAAGATCTTGTAATTCGATACTTAAGTGCGTGCTTCATGCAGTTGGCATTGCACTTAGCCCCCGACACATGCTTTTTGCTCCTCAATTGCGCTTTGCCACCCTCACCTCGTTTATTCATATTGAGGCGCAGTACTTGTGTCTTGTGCTTAGGCACGCTTTTTAACACATTGCTTGGAGGTTTGATGATTTACGTTTGGGTGTAAATTGGCGGTGTTGCTGGTGCATAATACAAATTATTAATGTCATAGTTGAGAGTTGAGACATGTTTTAGCATATTAAATTCATACATATCAATAGATATTCATATTCATAGGGTGGATTCTGGAGAGAAAGGGGTGACCAAAGGGTATATCAACGTGATTAGAGACATGTATGAAGGTGCCGTCACAACCATTAGATCACCAGTACTGGAAATGAGTGAATTTCCAATCACAGTAGGATTGCACCAAGTGCCCTTTGCCTTAGTTATGGATGAGTTGACTAGATAGCTTCAGCGGGATATCCCATGGTGTGTGTTGTTTGTAGATGATATTATCCTTGTAGATGAAACTGCTAGAGGTGTTAATACAAAATTAGAAATTTGGAGGGATGCATTAGAGTCAAAGGTCTTTTAGATAAGTAAGATTAAAACCGAATATATAGTGTGCAAGTTTAGTAGTACCAGCAGTGCGCGTGAAGAAAGAGTGATAATCCAAGGCCAGGAGATACCAAGGAGTGACCACTTTAGATATTTAGGCTCAATTATGAGTAAATATGGAAAGATTGCAAATGATGTGACCCATAGGATCCAAGTGAGTTGGCTCAAGTGGAGAAGCGCTATTGGTGTACTATGTGACAAGAGGGTACCCACAAAATTGAAAGGAAAATTCTATAGAACTGTCATAAGACCAACGATGATTTACGGGACAGAATGTTCGCCTGTTAAGAATACAGGTGTCAAACGGGCCGTGCAGTGCCGGCATGTCTCATTTAATTTCTTGCCGTGCCGGCCCGTTTACTTAATTGTACTGCGTCATGCCGTGCCTTTTTGTAATCGTGCCTTGCTCGTGCCGGCACTTCGTCGAATTTTTTTGTATAATCTAGCCATGTTTCGTCAAAAAAAAATTGTATATCTAATAACTATAGCTATTAGAGGTGTCAAACGGGCCGGGCTAGCATGGGCACGACACGTTTAAATGTGCCACGGCACAAGCACCGTTTTAGATGGGTGCGGCACGGAACTGGGTCGGGCACGACACGATCTAGACGGGCACGGCATGGAAGTGGGCTAGACGTGGTACGGCACTGGACACAGCCATGACACTACACAACAAATACTAATTTTAATGTACCAATAAAAAATAATTTTTAATGATGAATTTTCTAATTATATGTTATACACTTTTTAATAAATCAATACAAATATTTTGCGAATCTCAATACGTCGAAACTCAGCTAAATTATACAAAAAAATTCGAATTATATTGTTATATACTTTTTAAAAAGTCAATATAGCTATAGTTATTAGATATGCAATTTTTTTTTAGACGAAACTTGGCTAGATTATACAAATTTTTTTGACAAAACTCGGAGATGTGCCGGCACCAGCACCGGCACCGGCACGGAACGATTACAAAATGACACAGCTTGACGTGGCACGATTAAGTAAACGAGCTGGCACGACACGGCACGAAGCACGGTTGAGACGAAATTAAATGGGCCATGCCGGCACGGCACGACCTGTTTGACACCTCTAATAGCTATATTGACTTGTTAAAAAGTATATAACATGATTCAAATTTTTTTGTTTAATTTAGCCAAGTTTCGGCGTATTGAGATTCACAAAATAGTTGTATTGACTTATTAAAAAGTGTATAACATATAATTAGAAAATCCATCATTAAAAATTAATTTTTTTTGGTACATTAAAAATTAGTATCTGTTGTGTCATGCCCCGTGCTGTGCCACGTCTAGCCCACTACTGTGCCGTGCCCGTCCAAACCGTGTCGTGCCGTGCCGAACCCAGTTCCGTGCCGTGCCCATCTAAAACTATGTGTGGTAAGACTAGACAAGACATGATTAGAAATGAAACGGTTCATGGGATGGTAGGTGTAGTACCTAGAGAGGAGAAGTTGAGGGAAAATAAGCTAAGGTAGTTTGGACATGTTTACCGTAGACCTGTAGATGCAGTAGTTAAGAAAGCGGATATGATAGCTTTGGGTAGCAACACTACGGGGAGGGGAAGACCTAAATAGACATTAAATGCGGTTGTGCGCAAAGACATGAGTATAATGGGTTTGAGTGAACAAGTTGCCCATGACAAAGCTCATTGGAGAGAAAAGATTCATGTAGGTGACCCCAAGTAATTGAGACATAAGGCTCAGTTTGGTTTGGTTTGGTATTCATATTTAGGAAAAATGTTGTGAATGCTCTTGGGGAACGTATTACATAGCTAGAAACTGAAAAGGGAACTCCAAGTAAATGAGGGGAAATGGACTGAAAATCCAGGGAAACCATTTGGAAAATACTCCAAAGCTAAGAAGCATGGATACGGACATGGGACACAAATACGACATGATACGGACACACGGATATGCACTTTTTCTAAAAAATTAGGACACGGACATATTGGGAATACGGTGTCTTGTTTATTAAAAGATATACCTGTGTATTTATCACCATAGGTGGGCCAATTACTGCCATCGAAGCCCAAAAATTCTCGCCAATTTTGTTGCAGAATATCGTATGCCCATTAAGAACTTCTCAATGGTCAACAGAGTTGGGCCAATAACTGCCATCGAAACCCAAGTTCTCTCCAATTTTGTTGCTTAATTCTCCTTGGAAAGTTCAACCAGGCAGATTACTGAACACAGATGTCAGCAACCTGGACACTCATGTCACATTTACCGGTGGCAAATATGTTGTTTCCTCAAACTAATTATATCATGAGGGGAAGACATCAATTACATGTGTGGAAGTGCAGTGTAAATCCAATTGATTGAATCTCTGTGTGTGTGTGTGTGTGTGTGATTTGCGGTCGTACTCATTGTAAAAATTGCCTTTTCTGTTTCAAATGCAGCTGTACCAGCTGCGCAAGGGGATGGAAAATCAGCTGTATCTAAAATTGTAATCTGAAATGCAGCTTGTCAGTATGAAAATTTTGTTTCAGAGGGAAGGATACTGATTTCAAAGATCTGAGTCATGTGGAGAGCAGAATTTCTACTTCACTTATCAAACTGTAAAATAAATGCATTAGACAACGTGCTAGTACGACGATCTTGGGACAATGTTTTGTTGAAGCTTGATTGTCTTTATTTTTGCCTGTTTGTTTGGTTGGTGGTGCTGAGTACGTTTCCTTTTCATAACTCTCTCTCTCTCTCTCTCTCTCTCTCTCACACACACACACACAGACACGGATGTGAATTTCATGACTTTGAGTCAAAAAAGGAAAGTTATTCTTAGTGAGATGTGTGTATGGATATATTCATGCAATAGATGTTGCAAAAATGCTATCCTGGAGATGCATGGAGTATGATGCTATTTCATGAACTTCCTTATTTATGGTTAACTCTTTTTTTGAATAGCTTGAGCTCTTTTCCATTGAATTGGTTTGACCTCAACTTGGCATGTATCATGTATCATGTATACTGTATACTAGTGTCATGGCCGCATGCTTCGCACGATAAACTCATGCTCATAATTTTTCGAGTGGAAGATTACTTGAGTTAGAAATTGGCTTAAGTCATTTTTGGGTTGATGTATTGTGAGAGTGACCTGTCTCGTAAAACGCAATAAGTCAGTTTTGAGTTTAAGTTAGAAAATAGTATGAACTTTAGAAACATGCATGTAAAAACGTAGAGCTACATATGAATGAACATATAAATAGTACAACGACAACTTCATTGATTAGATATATAAAGCTAGATATGAATGAACATATATAAACAGGCTGCATTGCATATGAGCAAGTTTTTTTTTTTTTTTTTTTTTGGGGGGGGGGGGGGGGGGGGGGGGGGGGGTAAATTAGCTTGAAATTAAAAGAGGTTAAGCGAATGTACAACCTACAAGGGGCATACTCCAGGAAGGACAAAATGAAAAGAAAAAAAAAAGTGCGTGGTCCCCGGCACAACCTGCCGGGATGGGAAAATAAGAAGTACCGGCACATCCCGCCGGAATAGGTGTAATTAAGCAAAAATGCAATAAGCGTAGTAGATAGATGGGTCAATGCCATGCACAACCCACAACGCTAGGATAAAATTGAAAAGCATGCGTACAATTGGATAACATGTAGTGGGTCAAAGAAGAGACCATGTGAGTTTAGCCTGTGCTCGCGTCCCATTAGCCTAGCTACTCCAAAGGAGAGAAAGGCATCAAGGACATGAGCATGGGCAATGCGAAAGAGCCATATCTAAGTGGTGATATATATGGAACAGCCAACCCTCAATAGTGGAACCAACAGTAGCTAAGCAAACCGGACCAAATGAGATAAGCCTCTAGCAGTTCGGCAATCAATTATACCCAAGGGAACTCTCCCAAAGAACCCTTACACTAAACATATGCCTAGTTTGCTACTCGCTCCAAACATCATAGTCCAGGCTCCCAAGTCATCATGCTTCCACTGTTTCCAGTGACCGTAGCAAATGAGACCCAATCAAAAGTATAGAGTACCCCACAGTGATCTCAAATAGACAAGGATAGGACTCAGGACAAGTGAAATCCCTAGTCAAGCTAAAGATCGTGAAAGACAGAGTCAACCCCAGGGGATGACCCCCGGACCAAAGAAAACCAAGGCCGCCAACAACCATCGGTAAACTCCGCCCTCGGACCCCGTACACACACAATCAACCGCAAGGTGCAACTATCCTAATCCAACATCCTCCACACACGGTAAAGTAAGAAGTGACTCCCGCGATGAAAACAATCGACACACAAGGAGCTCGGGGTCAGATGTGGATGAGACATTTGAACCATGCTAAGGCAGAATCAAGACAAGAGTCAGTCCTAGAGTAAACTCCGTCCCCATTGGAGAACCCCAGCCCATAGAAACCTGGGTCATCAACCAAATACTACGCCGTCGGACCCAAGTCAATCTCCACCAAACGCCGAAAAAATCAGCCATAACCAAAATCCAAATGCACAACCATATCCATGCAAGAGAAAATAGACCCATAAATGTGAATGCTGGCCCACTAGACGAACCAACTGACCCTCAACTATGGAAACAATAATAACATAGATACTCGAAACAAGTGTGATAAGCCTCTGGCTGTTTGGCAAGCAATAAAACCCAAGGGAACTGTCCCCGTAGAACCCTGTACTGAACACATGCTTACTACACCACTCGCTCCTAACACCGTCATCCAAGATCAAACGTCATCATACATCCACGAATATTGGGTCTAGAACAGTCCCCATAGTGAAAGTGCACTTAATTGTAAATTGTCATGGGTTGGCCATTGGACCACCAATTAAATGCAAGGTACCCAAGTTACTCATACCAAAGTTCAAGATCCTTTTCTATCATTTTACTTCTCAATGAACACAGAGAGTAAGCATTTCAAGACAAATCAAGATTGTCAATCTCCCCTCTATCCGCATAATTCATAAGGTCAAGGCTTACATATGTAACCAAATCCAACAGCAGTAGGTCACACACCTAGAAACAAAAACTACGTCGAGGGGAATATAGGGAAAACACAAATTTTATTCGAACCTAAACATGTCATATTGCTACAATCAAGTTCCAGAAAAATAAGATCCAAAAAGAAGACGTTTAAAACCTAATAGAACCAAAACTTGGGGTGTAATACAGTGGAGACATGAAGGGTCAAGAGGGGTCACTTCCCCTCACTTTAATCTCTCACAAGGATTTTTGATAATTTGGAGCTAAATTTTACAATTTTGACCCCTCAAAAATTTCATAAATTGCCTCAACTTGCTTAAAATGCATAGAAATCTCAATTTTTTTTCCTTTTTTTTGAGAGTTGATAGTATTACAAATGAAGCTATCGTACATTATTTTAAAATATAATAAGTCATTGGGACCAATTATAAAGCAAAATTACATGTATCACGGTACATGTAATTTAGTTAACCTTTTTTAGGATGGAGAATATATACTAAAGGTGTTACAGTCATTTCACGCATAAAGTTAACGCCATTAGTCTTAAAGTAACGGCAGGGGAGGTAAGTGACAATTATTTTGAAAAGTAAGGAGAGGGCAGTGGAATTTCAGAAAATATAGGGGAAGTCTCTGTATTTAATAAAAACCTCAGGGGAGGTGAGTGAAATTTACCCATTGATCTATGATATTGAAATGCCTCGATTCAAGGAAGTTAAACATAATGTTGATACGTGAATTTCACTCTTTTTCCTTCGTCAAAGGTTCTTCTTACAAAATTTTCCTTAACAAAGTTTTAATGAGGCATGTTCTTAGTGTGCGATCATCCAAGGGAGAGTGTTATAAAATCAATTAATTGATGTCTGACCACAAAAAGACCATCCAAAAAATGCTCTTTATTGTAGTCGGTGAATAGTTTTTATACTTATTACTTCCTCTTATTTTTCCTCTATAAATTCTAAATCAGACAATAGGCTTTGTACAATCTAGAATTGAATTGGTCTAGAAGAACGAGATCCCAATAGTTTTTGAAGAACTGTTTCATACATGATACACGTATTGTGATAAACATTTGTCTTACTTTTATATACATTTCTTCTATTATTTGCTTAATTTTATAACACTTTACGTTTTGATTCATATGGTAAAACGACATTTTAATAAACTATCATCACTGAGTGGAAGGAGTATATTGATCAATTAAAATATTGGTTCATTATTTTTTCACTCGCTAAAAATTAGTTGGACTATATCGAAACAAGCTTAACAGAAACAATCCAATAGGATTGGTCGAAGGTGAAAAATAGTAGAAACTGTCACTTTTAGCTTGAGGTTGCAAGTTCGTTAGGCACGAACATTTTCTAACAGGTTATAAATTGTAACTAAAGCTCGACACTCACCGCCTCCCTTTTCTTGATTGTAGATTTTACTCCTTTTAACAATTTATTCCATAAGAATTTTTTGTTCTCAGTGAAATTCAGTATTATTAGTTGTAGTTAGTGACATTTGAACTCATTCAAATACATAAAAGTACATGGTGTCAATTATCATTGGGTTACCACTCCACTTGCTATTCCATCTAAACATTTTGAAATTCCTGAGGGCCTTGTTTGATAACCCAGATTCAGCACTTAGAACTGAATGAATTATGTAATAAATGATTAAGGCTTGGTTTTCCAAAAGCTAAAATGTACATTTGCTAAAATTAAGGGGGTGATTTTAGCAAATGTCCATTTTAGGTGATAAAATCTCCAATGAATCTGGACATGATTTTAGCAAATGTCCATTTTAGCTTTTGGAAAACCAAGCCTAAGTAGGTTTGATAACCATATTTTACATTACTTAAAAGATTCAGTTTTCAACTTTATCAAACAACGCCTAAGTTAATGGGGAGGTCATTTTCTTTTTTGGTGGCAGTTGCAAATTATTTTGCCTAAATTGCTCAAATTTTGTCAAAATTGTACCATAGTCTTCTCCCATAACTTTTTAAATGAAAACTAAATTGGAACCACCCACGTGACTCAATTACAGGCCTACAACTAAGGTTGGTATGGTAGTGTAATGGCTCATGGCTCATTCCTATAGGGTTTCTGGTGGCTAGGATGTAACGACCCGAAATTTTGTAAAATAAAAATTTCGTTAAATAATTCGATAAATTATTTTTATTTTCCTTTAATTGGATTATTTCCTTATTAAATTAATAAATTTCTTTTTAATTTAGATAATTGGTTTCCAAGCCATGCATGCAAACATCAAACATACGAGGCACTACCGAACTACCCACAACCTTTCCCATAATGAGTAACCACCCTGTCAACTACCGTATTCAATACCGAAACCTAACCTTGTCCTCCCTCGTACCTTCTTACAACCTTGGAACTTGTTGTGTTGAGAGAGAGAGAGAGAGGGGGGGGGGGGGGGGGGGGACGAGTGATGTGTGCAAGAAAGTACATTGTTGTGCTTGATTTGAGCACATGCTATAGCCTAGCCTAAAACCTAGAACCTTTGGCTCCAAGTTCCTTAAAACATGCTTCCATGTTTTATGGAAAGCATATTCCTTCCATAGAACCTAGCAAGCCTAAATTTAGGTCACTATGCAAGCACATGTTCACATTTTGTGTCTAGGCTTCCAAAAACACCCCATAACAAAGGTGGCCATGCCAAATTCTACACAATAAGAAGCCTAGAAATGCTATACTTTCACCCCAAGTAATTTTCCCTAGATTCTCCCTAAAATTGAGAGTACTTGAACCTAGAAAGCTAGTCTAAACCTAGATGTGTAGGTGGAACCAACATGGTACTTTCCATGTGCCCATTAATTGAGCACATTCAAAGCCACATGGGGAGAAGGATCGACCAAACTAAGAGAGGAAGGGGTCCTCATTTGCTTAGAAATTTCCTAGGAAGTTCGCCCATTCAAAACCTAGAAACTACAGGTACCAATTTACCTATAAAAAAAAAAACTATAGGTACCTACCTAAGGAATCTTGTCCTTCCAATTCTAGTACTAGGCATGTGCCAATTAGGCCTCATTTGATTCGGGTGTTAAGTACCTGGGATTGGACTATTTGTATCCAATCCCGCGTAGTCCCTTGTTTGGTTCAGAAAAATCGCATGGGATTAACAATCCCAGCACAATTTTCGTCCAAGACGTATGGTATTGTGTAATACTTGTGTGTGTGATTACAAAATTGCCATGGAAACTCACCTGGTTTCATTCTTCTTCTTCCTCTCACGCCTACTCTCTCTCTCTCTCAATGAGCTATCGAGCAAACCCATTTCGTAGAGAGACCAAATCAGCTTGCTGGATCATGATTTTCTTGTTGGTTTTCGATTGTGGATCATTTCGAACCCATTTCGAGCAAACCCATTTCATAGAGAGACCAAATCAGCTTGTTGGATCGACATTGTGGTATTCGTAGAGAGACCAAATCAATTTGTACAACCAACTAAGGAAGAATTTGTGTGCCCATGGGGGACGAGTTCAACCAACTAAGGAAGAAAAGGGGAGCTCACTTGTTTTGGCTATGGAAGCCCATACAATCCCATGCACTATTCATGCCAACTTAGAGCTTTCATCCTTTTCCAAAAACTTTCACTCTGTTCACTTCACATTTCTAAAAAAATTTCCAAAAAAATTCTTTCCTTATCTCTCATCTCTCCAATCATTAATCACGTTTCTCTTTCTACTCATACTCCTTTCTCCAATCATTAATTCTCATTTCTCTCTCTATCTCTCTCTAATTATTACACCTCTCTCTACTTATTACTTTTTCCAAAAACCCATCCAAACACTATCTCAAAAATATTTCTCAAAATATTCTTCTCAAAATTCTCAACCAAACAGAGTGTTTGTGTTTTCTCTCTAGTTCTACTCCACCACCCTAAAATAAACTCTATTACTCCCTAATTAGCTTCCTTCTAAACTTAATTAGTAGGAAAGTTAGTTACTTAGAGGAGATCTTATTCACCGGAAATGAGTAATTGCTTGTCTGCTTCCGGTTAATCCCCGGAAATTAAGGTAGTTTATCCATCCATTCTTTTAATTAGTTATTTCTAGTTCAATTAGCAACTTCTAATTAGTTTTTATAAGATGAAATTAGAAGCTTGTTTAACCAAATGATGCATGTATTAAGGTTTCTAAGATTGTTACTTAGTTTTCAAGAACGCTTACGGTGAGGGGATTTCGTGTTGAAAAGATAAGAAGGTTTCTAATTAATCTTTAATTAGGCAATTCTTCAAGAAATTAGTGAGATGTTTCATGAGATTGGGTTGATTTAAAGTTGATTAGAAGAGTTTTGAAGAGAAGTTTAAGCTTGGTTTACTAAGAAAGTTTCTTAGAGTGCTTATTAAAGTTTTTGGGAAGAACTAACTAAGATTGAGTGGGTTACTAACTCAATTTTTCTAATTAGATGGTTCAACTTCTAATTAGTAGGTTGATCATACCAAGAAATGGTTTAATTTTTACTAACAAAGTTTCTAAATGGTTCACTAGTTTTTTTTTTTTTTGTGTGTAAATTAGAAGTTTTCTTAAAAATAAAGTGTGTAAAAAAAAAAATACTAACACAAACTTTTTAGAAAATTTTCTACTAAAAAGTTAGTAGAATTATTTATTTTAATAAAGTGAGTTGTTGTGCTAAAAAGATTTTCTTAAAAAGGTTTACTCAGAATTTTTCTTGGAAAATCATTTGAGTTTAGAAAGTACCTTATAGAAAAAGTGAGATTTTCTAAAAAGTAGGTTTATTTATGAAATTGGTGTAAAAGTGTTATGACAAAGATGAGTTTAAATCTTTTAGTCATAAATTCTAGAAAAGTCAATTTTTGAAAATTGTGAGGAAAAAGAAAAGTTTATGTATTTATTTCTTTTTAGAGAAGAAATAAGTTGGGTTTTGAAAGAAAAAGAAAGAAATTGGTTTTTGTCTATAAAGAAAAGTTTTTAGAAGAATTAGATTATTTGGGAAAAGTTGGTGCGTTAAAGTACATTACTTCATGTAGTATTTCTCAAAGGAAAAATGTGTTTTTACGAGACAAGTTTACGGGAAATATTGCATGGACATAATTTTGAGCATATGACATTGAGCACATTCACGATACGTTACGACACAAGTTACAAGAAAGCTTGAATATCTGTTGATGAGAAAATAGAAATGAGAATGAAAAATGTGTTTTTGATATGGGAAATGTGTTTTCGGGAAATGAAATGAAATAATATGAAATGAGATGAAATAGATTTGATGCCACCCCAAGTTCCGCGGGTAGAACTTGGAGGTTTGGATTTAATGCAGTAGTGCAGTGAAAGCACCACCCCAAGTTCCGCGAGGAGAACTTGGAGGATTGGGCTAAGCGTGGACAACACACAGTGAACAAACATTGCAAACAGACTCTTAAGTTCGGTGATGCAAGGCGGCCGGGACCGTGTCGTGTGAGTCGCGGGGTGGACGGACTTTGCAAACAGGCTGTTAAGGTCGGTGATGCAAGACAACCGGGACCTCGAGCGGAAAGGTTGGTGATCGTCAGTTGAAAGGAGACGAAAACGGCCCAATAACTTTCGAGTGATGTGAGATATTGACACGTTTGAAATTTGAAGAAGAATGCCGAAAATGGGAAATTGATACGAGACACTATTTTGAGAAATTGATACGAGTTACTGTTTTTGAGAAACTGACACGAGACACTATTTTAAGACACTGAAATGAATTACTTTTACTTCACAAGTTTACTCTGATCTGCATAGACACGCACAATGCATTTCATGGTTTTACTGTTACCAAGTCTGCATTACTGTTTTTGAGCTTATTGTTCTAGAATTGCTAGTTAGAGATTGGGTAATGTAGTCTACTGGGCGTCATCGCTCACGGTGCTGCACTTGTGTAACCCTGGCATAATACCACGATGTTGCTCTACGACTCTGATGTATTATGCCAGACTATAGAGATGAACAGGAGGAGCACCATGGCTTGAAGGCCTATGGAGCAGAGCAGGATACCGTCGGGATGGACGGTCGTGCGATGAAAAGTAGAGGAACCTAGACAACCCTGTAGAGAATGATTGTATTTGGTAGGAAGATTTATGTAATTTCTTTTGGGTCACTGTTGTAAAACCCTATTATTTATTTATATATTCATTATTAACAAACCCAAATTTTGAGGGCGTTACATAGGATGTCACGGGTTCGATTGTGCTAATGACGCTCTCTCGAATTTGGTTCTTCAACTAGTCCTTGGTGGTGCGATAGTTGCTATGGCTCCTTGATTCCTTCCTGAGGGCGTTACATAGGATGTCACGGGTTCGATTGTGCTAATGACGCTCTCTTGAATTTGGTTCTTCGACTAGTCCTTGGTGGTGCGATAGTTGCTATGGTTCCTTGATTCCTTCCTGAGCCAGCCATAGATCTGGAGTCTTTTATGTAGGGCCGACCCAAGGGTAAGCCCAACAAGTCCTTGGGCTCGGGCAACCAAAAATAAAAATAAATATTATATACAAATTATAAGAAGTTTCTACAAACAGCACGAAGTACACATTTAGTTTTGTGGCAATTGCCACATTTTATGATGTCATCTTCTCTCTGGAGATTCTGGGCGATTCATCCGATTACCGATTGAAACCCTAGACGTTGTACTCGTTCTTGAGTAGACTCTAGCAAATGGCGAGCAATCTTCCTCCCCCCATGACAGATGGATCTAAGACTTACGGTGGCCACGGAGAATTCGTCTTCCAGCAGTCTAATGTGTATCCCCAAAGAAGGCGATCTAGCTTAGAGCACGGATCCGCCTCATCTATGGTGGATTTGGGTTCCAAAGTGTTAGACCTGACTAGCTCCGACTCATCTACGGTGGATCTGGGTTCCAAGGTGCTCGATTCCAACCTGATTAACAAAAAGCGAATGGGTACGGCTCAACCTACAGTCACCAATCTCGGCCATGGTACAACTAGTACCCAACTCCACAACAAATATCGTACACCAGGTATCTCGTATACCACTCCTACAAAGTTTTCCCCAACCTACGCTCTTGCTCGTAGCCATAGTCTCTCAGATCTTGGGTTAAGTCACTCGGAATACCCTGTGTCAAATAACCCTAGTTGTATCGTCTCAACCTTGACACCACAGTTAATTCCTTCACTTGAGGGGGGTTCCCAAAACGCAGATACATCCACAGCTATGTACGGTCCACACAGCCCTACTAAACCTGGATCAAGTCCTTCACGCAAACTGCAACAAGTCTTCCAGGAAGAAAGAGAACGCTTGGATAGTGCTTCCCGTGTCTCCTCCTTAGTTAACACCATTGAGGAGGAAATGCTTCATTCTGGGGTAATTGTGAGTTTCTCTAAATTTAAGGAACATCTTCTACAACTACAGGAAGCAGGGACAGTTGAGTCTGCAAAAATAGATATTGAAGGGGACTTTACTAAGGTTGAAGATCCTCCAAATTCCAATTCATTCCAACCTTCTCAGGGTGTGCAAACAAGGAATTGGAACTCTCTCTTCAAGGCTCAGGCTCCATCCAAATCCATGAAATTGGTTCACTATCCAGACATTCACAAGGGTAAGGATGCTCATGTGAGTTTTGATGAATCACAGCTTGATGATGGAGTAGGCAAACATTGTCTTATAGGCCATTTCTTGGATGGAAAGATGGCACTACCTCTACTTACTGCCACTGCCCGTACTGTGTGGAAAGATCATGGGAAGTTTTCGGTCAAACAGCTGGGTTCTTGCTACCTTTTCGAATTTGAAGATGAATCTTCCAAACTTGGGGTCTTAGAAGGTGGTCCGTATTTCTTCTCACGAAGATATCTGGTGTTAAAGGAGTGGAAAAGGATGCTAGTCCCAAGCAAAAATCACCCTTCTTCTATTCCAGTATGGATCAAGTTGCACAGGTTGCCCTTGGAGTTTTGGACCCATGTTGGGTTCAGCAAAATAGGGAGTGCAATTGGTAAGCCCATCCATGTAGATGAAGCCACAGCAAACAGGAAAAGGCTAGACTATGCTCGGATATGTGTGGAGATAGAGGCGGGTGATGATCTTCCCACTGATATAGCTATTTCAGTAAATGCAGATTCTGTCATGGTGGGGGTCGAGTATCAATGGCTCCCTCCAAGGTGTGCCAACTGCAAAGTGTTTGGACACTCATGCAGCCCCAAAACAACTCCTAAAACGACCAACAATGATGAGTGGGTAGTTGTGGGCAAAGGCAAGCTGTCTTCAGACACATCTCTGAAGATTGAAGCAACTGGGGATTCTATACATTCACAGCCCACATCAGATCAAGAGAAAAAGGTCAGTGCCCCTCTTCCAACAGCAATCCAGAAGAGTACTAAGACCTCATTGGCTCCTCTAAACTCTACAGAGGCAGCTAGTTCTTCCCTTTCAGAAGGACCTGTTATAAATAAGCCCCCACCTTCTTCTTCTCCACACATCCTTCACATGCAACCAACCCATCCTGTCTTTCATGATGACACTTCCAGTGAGACCATGGATGAAGAGTTTCTGGTTAATGATACAGAGGTGGCAGAGACACCTAAGTTACAGGCTAGAATGGAGGGGGGTCACTCAACCAGCAAGGGGCTCACAATCTCCAGCTCAGGGGGACAAAGACAACCTGAATCCAACAGTTCCAAGAAACGAAGACTGAAAAAGGAGCGCAAGCTTCGCAATCAGGGACGCTTCTAATCCATCTCTTCCTTAATATATGTATATATATATAGCTATATATAAAAGTGCCTATGCATCTTTCGTGTTTCCCTTTAGTTAGTTTTCCAATGCTTAGCTCTTCTATCCATTTTGGTTGTTGGAATTTGCGCGGTCTTAATGACCCAATCAAACAAAAAGCAGCAAAGGTTTTTGTGAATAAGAATCAGTTGTCTCTGGTTGGTTTGATTGAGCATAAAATTAAAGAACCCAACATTAGGAAAATTGTCAATTTTATATGCCCTCATTGGCACACCTTGAACAACAGCATGCATGCCCCCATTGGTAGGATCCTTATAGCTTGGGATCCCAGTTTATTGGCGGTCACTGTTTTGACAATGTCCAGTCAATACATACATTGTGAAGTCCATGCCATCCAAGAGGGGCATGTTTTTCTTGTCACGTTTGTATATGGTGCTAATGATCATATTGAGCGAAGGGATTTGTGGAAAGATATCCTTTCTCTCTCTGATAGTAAGCCTTGGGTATTATTAGGTGACTTCAATGTTGTTAGAACACCTTACGAGAAAATTGGTGGTAACAACCATTGGACTCATCATCTGGATGAATTTAATGACTGCCTATACTCCTGTGAACTTGATGATCTCAGATTTACAGGGTGCCTCTATACCTGGTCAAATAGGCAGGATGCTCCTAATTGCATCTCCTCCAAATTAGACAGAGTCTTGGTCAATGATATATGGATTAGGTCCCACACTTGCTCTAGTACCCATTTTCCTAATCCAGGTATATCAGACCACTCCCCTGCTATTGTTCATATAGCACCACCATCTAAACCTACACCTAAGCCTTTTAAATTCTTTGATTTTATAGCTGACCACCCCATGTTTCTAGCCACAGTCCAAAGTATATGGAGGAGGTTTATTATAGGTAATCCTATGTATTGTGTCTATGAGAAGCTTTGGCTTCTTCAGGCTGAATTCCGGAAACTAAACAAGGAAGAGTTCAGTGCTATTTCTGACAGAGTAATGCAGACTCAGCGTCTTCTTGAATCTCTTCAGAATAAGTTGGGGACTAATCCTTCTGATATTGTTTTGCAGAAGGAGGAAAAGCTTGTCTATAAACAATTTCTCACTCTTTCTAGAGCTGAGGAGAGCTTAGCTAGACAAAAGTCTCGGATTAAATGGATGAAGTTGGGGGACCAGTGCACCTCATTCTTTTTCAAATCTGTCAGTAATAATATAAATAAAAGCAAACTAACCAGCCTTGTCCTTGATGACTCCACCCGCACACATGATGTAACTGCCATAAAAAAGGCCTTTGTCAACTTTTACTCAAACTTGTTAGGCAAACCTCACAGTACTCAATACTTGGGGAGAGATAGGGTCAACCACCTCATTAGTAGGAGATTGACCAATATCCAGAGTCTAGCTATGGTCCAGGAAGTCACTGACATTGAAATAAGGGACACCATGTGGGAACTTAACCCCCACAAAGCCCCTGGTCCTGATGGGTACAACGCTGGTTTTTTTCATAAAGCTTGGCCAGTCGTTGGCCATGAGACCACGTCAGCAATTAAGAACTTTTTTAGATCTGGGCAACTCCTTGGTAAAGCTAATGCAACTGTGGTAGCACTGGTCCCTAAAATCCCCAATCCCTCGAAGGTTGGGGATTTTAGACCCATCTCTTGTTGTAATACAATTTACAAATGCATAGCTAGGATTTTGGCCAAAAGACTCCAGAATGCCCTTCCTGTTCTCATTGATCCTGTCCAGTCTGGATTTGTGAAGGGCAGGAGAATCGCAGATAATATATTTCTTACCCAGGAACTAATGAGAGGATATCATAAATCCTCCCCTTCCCCCAGATGCACCCTGAAAGTAGATATCATGAAGGCATATGATAATGTCCGTTGGGATTTTTTGTGGGATATCCTTAAGTCCATGAATTTTCATCATAAAATGATAAAGTGGTTACAAGCTTGTGTTAGTACTGCAAGTTATACTCTAAGTATTAATGGAGAACCAACGGGTTGCATCAAGGGCAAAAGGGGACTAAGACAGGGGGATCCACTCTCCTCCTATCTTTTTGTCATTGTTATGGAAGTCCTAACATGTATTTTGAAGGAGAAAGCTAACTCTTCTGACTTCCATTTCCACTGGAGGTGCAGTAAGAATAAAATTATTAATCTCTGCTTTGCTGATGATCTTATGATCTTCTGCAAAGGTGAGATGTGCTCCATTGAGCATATTCATGCATCTCTCCTTGAGTTTGAAGCTCTATCAGGACTATCTCCTAGTCCTGGGAAGAGTAGCGCTTTCTTCTCCGGAGTTGATCATGCCACAAGAGATGGTATCCTTCGCCTGCTTGGCTTCAAGGAGGGTACCCTTCCTGTTAAATATCTTGGTGTTCCTCTGCTTACCACCAAGCTTAAACATCAGGACTGTAAAAATATGATAGCAAAAATCACAGCTAGGACTAAGACTTGGACCAATAGGGATTTAACTTATGCTGGTAGGGTGCAATTGATTAAAAATGTGCTATTCTCCATGCAAACATATTGGTCTACCCTCTTTATTCTGCCTAAGAAAGTCATAAAAGAGGTTGAAGCTATCCTTAGATCCTTCCTTTGGTCTGGCTCGGATCTTAAAAAATCTGGTGCTAAAGTCTCCTGGGAACACTTATGTTCCCCCAAACAGGAGGGTGGCCTTGGATTCAAGTCCATCCAAATCTGGAACAGAGCTGCTGTTGCAAAGCATATATGGTTCCTTATCTCTGGTGGGGAACAGTCTATGTGGTGTCAATGGGTGAAATCGTATTTGCTCAAGGGCAAGAGTTTCTGGGAAGTCAAAGTTCCTACTAACCCATCTTGGGTCTGGAGGAAGATTCTTAATCTCAGGTCCATTGTGCACCCTCATATCACAGTTTCCATTGGTAATGGCAAATCTACATCCTTGTGGTTTGATAATTGGACCACTCTTGGCCCTCTCGTGCCTCGATATGGTCCTAGAGTAGTCTATGACTCTGGGATTCCGAAGGACGCTACTGTCTCTCACATTGTGAGAGGCACCTCATGGGCTTTTCCCATCACCCAGACATTAGATCTTAATGAAATTAGGAATAGTCTTACTTCCCTCCCTATTCCTAGTAGGGATCTGGAGGACCAGCCTGTTTGGACACTTAATTCCAATGGGAAGTTTACTATATCATCATTGTGGCATCATCTTAGAACCTCCTTCCCTAAGGTCCCTTGGAACACGAGCATTTGGTATCCGGGGCACATTCCTAAGTGTAGTTTTATTGCCTGGATTGCCATCCAACATAGACTCTATACTGAGGACAGGTTAGTGCTTTTTGGCACTAAACCTGTGTCTTGTTGCTCACTATGTCCTGGCAGTGAAAGCCATGACCATTTGTTCTTTAACTGTGCCTTTACTGCCCAGGTTTGGGATCAAGTCTTATCCTTCTCTCATATTAGATGGGCCCCTAGGTCGTGGGATAATTGGGTTGCTCATATCTCTACAATCAAAGGCAAGAATCTTAAATCACTTCTAATCAAACTAGCTTTCACTACAACAATTTACCAAATTTGGTTAGAGAGAAATTTGCGTAAATTCCAAAGCAAAGCAAGTCCAATATCTGTGGTTGTTGGTAAAATTCATTCAATGGTGAGATATAGATTGCTATCCATTGGAAAACTTCCTAAAGGGAATCAGTCAAGGCTCCTTGCAAATTGGGGCATTAACTGAATTGTGTGGTTTTTCTATGTTATGATTTCACCTTGTTTGATGGTTTCAGGTTTCAGTTCTAAATTGCTCTCCTTGCAACAGGATATAGTTCCAGTGATTCAAATTTACCAGCTCTTATTGCATATGGACAGTTTGCTGCATTTGGAAATCCATTCCAATACAGCGATCCATCTCAAGCAGCTTGCGTGCAAAGTACCTTATATCAGCTCTCAATTGCAATTGGAGCTCTTGGCCATATATTTTACTTCTACTATTAGGTAGTTTACCTTATACTCTATGTGCCTCTTGTGATTTGCAGGTGGGTACTATGTGACTACTGGAATGCACTTGTTTATGAGTTGTGCGCACCACCATATTTGAGAGCCATTGTGAGTTGTGTGCTTGAGCCCCTGAATTTTCTTTAGAGTGGAGGTAATACTTAGTGGGGGAATTTGGTGAGGTAAAGGCGAGGGTGTTTGGTCCTTCAGAGAGAGTATGGAAGTGTGAGGATTCCTAGGGAGAGGTAGTGTGAGCCACTTCACATTTAGATTTAAGGTGCTTACTCATGATCTTCCTTTATAGTTGTGCTGCATGGCTTGCCTTCTTAGCTGGACCCTTTGTTGTGTGCTCTCCTGAGTTGTGCTAAGCCACAAATTATGTGAAAGCTCTGTCTCGCAGCTGTTATGACTTCACTACAGACCTAACCCATGCTGTACTACTCTATGATTGATCTGTGGTGTAGTGCTGCCAAGTGATTTTAAGTAATTGTTCAGATTGCATTTCTAATTTACTCTCTTAAGTTACTGCCCAGTTTTACTGTCCAGATTACTTCATGCCGTGTGGCCCAGTATATTGCTTCATGCCGTCAGATGGAACATATCAACAGTTTGCATCATTTGCTTTGATCACTTGCTGCTCTGTCTACTCATGATTTGTTACTCAATTTTGCTACTTTTCAGCAGCTTTGGTGGTTCTCCAGCGCCTACCCAGCTGGGGATGTCGCTGGGAAATTCATTTGAGTCATTTTCTATTCTACTCTTGATCCATTACTTGATTACTTGTTCTAGCACTATGACAGCAGTATTGTTGCTGTTTTTGTTGGTTCGGCTGGGCAGGTTCAATACTGCATATGGGCTATCAAATTTCAGTAGAAATGCTGTCCAAAATTGCCCAGATTTTCATTTGCTGCTGCCGAGGCATACCTATTGCCGTGTAGTCTAGCCACTGCCCATCATGTACTTCACTTGTTGATATGTTTACTCATGTTTTGTTACCCGTTTGGTACGTTCTGCAGCTATGATGATCTCCAGTGCCTACCCAGTTGGGGATGTCGCTGGGAAATCTCGTAGTGTATTAAGCTAGTACTCATACGGAATATTTAGCTTCCTCTTGTATCTTCTTTCATCTTCACCTACTGTAGCCATTTGGCCAATCCCGAAACTTTTGTTTATTTTTGTTTTCTTTTTCGTTGTTTTGTTTTGTCCTCCCTGGGGTATGCCCCTTGTAGGCTGTATATTCCTTTGCCTCTTTTATTTTCAAGCTTGGTTTACCCAAAAAAAAAAAATACCATGATGGGCAGAGTTCCAATCTTGGCAGCTCCTCCCCTCCACGTACATTTTGACTTTGGCCTCTTTCTTTTATTTCTCTAACTTTTTTATTTGCTCTTTTTATTTTCCTCCCAATCTATAATATTGCGATAATTACATTACTAAATTACTTTTGCTAGAAATTTTGCATCTAACAAACACAACATTAATATATAAGTGATATGTTCATGCATTTGATAACAAAAATTAGGCTTATCTACTATTTTAGTCTCTACAAAATACACCAGGTTTTAATTTCGTCCTTACAAAATATTTTGTGTCAATTTCATCCTTATAGTTTCAGACAAATTTCAATTTTGCCCTTCCATCAAATTAATGACGGAAAATGCTTATGTGGCAAACAGAAAATGCTTAAAATACTGGGAAAATGATTATTTCCAAAGAAAAAATTACAGAAATTTTAAAATACCATAAAAAAGTCATTAGACAAAAAGTTTATGAAATTTGTCTATCGATTTTTTTGGAGATTACTCATTCGTATCGACAAGAGGAATAAGAAAAGTATAAAACTATGGGCAGAAGTTAAAAAAAGTTCATATAAGACGACAATTTTTTTTTGAAACGCAATAAAATTTATTGAAGAAAACTTGACAGTGGGTACATCAAGTTGGAGGGAGAAAAGAGAGGACTCGAACCAAGGTTAGAGAAATTAAAACACCCCTTAGACCAAAGCCGAAACTTTATAAGATGACACTTTTATAAGAAGGAAAAGACTTCCCTAGCAAGAGCATTATAAATTTCCCCCCTGTGCTTTTTTACTCAAACCGTGCATATCCGTCAAGAAAAATAACACATTCACTAAAAAAACTCAAAGAAAAGATGCTCTAATTGTTAATATCAAATAGGTTAGTTGTAGGGTTGATCAAAAAAACTGGTGAACCTTGAATCCGGTCTGGACTGAATCGATCCACACGTTTTGGATTTTAACCGTGGATTAATGGTCCGGACACGGATTCAAAAAATAAAAAATCGTGACTCGCGGTCCTGACACGGATTTTAATTTTGAAACCGTGGATTAACCGATCCGGACCGTGAGATTTTTATTATATATATATTTTTTAAAAATAAATATATATCGATAGATGAATTTACCACTTTTGTAGCCTACTTTGCTTGAAATTCCAAAATGATATACAGGTTTTGTGCTTGTGACTGTCTATTTAGATGTGTTTGGTGGCGTGTTTAACAAGTTTAGATTTGTTCAATTAATTTGTTAGAATATTTAATAAGCTTTCATTATTTCTTTCCAGTAACTGCTCTTTCTCTGTTCTTCTTGATGCTTTATATTTTCATCTACTTTTACTACTAAAGTTTTT
This sequence comes from Vaccinium darrowii, assembly GCA_020921065.1. Taxonomy (NCBI): domain Eukaryota; kingdom Viridiplantae; phylum Streptophyta; class Magnoliopsida; order Ericales; family Ericaceae; genus Vaccinium; species Vaccinium darrowii. Next base: position 24,358,884 of record CM037154.1, read on the forward strand.
GTTTCAATTTTAAAGTGTTTGTCAATGTTGAGTTTGGGTTTTTGAATAAGTTGAATTCTTTTTAGAATAAGTTGAAAATCCGTGGACAAATCCGGAACCGATCCGTGACTTGCAGATCGGATTGGAACCGAACCGTGAGACTTTTGGATCGGACATGAATTTTATTTCCAAAAAACCATGACTCGTGGATTAGGATTAGATTCATGTCAGTCCGGACAAATCTGGATCGTGAGCGCCCCTAATTAGTTGACCTATATTAATCACCCCCCATACATGAAAGTGGTTGCCAAAATTTTCCAGTGTTCCCTCTGGTAGATTTTTTTCTCTGGGAATTGAAGCTTAACAACTTGTTCAGTTGAAAATGGCTTTAGAAGAGGCAAGAGTAAATCTCTTTTGGTGGATTAAAAACGAAAAGTCTTTCATGTTTCGTATTAGAACTTCACACAGCACAATTATTCCACAAGGGGCAAAAGAACAACTTAGATACTCTATGCCCCGAGTCTTCTGCCATTACTCTGCTGCTGCACAGTATTTTGGGCAGTGTACACAGTATGCTGCCATTACTCTGCTGTACACTGTACTCGTTGTGCCCACTATACTTGTTGTGCTCATCCCTTCATTTGATGTACTGTTATCACTGCATGTTCAGCAGAAATGCTGCTCAAATTTTTCCTAAATCTGGATGTTGTTGTCTGACATTAGGCCTAGCCATGGGGGGTTGTCCCTGGCACTGTATGATCCCTTTCTGGGAGGGGGCTTCCTCTCAATATGGTGCTGTTGTACCCATTTTCATGGGCCTATCGCTGGGGGGTTGTCCCAGTGAAACATAGGACCTTATGTTCATCCTATACAAGGTCCTATTCCAATTTTCATGGTCAAGCTTCAAGTCTCATGTTCAAAGTTCAAGCTTCAAGCATCAAGTTTTATGTTCAAGCAACCCCAAGTCATATTTGCAGTTCCAAGTCTCATGTTCAAGCATCAAGTATCATGTCCTCCCCAACGGGATGTGTTACCTATTGCTATGCTCAAGCTTCAATGTCAAGCCTCAATGTCAATCATTTAGATTCATTTTGAGTGTTTCTCTTCCATCTCCCTAGATGACTTAGAAACACTTTTATTATATTTTTATTATATCTTGTTGTGAAATATCCCTTTTAGGTTCCCCCATGTTGCCAAGTTTGGCCTCCCCTTTTCTTTTCCATTCCGGTCTTCCGGTTCACTTTTGTTTCTTTTTCTTTCTTTGTCCTCCTGGGGTATGCCCCTTGTAGGCTGTATATCCGGTTAGCCTTTTTTCTATTTCAAGCTTTTTTACTCAAAAAAAAAAAAAAAACAATATTACACCCAAAGATGGACAAGTACTCTTCATTGCAACAAATTCAAAACACGCCAAGTAGGATTATTTTGGTACAATATGTCGACCATAAATGAAGAGAACTTGACAATAGGTATATCAAGTTGAAGGGAGAAAAGAGAGGATTTTAACCAAGGTTGGAGAAATTGGCCAAAGCCGACACTTTATAACACCTCTTGGGCATTACCTTTTTTTTTTTTTTTGATATAAAGTGTCATCTTATATGTTTTTTTTTTAGCTTCTACCCATATTTTTATACTTTTCTAATCCCTCTTGTTGATACGAATGATTAATCTCCAAAAAAAAGTTATTAGACAAATTTCATAATTTTTTGTCTAATGATTTTTTTCCCGGTATTTTAAAAAAATTCGTAAATTTTCGTCATTTTTTTTTGGAGAAAATCATTTTTCCGGTATTTTAAGTATTTTTCTGGTATTTTAAGCATTTTCCGTTTGCCACATAAGCATTTTTCGTCATTAATTTGACGGAAGGACAAAAATGAAATTCGTCTAGAACTATAAGGACGAAATTGACACAAAATATTTTGTAAGGACGGAATTGAAACTTGGTGTATTTTGTAGGGACTAAAATAGTAGATAAACCAAAAAATTATCCCAATGATGGAAAATTGGAAAAAAAAAATCGAGCGATCCAACATGATTTATTATTTTTTCATAGAAATCATAATTAAAATATGAAGCAAATTTTCTTATTTTCTTTTAAAAAACTCCTCCAATCACATCTTTTTACGATTATCTAAGTTAAAGTTGATAAAAACTTATCTTCGTGCTACCATATCACAAAAGAGATCAAGTGGATTGCCTATGATCTCAATTGAAAATGAGGTGCGGTTTCACTACGAGGTTTTTTAATTTTTTTTTTTACTCTTCATTTATTTCGAAACAGGTCATTCTCCTCACATATATCAACTAAAATGCCCAAAAAGTCACCAAAAACTAAAAGTTAGAGTTCGTGGAATGGGCGCCGAGACTCCGTGGATACGTAAAGTACGATAACTCAATTGATGAATTTACTTCAAAAAATGCAAGGAGAAGTTGGTTTTTTGAACCGTATCATGCTAATCATGAAGTACTAAAATCGGGGATACATTTGATATAATTCAAGCCAAAAGCACAATGTAACATTGATTTATTTTTTTGACTTGTACTCTACCGTTTTGTTTTGTACTTAGTAAGTGGGCAACTAAGCGGGGGGACAGGCTTGGCCAATCCAAACGTCAAGGTTAGCTCTGCTTCTATGGTCACGTCCAAGAGAGAATTGCTATGCTTTATCGCTCCCACCTCTACCTTCTGAGTAGAAAAATAGGTTTCGTTGTTCTCTCCCATTCCTTAGCTTTTTGATAGAGTAGTAGGCCACATAAAAAGTTTTTCAGAAATTATTCAATGATCCAGATTTTACTAAATAATTTCGGAGAAATTTTTCACTCCATCCGCTCCAAAATTTTTGTTTGGTCAGCAAACCAAGGACATAAAGCTAATAAGTCTTTTAAAAGAAATTTTCAAACTTTTTCCATAAATTAAAAGTACTCGTTGATATTGAGTAACTTGTTAAACAAATATTGAATTTTTCTTAAAATTTTTATATTATTTTCAAGTGCTTGTTTTGTGTACTGAATAAATATTTTGAGACGGATGGAGTATATCTCGAGCTTCCTGTTACGAATTTAGGAGCAACATGGGAAAAATCACAAAACCGATAATACTCCACCGGAAGATATCTTATCAATCCTAGTTGGCAGAGAGATATCCAAGCAGCCACCCAGAGACCGTCACTCAGTCTGCAGGGAGCATGTGGAAGAACAGCATGCCACGTGCCTAAAAGCTGGACCCCACTCCCTTCCACTTGTCAATATATGGTAGGCTTTCTAAGATCGCGGGAAACACCAACCTCTTCTTATCTAACCAAAAAAACAAAAACAAAAAAATCCCCAGACCAAAAATATAAACCATTTTTTTGGGTGTACAAAAATATCAAATAATCTTCTCTCTCTCACACACTTAAAAAAAAAAAGTCACAATTTTCGCCTTCTCTCTCTCTCTCCCTCCCTCCATCTCGAGAGGCTTGTCTCACCTTTGAACGCCAACATGGCTTGCGTTTCTACGGCTGCGACTCTCTTCCTTCCTTTCTCCATCTCACGATCCACCAGATTTAGCAACAGAAAGGTATGGTTTTTTCATTTAATTTGCTCAATTCATCTTTGTTATGAGCTTATTCTCTCGTGGAAATTGGTAAAGTTGATTTTGTGGTAGTTAAGGTGATTAAAATTAGTTTTTCCTTTTATCGAACTAGTTTGCTACCTTTCAAGATATTATTATCGTTAATTTATCTGACTACCTGGGTGTGGTTCCATAGTAGTGGGGTATTTAGCTAGTGGAGTATATTCTTTCCGTTATTGTAGCTTAGAATGTAGTTCTACCTCCAGTAAGAAATCATTAACTATGTGGGTGTCTGCCGAGAGTGAAGAAAAATTTACTTGGGTTCTTGACTTGATAGTTTACCGCTAGCAACATTTTGATAACTCTTGTGTCCGGGCCAGTTTACCCTCACCTCGAGATTTTATTCTGGGAGTCGATAGACGTGGATTGCAAATGGAAGGAGCCGACTCTAATTATTTAAACGAAAATAGCTTAAATTTAGATTTGATTGTTCACTTATGGATTTTGACGTTGAGTTCGAGAGTTTTATCGTGATATATTGAAACAATAATTGTAGGAGTGATTTGATGTCGTAAACCACTTGTCCATCCTGCATAATTCGTGAATGAACCCCAAATCCCTTCATTTGAAAATCCACCTCTGTCCGCATGGCATTGCAGATTTTATTGCGTAATGAACCTCAAGAAAGGATGATATATAGCTACTCTATTGGCTGAATTCATGCGAGAACATATGCTTAAAATGGGAAAAAATAAGTCTAATTGACTTTTTTAAGTCTAGTTCATAGCTAATATTTTAGTTGGTGATTGTCATTTCAGGGTGTGAGTGCGCGGTTTCCGGTGTTCGCTCTAATTGGGGAAGAAGGTGAATTAGTAAACAAGAAGAACACATGGGGCGCACTCTTTGATGTAGAAGATCCGAGGTCCAAATTCCCCCAGTGTAAAGGGAGGTTTTTGGATGTTAATCAAGCCCTAGAAGTGGCCAGATTCGATATCCAGTATTGTGATTGGCGGGCTCGACAAGATCTACTTACAATCATGCTCCTCCATGAAAAGGTCTCTATTAATCTTAACTATTTTTATCTCGTAATTTGTGCATATCTTGTACACTTTGTACGATTTTTTTTTTTTTAATTATTAGATTTAGGAAATGGCTACAATACATACCCCTTACTTGGGTGTACCATATGCACCTATTGTATGGTCCAGATTGTGCAACCTCATCGGCAATCGTAACATTTTTTAGTTTTTCGTAACTTTTCAGCAATATCATTCGTAATATTTTGGTGTGTCTCGTAACTTTTATAAAAAAAAATTGTATCATACACACCCAAATAAGGGTGTGTATTGTAGCCTTTTCCTCAGATTTAATGTATGCGTTAGAGCATCACCAATGGCATACTCAAATGTTGCTACATCATCTTTTGAGTATTCATTTAATGGGGTAATGTGAAGCTCTACAACGGTTCATTTTTATCCATTGTCTAAAGAAGGGAAATGTTGGTATTTTTTTGAGTATCCAAGTTTAATTATTAGGAAAATGTTGGTAGTTTTGAGTATCCAAATGCCAAAAGTTGAGTATTTATAAAAAATGTTGCTAACTTTGAGTATTTATCCAAATACCATTGTGAGCCTTTTTTTAGTATCCAAATGACAAAATTTGAGTATTTTTCTTTTTGAGTATGCCATTGGGGATGCTCTTATAGTTTTCACTTTTGGTTTCTTATTTGGGAAAATTCCAAAAAAACCGTGAACTATCACCACAATGTCTCAAATTCGTACGGTTTCTTCCTAAATGCCACCGGTCCGCTTTTTGGCTTGCCTCTTCCCGACCACTGTCGCCTGCCGTCTAACTCCAACTATGCCTTCTCTCTCGCGACCAGATCCCCCCCCTCCCCCGGCGCCCCGCAAAACCAAAATTTAAAATTTTGATATATCCTCTAAAAATTTATCCAGATTTCCATAGACCTTAACCATCCCTCTCAAAATGTAAAATCAGAGAATAAAGCAAAAGCCAAAATCAAATACTAATATGTAGAAGGATCACAGGAAAAAAAAAAAGTTAATTGCAACTCTGTTTCATAGTTTTAGAGACATAAAACCAGAAAAGAGGAATTATAAAACAAAACAAAAAAAAAATGGATCAAAAAAATATACAGAGCGTCCAAATTACCCTAGAGGTTGGGTTTGTGGTGAGTTAGTCTGCCATAGAAGTTTTTTCGAGACTTTAAATTTAGCAATTCCCACAAAGCAAAGCACTCGATTTCCCCAATTGGTGGTCGTTAAATCATGTGGGTCTTCGCACTCAGTTTCCCTCCTGAACGAAAAATTAAGTTAAGCTATTGCTCGGAAATTATACGGTGAGAGAGGTGTGAGGAAAATTGGAGTCAGGAGAGAGGCCTCATTGGAGTGCGGTCGCAGCGGCTGTCAGGAAGAGGCAAGCCAAAAAGGGAGGAGGGGGACAGCGTTAATGGTGGACCAGTAGTGTTTGGGCGGAAATGACAATTTTTGTTGAAAAAGGTTTTTTTTGTTTTCAATCACTGCTCCAAAAGTGTTCTAATTTTTCCTCCAAAGCAGAGCCTTAGTGCGCCACGTAAGCATATTCCATTACGAAATTGACGGAAATAAACGGCGTGGGTGTAATTGAAAACATGTTGTAAAGTTCAGAGGTTTAACTAACATTTAATAAAGTTTGGGAGTCTATGGGACATTGCGGTAATTATTCGGAGGCTTTTTTGGAATTCTCTCTTCTTATTTCCATTTTCCTGGAAGACTAAGAACTTGTTGGCCAAACTATTTCTAAAACTTTTTCTAAGTTTTTTCCTCCAAAAAATAACCTATTTTATGGCAGCAGGCCCCTTCTCTGCGGTCTTTCATTTGTGTATTCCTCATAAGGATAGAATAATTACAGCTTTTGTATCCTAATTAGTACTGTTATTTGTTGGTTTCGACATAAATGCTGTTAGATGAGTCGGGCAACTATTGAAATACTCACAGTAGCAGGATGAATAAGCAAGCAGTCATACGACATAAAGCACAGCATAGATATACGTTGTTGGTGAACATGGTTATATCCACGGCTCACATACTGTTCTTGAACGAGGAAGAAGATTTACAAAATGGCTGCTGGGGTAGCCAACTTTATATTTGTTAGGGTTTTTATTCAACAAAATCTCATTTGCAGAGAACTCAAAACATATTTTGCCAGGCTGGCCTGTGAACCCCACCTTTTGGGCAAGGGGGGTAACCCTCCCTGACTACTGACCGCAGAGCCTCCGTGGACACATGGGCCTAGAGTCCAGCACTAATCAGGCTAGTTGGATCCACGGAGCCATGGGCTGTAGTCTTCTACTAATCAGGCTTTCACCAGCACAATAGGATGATAGTTTCGAGTTTTTATTATTATCTCATGTAATTCTCACGTTCGGATAGATCCAATTCTAGGTTGTCGAAGTATTGAATCCTCTGGCGCGTGAATACAAATCCATTGGCACCATGAAGAAAGAGCTCGCAGAGTTGCAAGAAGAGCTTGCACAAGCACACCGACAGGTTTTGGAATTCCCCAGTAATTAGATCAAAGACTATGACAAGATGTGAAAGGGTTTAGTGCGTCAGGTCCAACATAATCTAACATCCATAATTTTTTGTATATATGACAGGTTCATATATCTGAAGCAAGGGTTTCCACTGCTTTAGATAAGCTAGCATATATGGAAGCATTGGTAAGCGATAAACTGTTACAAGACCAAACAACTACAGAATTGGACCGCACATCCTCTTCACCCAGTACTTCAACAGAAACTCTGGGTCCTGTAACGAGTAAGCCATCCCGAAAGGCTCTAAATGTCTCCGGTCCTGTTCCACCTTATAATTCCCGTATGAAGAACTTTTGGTACCCTGTTGCTTTCTCTGCCGACCTTATGGATGACACCATGGTATGCCAGTTCTCTAAAATTTGGTGTTTGAATTTTGTTAAGTAGGCTCATTCTCCATCCGACCAGCATCAGGGCTTTTCATGTCATTATGAAATGTTGAATATCATGGGGATATTCCATTTCACAGAGAGACAAAGCAACTTAATCTAGTAGCATTGCCCATTACTGAATTCTGGATTACTTGGTTTCTTCTTTACGTTGACCTGTTGATTTTATGCTTCAGGTCCCAATTGATTGCTTTGAGGAACCTTGGGTTATCTTCCGTGGAAAAGATGGTGAACCTGGATGTTTGCAGAACACTTGTGCACATAGAGCATGTCCTCTTCACCTTGGTTCTGTAAATGAGGGTCGCATCAAATGTCCTTACCATGGTAAGGAGCAATCATCCGATGTTTATGTATTGGAAAAATACAGATTTAAGGAAAGAATTATTTTGAAGTTTGTTATATCATTAACAAAAATTATACATATCCACTAATAAAATGGATCTAGATTTTACATCCTCTACCGGGAGATGCTTGAAACGAACTACTTACTCACTTTTTTGAAACCGCAATACTGACTGCTTTCTCTTACCCTCATTACTAAAAATAAAGGAGATAAAAAGACGGCTGTGTGTTATATTCATTAAAGAAGTGATTATGTTTTTGTGACCATAAAATTTGTACTAGTATTCTTATAAACATAAGCAAAATGGATTGTATATTTCTAATTCTTTTAAGGTATCATGGATGAAAATTTCAGGTTGGGAATACTCGACAGATGGAAAGTGTGAGAAAATGCCGTCTACAAAGTTACTTAATGTGAAGATAAGAGCATTGCCATGCTTTGAGCAAGAGGGAATGATATGGATTTGGCCTGGCAATGACCCTCCAACAGCCACCATTCCTTCTTTACAACCTCCTGAAGGATTTAAAATACACGCTGAGGTATGTCGCAAATGCTTACGGGTTTTTCTCAGTTGCTAACACGCACATTTTTCATGGTCTGGAGAAAGGTCATATTTGATATTTCATCTCTCAACTTTGTTATGCTTCTGAATTTCAGATTGTCATGGAACTTCCAGTGGAACATGGGCTTCTTCTGGACAACCTTCTGGATCTCGCACACGCCCCTTTTACTCACACCTCCACCTTCGCCAAAGGTTGGAGTGTTCCAAGGTATCTTTCATTACTTTTTTGTTTATAAAAAATAGACTTATTATGATAGAATCTTTTGAGCAACTATTTCACCATCACCAATAATTACATTGATAATCTTTAGAAGACCCTCTTGGGATTCTTGAGCTAGGAATTAAGGGAGATAACAATGAGTTTATTTTTTAGTAAGCTCTTGAAATAAACTATACGGTATGAATGCCATATTTAGAGAGTAAGTCGCTGATTGTTTTATTACTCCCTCTGTTGCAAATATTTTTTGTCCATTTCGAGTAGTTGTGCATATACTCAAGGATAACCAATAGAAGATTTCGTTTGTAGCTTTTTATTTTTGTGTCCTCCAATCAAAAGATCTCAAAATTGGTTCTTTTGCTTGGTGGAAAAAAAATTCAAAAACTTAAGTCCTGAAAATACATTATCTTTTTATCTAATTATCTATTGTTTCTTTTGATTGGTGGAAAGATTGGTGGAAACTAATTCAAATCACTAGTCACGAAAATACATTATCTGTTAATCTGATTATCTATTGTTTCTTTTGATTTGTGGAAAAAAATTCAAAACATGAGTCACGAAAAACAGTATTTGTTAATCTGATTAAAAACTAGTCCTTTTGATTGGTGGAAAAAATTCAATAAATTAGTCACAAAACTACATTATTTGTTAATCTGATTAATGCCATGTCTGTCAAATATCTACAAACAGGATGGGGATGGAGGGAGTAGACCGAAGTAGATTATTGTTCTTTCCTAAATTTTAATAGTTGTACAGTTACAAACAAATTTGAGAGATGATGAGGTGTTATGTTTGTCAGCCTCGTGAAATTCTTGACACCAGAATCAGGCCTCCAAGGATATTGGGATCCGTATCCAATAGATATGGAATTTCGACCTCCTTGTATGGTGTTATCAACGATAGGGATTTCTAAGCCCGGGAAATTGGAGGGACAGAGTACCAAACAGTGCTCTACACATCTTCATCAACTTCATGTTTGCTTACCTTCATCTAGACAGAAGACAAGGTTATTATACAGAATGTCACTGGATTTCGCTCCCGTGTTAGAGCACATCCCTTTCATGCAGTATCTATGGAGATATTTTGCGGAAAAGGTAAAAAATTTGCTCCATAATGTTAAACCTTATTTCTCTCTACTTATCTAATTGTATTGGGTGGTTTGATTAGCCTATTGAAGAGGGAATCACTTTAATTATCCGGGAAAGAAATATATGTAAAATAATGTAGACAAATCAATGCCCTGCACTAGATTTGAGTCCGAACCACTGATTGTGCACTTCTCTATTTACCTATCTTTTTTGTTTCAGTTCACAAATCCCTGGAGAGACAATTCTTTTCCAACTGTCTATCTATGCTTTTGAATCTTGACGTGGAGAATAAATAATGTACACATGCTTACGTAACATGAATAATTGTTCTACACTTCTGCTGAAGATCATAGATTTTAACTAGCTTCACTATTTGTGCCAGTGGTTTCTTCCTGCAAACTCTAAGCTCTACAAAGTTCCAAACTGCATTTGGTGATGCCAATAAAGCTCCTCGCTGTCATTTTCCTGCTAAGTGATTGAGTTCATTATTTTCTTGAATGAAACCTGTGTTTTCTTCTTCTAACGGCACATTTGGATCATGGATTTGTGTGTTAAGTAACCAACTCTCCCAAAAGCTTGAGCTGTTAGGAAATGCGCCCAATAATGTATATCAAGTTGTCTAACATTTTGGAGGCCTGTAGTGATTTACCAAGGGAAATCAAAATTTATTGAAGCGCTATATAAATTTAGTTTATCACTACGTAATTATGTTTCCCTCTTCCTCTCCACAAATTCATGATTCAAACACAGGCTAAACGAGCGAACTGGTGGAAGTTGGAATATTAGTTCTTATCTCCCCCATCTCTATATTCCGGGTCAGTTTCAATTAGTGATTTCATTACAGGTTTTGAACGAGGATCTACGACTTGTTCTTGGCCAGCAAGATCGGATGATCAACGGTGCAAATGTATGGAATATTCCGGTATCATACGATAAGCTAGGAGTAAGGTACAGGGTATGGAGGGATGCTGTAGACCGAGGAGAGAAGGAATTGCCTTTCAACGACTGAACATAAGAGCAGCTAATTTGAAGCTGGATTCTAACTTCTTCACAAAGCCACCACGCTCTGGAGTTGAATATAAGGATTCAACAAAATCCTCACAATTTTCTGCTGTGTGTTTGTCTCTTGCTTCTCCAATGCAATTCGTAAAGCGACTAACCGGCAACTGTGATTTGATTTGAGGCACAAGAGATGTTCCCGACCTACAAACCCTTGTAAAATTAAGAGTACTCCATCGCATATTTTCTTGTGTACATACTTAGGTCTTCTTTACCCTTTTTTTTTTCCTGATTCTTTTGGTAAATTCCTAGGTGATTGAAGTGGTGAAGATTGTTAAATATAGCTTCACCTGTTTTTACTTGGAATCAGATTCCAAGTTCTGCAAATTGGTTGCAATTCTCCCGTGTGCTGGAAAAATGCCAATGTAACCGTTAACCGACGTGAATAACATGGGCCATAAAATATAATTTCAATCTTCCCAGTTAACCACCCCAACTCCCGCAAATCTGTGTGTCTCTCCTACACACACACACACACATCACTCAAACAAACAAACGAACAGATGCATGGATAGGATATAGAATCAAATATATAGTGGGCGGAACAACAGAAATGGGAGAACCCGAGTTCCTATGGACAAGCAGCAAACATTTTTCCTGGAAGGAAGACATTATAACGATGAGAAAGCTCTTACCTAATTCCTCGTTTATAACTCTTTTATTTTCCTCGTTTAGAACTGTTTTATTTTCATGGAGTTCAGTTGGGACATTTTCACGAACTGGATTTCACCATACAGACATGAAGCAAGTAGCAACAACGCTAGCTGAGATAATAAATGTAGACTTGAGTGAAAGGGGTAAATGGTGGATAGAGGTGCAAGTTCAGATCATTAGGTGTGATATGTGGTTGTCTAGTTAGGCATAAGCATCTGCTTAAGAAGCTTGTATTAGTTGAGAAATCAGGTGGCTTGTATTGTAGCAACTTTAGCTTGCTTCCTATCTCTCTTGTATCTCCATTCTTGTCGTCGTGTGGCAAGGAGAGACTTCTGTATCATTCAAGAAAGCAATAACAAGAATCACATCTCTCTCTCTCTCTCTTAATGTTAGGGTTTCACTTTTCTCTTTTCTTCATGGTATCAGAGCCTTGAAGATGCAAGTCTCCAGATTTGAATCTTGGTGACAAAACTTGATTTTATGATACAATCTAAGTTTTTGACTCAAAATTGCTTCAAGAATTCAACGAACGAAGAACAATTCACAATGTCAGCCGTAGTGGTAACACTTCCTCATCACTAGCTTTCTTAGTATCAAATTTTCAGTCATTGGTGAATGTCAAGTTAACTGGTTCGAATTATTTGTTGTGGCGTATACAAGTAGAGAATGTTATGATAGCAAATGGATTTTATGGATATCTGAATGGATCGATTGTGTGTCCATCAAAGATTCGTACTGCAGAAGGAAATGTTGTGGATAATCCTGAATTCGCTTTGTGAAAGTTAGTTGATACATAGTTGTTATCATGCCTGACTGCTTCTCTTTCTCAATCTACACTTCCGTATGTTCTTGGGATACATAATGTTAAAGAAGTTTGGGAATCTTTGTCAAATCGATATAATTCTCTTACTCGAATTCATGTTCATGAGTTAAAGTGTATACTCTTCTGTCACACTAAGACAAAAACCATGGAGAAGTATATAGACACAATCAAAGAATTTGCTTAAAAATTGGCTACTGCTGGTAGTCCAATTGATGATAATGATCTTGTGTTCCATACTCTAAGAAGTTTACCTAAAGAATTTAAATGTTTTAAGACTACAAGTAGAACAAGAAGTGATCGAATTGGTTTTAATGAGTTGGTTGCAATGTTCAATGGGGAAGATCAACAATTATCTAAAGACTTACCTCTTAATCAAACAACAGTTCTTGTGGCAACACATGAGAAACAAGCTAGTCAAGGGATAGGAAACTCATCCGTAGGAAACGTGATATCAACTTCATCTTTGCAATCTAGTATGTCACAATGGGGGGTAACATCTCAAAAAACTCGAACAAATGGCAATTCAAATCAATTTGTGTCTATGTCTTCACAAAGTTTTCCTTCACAAGTCAGTTTTCCCCTCAACTATTTGTACCCCAACAACAGTTTTATCAGAATTAGTTCAGAGGTACTATTAGAGGAAAAGGGGGTAGAGGCCCCAGATACATTAGAGAACCATGTGAAGTGTGTGGAAGGAATAATCATACAACAAATTTCTGCTATTCTAAGAGTCAAATTGGTGGTTCTAGTGGTTTTGATTCCTCTGGTTTCCAATGGAGAGGAGGAGCATCTTAGTCTTATCCATGGATAAATATGTCTGGTTATTCTTCACAGCTCAGATGGCCCAACAGTCATTTGTTCAAAACTCTCCAATGATGCAGTCACCTTATGTAGCTCAAAGCTTTAGGCATCAAATGGCAGCACCCCAATTGTCACAGGTGTTAGCTCCTCAGTATCTTAGGGCTTCTAATGGATTTGGTGGATTTTCTTCTTTTCCTCAGAATTTTGCATCTCATAATACCATGTCTTTTGCATCACCACGTAATATGGCTCCTATGACACCTTTTAATGGCTTTACTACTACTGCTTATCAGATGCCTGCTATGATACCTAGTTCTTCTAGTTGTTCTGTTGGTGGATATGATCAACCTATGGGCTTGTATGGAGATTTCAGTTCAACAGAACCTAATCATCCTCAGCAATGGCACTTTGACAGTGGAGCCAAACATCATAGCACCAATAATTGGAACAATATTGATCAACCACAGCCTACTCCTGTGACAAAAGGGGTTCTTGTCGGCAATGGCTCTAAGCTTCTAGTCACTCATACTAGTAAGGCATTTTACCAACTCCAACTTCTATTTTTCATTTGTCCTCTGTGTTACATACACCTACCATTACTCATAATATCATTTCATTTCATCAATTTGTCAAAGATAATAACTATTTGCTAATTTTTTTTGTACTGGACTTGTCATTTTGTACAAGTCTACACACAATTCTATACTAGGATCTTGTCACAAGGGACTGTATCCATGCTGAACTCCTTTAAAGCTTGTTATGCTGTTCCATCTCAAGCTTCTTAACAAGTTAACTCAAAAATCAAAATCTTGTGTTTGTTTGGGTTATTGTGACAATACTAAAGGTTACAAGTGCTATGATCCATAGAGTATCTGAGTGTTTGTTTCTAGGCATGTCAAATTTGTTGAAACTGATTTTCCATACTCTCTGCTTGTAACAACCTCTTCTCAATTTGACTCTCTTCATCCCTCTAAATTTACTATGTCTCTCACTTCTTTTGAAGATGTTGTGATTGGTGTTCCAGTTTCTCTTTTCCCTCATGCTTGTACAGGTATCACTAATCCTCCTGCAGTAAGATCTTCCTCTTTTTCTTCTTCTATTTCTGGTTTGCCAAATACTTCTCATGTCTCTACTTTTCCTAATTCTCCTAGATCCAATTTTCATGATGAGCTACCTCAATGTTTCTTTCCAGTAGCTAATGATCTTCATCCTTCTCCTCCTCCTTCAGCATCTCCATTTCTTGTTTTTTTTTTTTTTGGATAAATTAGCTTGAAAATAAAAGAGGGAAAATAATATACAACCTACAAGGGGCATACCACAGGAGGACAAAATAGAAAAAAGAAAGAAAAATTAAGACCAAGCGGCCAATCGTGGAAGATGATGGGAAGCCAAATGGCTACATAGGGAAGCATGGGGAGAGTAGCTTAACAAAACACAAAATAACAGTAACTATTTAAATGATTACATAGGGCAACAAATGTTTTCCGCCCATCTAACAAAGAGGGAGGGAAAACACATGACAAATGAACTATGAATTTTGAACTTTGGCTTCAAAAGAAGACACAAGAGTGCACATGAGTTTGACCAGAAGATAAACAAGAATTTGATGTGTAGCAGCAGCAGAAGAGTGCAGCAGCAGTACAGTGCATGGCAGCTAATATCGGGCATGGCAGCTTTGATCACAGCGTGCAGCAGCAGTAAAGGCACGACGGTAGCATAAACAGAGTGCAGCAGCAGTAACAGTGCAATAACAGGTACATTTGGAGGTATATTGGGTCTGTTAGACATATCCAGTCATCTCTTGCTGAATTTGAGTCTTTAATCGGGTTGAAGCCTAGCCCTCACAAAAGTCACATATTTTTCTCTGGAGTTGATGCAACCACTATAAGAGGTATACTGGATATTCTTAGATTTTTAGAAGGGCATTTACCGGTCAAATATCTTGGCGTACCTCTTCTTTCCAACAAGTTAACACATTTGGATTGTAAGCCTATGGTTGATAGGATTATCTCCAAAACTAAGTCCTGGACTAATAGAGACTTGACCTATGCAGGAAGACTCCAGCTGATCAAAAATGTATTGTTTTCCATGCAATCCTACTGGACCTCCTTGTTTATACTTCCTAAAAAGGTTATTAAGGAAGTTGAGTCTGTGCTGAGAGCCTTCCTTTGGTCTGGTCCTGACCTTAGGAAGTCTGGTGCTAAAGTATCTTGGGAGCATCTTTGTGCTCCCAAAGAAGAGGGTGGCCTTGGTTTCAAATCGATGCAGATATGGAACAAGGCTGCTGTATCTAAACACATTTGGTACATTATCTCTGGTGGTGAACAATCAATGTGGTGTCAGTGGGTAAAGTCTTATTTACTCAAGGGGAGGAGTTTTTGGCAAATTAAAATGCCCAGTAGTCCCACTTGGGCCTGGAGGAAACTCCTTAATCTTAGATCTGTTGTCCACCCCTATATTAGGGTTATTATAGGAGATGGTTGAACTGATGAAGTGGAGATAGGGTGTGGATCTTTGTGGGTATACATTTGATTGGGTAAAGATGGGTTTCGATAGGCTTTCTGTAGTAGCTCCCTGTGCCTCCGACGATGGCGATTGAACATAGGGTGGGCTGGATTGAGGATGAGTAACCCTCCTCTGCTTCATACGGATTTCGTTAGAGTCGCTTGCAGAAGACAAAGAACCAACTCCTGTCTTCGGAGAAGTAACCTTGCTCGACATATCTAGGGTTTCTGCAAGCAGGTTTCCTAGATCGCATGAAATGAGGGTTTAGTCGCCTGAGAATCGCCTGGAGTCGCCATGAGAGAGAAGCTCTGACACATCACAACGGCTCTGCGCTCACAACCATTTCTTGTTGCTCTTTCTTCAATCCTATAGTTTCTTCTACATCTGTTCCCTTACAAATTAATTCTCATTCCATGACTACAAGGTCTAAGAATGGTATCTTTAAGCCGAAAAAACCCATTAGTCTCATGGCTGCTACATTAGAGTGTGAATTACCACAACAAGAACCTTTTCACTTTTCTGAGGTTGTCAAAAATTTTGTGTGGCAAAAGGCAATGACAGAATAGTTCAAAGCTCTTGTTGATCAAGGTACATGGACTTTGGTTCCTCTTCCTCCTGCTGCCAATGTAATAAGGTGTCAATGGATTTACAAATTCAAAAGGCATCAAATGGGACTGTAGCTAGATACAAAGCTAGGTTAGTTGCCAATGGGAATCAACAATATGAAGATCTAGATTTTATTGAGACATTCAACCCTGTGATTAAACATCCTACCATTAGAGTTGTTTTAATATTGGCATTAACACATCAGTGGCCTATTAAGCAATTGGATGTCTCCAATGCCTTTTTACATGGTGTCATTGAAAAAGATGTTTATATGAGACAACGTTTAGGGCACAAGAGTTCTGAACATCCCTCTTATGTGTACAAGTTGATAAAGTCTTGTATGGCTTAAGACATGCTCCAAGAGCTAGGTTCTTAGTGTTTTCTGGATTCTTGATGCAACAAGGTTTCTTCCATGGCAAAGCTGATGCTTCTCTTTTTACCTTACAGAATGAACATGGCATAATTCTTGTTCTTGTCTGTGTTGATGACATAATTGTCATTGGTAGCAACGTTTCTTACATTCTTGAATTAATTACGGTGCTGAGTACTAGATTTGCTACGAAGGATCTAAGACATTTGCACTATTTTTTGGCATTGAGGTGCATCAAGATGGTGCCAATTTGTTACTCTCTTAGACCAAGTATGCATGTGATTTGTTACAAAAAGCAGAGATGACTGATTGCAAACCAAGTCCTACTCCTTCATTTGGTAAGCCTGCTCTCTTGGATCCAGATCCTCCTTTTTTCCGACCCTCAGTGGTTTCGTACTGTGGCTGGTTCTCTTCAGTATTTAAACCTTATTAGGCCAAAGATTTCATTTGCAGTCAATTTGGCATGTCCACATATGCATGATCCAAAGGAAAGTCATTTTACAACTATGAAAAGAATACTGAGGTATATTATGGGATCAATTCATATCATTTTACAGCTATGAAAAAGAATACTGAGGTATGTTATGGGATCAATTCATAGTGGCTTATTATTTTCTCTTGGACCTTTTACTCTCACAGCATTCTCAGATGCTAATTGGATAGGAGACAAAATTGACAGGAGATCTATCACAGGTTTTTGTCAATTTTTGGGTTCTAATATGATCTCATGGACAACAAAGAAGCAACATGCAGTGGCCAAGCTTCCACAGAGGCAGAGTATCGAACTTTAGCTCAAACAGCGGCAGCCATTTCTTGGGTCCAACAATTGTTACAAGATTTGTGTGTTCCTGTTTCTTGCCCTCATGAAATCTGGTGTGATAATTTGTCTGCTATGGCATTAGCTTCCAATCCTATTTTCCATGCTTGAACGAAACATGTTGAAGTGGATTATCTTTTCATTCGAGAAAAGGTATTGAATTAGCAGCAAGTTGTGATCAAGCATATTGGTACTGTGAATCATATTGCAGACATCTTCACCAAATCACCGTCTTCGGACAGATTTTTGCTTCTTAAATCCAAACTAATGGTTGCTGCCACCCACTAGTTTGCAGGGGTGTGTAAGTTCAAATCATTTGGTGTTATATGTTGTTGTCTAGTTAGGCATAAACGTCTACTTGAGAAGCTAATTGAGGTGGTAAAGTGGCCAGTAGTGGCCAGTTCAGCATGTATTGTAACAACTTTAACTTACTTCCTATTTCTCTTGTATCTTTATTCTTGTCGTCATGTAAGTATAAAAGAGGCAAGGAGAGACTTCTGTACCATTCAAGAAAGCAATAACAACTCTCTCTCTCTCTCTCTCTCTGAATGTTAGGGTTTCACTTTACTCTTTTCTTCAAGATGAATCGTTTCCCGGCATGCTCGGTCTCGTACAACGGCAAAGGAGAACTTGACACCGATGTGGTGCCTTCCAACACTCCTCTGATGCCTAAATTAGTATAATTGCGTAGGAAGTAGAGTAAAGCTCAAGGGAATGAAGTGCAAGAGTTCAATTACCTATCCTCGGGGCATGAGGAGTGATTCTATAGGCAATCGGGGAGTTAGAGTCCCTTTAGGATTGAAGTGTAGGATCGTTGAGTGTTGACAAGGATGGCACCTATATAGAGTCCAGTGACGGGAGTCCTCCAACCCCATCGGAGGGAGAGCCCTGATAAGGGTTGGACTGTTTGTGTTTATCCTCGTAGCGGTTTAGGTAGTGTGGGAGAGCCAGCTTACCTGAATACATTGCTTTGGATATGGATATTCATATTTATTTGGAGTGTTTGGAGACGGTAGGCCAAATAGAACAATCAAGGCCAAGCATGATACTTAGCCGAGCTGAGCAGACTTGGTCGGTTTTATACTTATCATGGATCTCAAATGCACTTCAACCTTAGATATGAATTATTTCCTCTCCACACCTCTCCGAACAATTCACCACGTAGAACACGCAAAGAATTGTAAGTCTACAAAATATCAATATATCACATATTGATAGACGCGTGACCAAGTTGTAAAATTTTTATGCAAATTGAATGCTAAATATATTTTACTGTTTAACCTACATAAGCTTATGTAAGGACTCCCCTTTTCCGACCATTTCCCGATTGAATTTTGTTGATTTGAATTGTTCAATGTGTTTAAAATGTGTTTTTAAGTGTCCATGCGAAGAATCATAGAAGGAATGACCGGGAAGGACTTCATCCAAGTAGTTTTTCATAATAACCGTAGATATACAGTTTATCGAAAACTGCTCAAAACAAGCCATTCCCAGTCTCTTTTTTTCTTCCTTATGATTGCTTGCGTGGACCCTTAAAAACACGTTCTAAACACATTGAACGATTCAGATCAATAAAATTCAATCGGAAAATGGGAGTCCTTACATAAGCTTTTGAAGGGAGTCCTTAAAAGAACACCACTGTGTGTGTATATATATATATATATCTAGATAGTACGGAGGGATGTGGTACGGAGAGGAACTTATCCCAAACTAGGTCATGCCTTCCTTCATATTTTGGCCCTCAAGTCTTAACCCCCCATTATTGAGTTTTATCCAACTCAACGCTACAAGAGAGACTTGCATTCTATCGAAGTACTTAAGGTTGTGTTTGGATTATTGATATGTTGAGAAATCTGCCAAGAAAATGAAAATGATAGTAGCTGAAAACATAACACAAACAAATATAGCTCATTTCTTCATCTTTTGATCTTTTTCTGTACTTTCACAAATACATAACACATTGTGCAAAATTGACTGAACAGAAAGTAGAGGGATTGGAACACATACACATCTTCTACTAATTTCTCATAGAGGGTAATCCAATCTTTGTTCTAACTGTTACAGATTAATATGCATCTATGTACCATCTCTTTCTCATATACATATTAGTAAATTAACACTTGATCTCTACAATTAGCGCCAGAGTATTTTCTGTCCTACTTTGAGGACTTCAAAAAAACTCAACTGATTAGGTGAAGATTGGGAAAGAAAACATTATTGGTTCATCATCAACGTATCAGCCCATAACTGCTTTTTTGGAGCCATAAGTTGTGCCCAACTACAGCTATTACTTGTAAGAAGCCCCAAGTGCATAGTTTAGTTTTGTTTTGTTAGGATGGATATTATATTCTACTATTAAGCCAATTCAAGCTAAACATGAGATGAATGTTTGAGCAGGATGGCTAAACCCTGGGTTCCAAATCAATAGTAGCGTGAATAAGTAATAACGGACCAAACGGGGAGAAATTGTGGATTTTGCCTTACCGTATCCAAAATTTCAACAAATCGTAAATGAGTTCTGAAATAGAAATTTATGGTGTTTAATCATCAATTTGTTGGGGGCAAAAAGGGAAGGGAAAATATTGGTAAATCAGAGTCAGAAATGTCTGAATATCAAACCAATCTATCCACAACTTCAGAATCCAAACAGCGGCGATTCCTGTTTAATGCTTGAGGTTTAGAGGCTACTTGGGATGATTCTTAATTTTCAAAATAACGCACCGATCAAATCAATATAGAGAAAGACTTCCAGGAACAAGATAAGGGTTTGCTGTGAAACGTTAAATGAATACAAAAACCAAGGGTTGAAGGTTCGGAAAATAGAAAATTGTACAGTATGCGTGCAGATCTATGAAATTAAATGAACCCAATGGGAAGCCTATTTTTCAAGCATTACCTATTTCCATGGTTGACGCTTTTTATGACTAATTTTGACAAAAAAACAAACCAGTGTCGTGTTTCAAATCTCATATATTATTGCAAAATGACTTTTTGTGAGAAGAGTCATGAGCGCGACAAGTGGCGCCTTAAAGTTAAGGAATAGAATTCTGAAATCAATTACCTTAATTGCCTTTCAAGAGTAGTAAAAGTCTTACGTTAGGATGATCTTTTCATTTTCGCACCCTCATGGAAAGGTTGAGAATTTCTAATTCTAATGTTAACATGCACGTGCATACAGAGCTAAAGAAAAGATTGAAAATTGAATATCTATGGAATTTCTTATTTACTTTCCGTAATAAATCACGCATATGTGCAGATCTAAAGGGGAAATTGATAAATTTAAAAATACCTGAATACCAAAAAAATGATATACGAATGCCAAAAATGATGTTCAAAACGGAAATATTGACGATGTTTATAAAACAGTCTATAATCGTATGACATAAATTATTTCTTAATGGACTCTTACTCAAAATAAACTCATTCTTTCAAATGATTATTCAACTTTTATTATAAATTCACACGAAAATTGCCTATATGGTCAAAAAAAAATTCTAGATAACCGGATGTCCAGGCCAGATTACTATATCAAAAGAAATAGTAGAAGTGGGTAATTTCCTATTAAATTCAAAAATATCATGAGTACAATTAAAAGAATCCTATTGGATATTACATTCGAGTTTGATTTTGTAACCCAAATTCATAAAATATCAATTACATTAGAACTACTTACGGAAAAAAAAAAAAAGTCAGTTAAAGCAGGTGTGTATCCATATTTGCGTAACGTGATCCTAGCCTTATGTATCCAAAGAGAGGAGCCATATTCAAAATTTTACCCCTGTATTTCCTTTGTTGTAATTTGTGAAAAGGGAAATCCAATTATATTAAATCTTGCATCCCCCTGCGAACACAAATTTGCATATTGTATTCAAATTCATTCGGGTTCATTTTTACATAAACATGAAAGAAGACAATAAAAAAGCGAGGTTTAGCCCTTCATCACTTTTGTTCTCCATTACTGGAAATCGATGTCAACAAACAAGATTACGGTATCGTGCATGGAGCATGTACATTTCGATTTTGTGGTACTTAATTGATAGTTTGTGGTTTTTTTTATGCTTTGACAAATTAAGTGTTCTACACGCAGATGAGATTTCAATATAGAAGAGGCAAAAAGTTGATAATGAAAGATTGTGTGTTGCAGACAATTAATATCAAGACTTTGTTAAACTTTACCAATTCAGTAAATTTGTATGGAGTTCTACTTTTTCCTTTCGTTTAATGGAAGCAAGAGATACGTTGGCCGTGTATTGAGTTCAAAATTTTGGTACGGTTAAATCAATTAAACTTTACTAAGCAGTGGAAGTAATTAGTATAAAAAAGGTATAAGTGTTTTAAGATTAATTATTTTCAATACCCAAAAACATATATTTTCATAGGTTAATCAACCGTCAACGTGCTTAATACTAAAAAAATTACACACTTACATCAATTAATCACTCACAATATGCTTAATAGGAGAAATAATACACACGTTATGAAGAATAGCACTACTCTTACTATACAAAAATAATTTTTCCCTTAACACCAGGGGGTGCCAAGTGCCTCCGAGCTCCGTCACTGGTAACACTATCACTTCACCCGTGCATAGCATGGGTTTTTCGCTAGTTTACTTATAAGCTGAAACAATTTTCGAGAATTTGGAAACAATAATTTTTCTTTCAGGAAAATACTCCCAAAAACAGGTTTCAACAATTTTTCACCAAATAAGTTTCTGTGTTGTCCAAGAAATGAGAACATAAAACGAAAACCAAAGATACCAAACAGGTTAATAAGCACATTTCAAGCAAACTTCGAACCCCCAACCAGATATCATCCAAGGCACTATACGTACAAAAACCATCAAACCTTCAATGCCATATACAAACCACCAAACTATGTACACACATATTAGTTATTATATGTGATGGAGCAACCCATTCTGTCATTTTTATGCCGGTTTCCAAACAGTAAGCACCTCCTGAAACATCTCCAACATCAGCTCCCTATCTGCCTGCCTGAAAAAGTTATTAATTTCATCTCTAACATCATAAATCTTGCCGAAGTCAAACAAATACATCAAGCATCCCTTCTTCAACTTGTTTAGCTGGTAAAGCCACGCTTCTTGCAACCGTTCAAGGACATTTCCAGAATTAATGTCCTCCAATAGACTTTCCTCACAAGAGTCTTTCAGGTTCACAATGTCGTACTTATTTGCTGCACCGAGCAACGCCAGCCGGTGCTTCCAAAAATCCTCTTGTTTTATGGTTCCATACAAGTAACTCAAAAGAGCAATGCAGGATTCCTGTGACATGTCTTCTATGTCAATTGTGGATGACTCTTTCTCCCTTAGGTTGTGCACAAACATGCTAGAGAATACAGGAGAACTTGCGGCCAGTATGGCCTTGTGGGCCCTCAGCGTGCCCTCAGATGTGTTGATGGTCACATCAGCGTGAATAGCCTCGTCGAGCATGCGGGATAGGCACTGAAGAGTGCTTTGGGATGCAAGAGATTGCATCGCTCCATCGGTGGGCCAGATAGAGCTGGCTTCCCCACCCTGGGGTAACAGGGAAAGCACGAGAAATTAAGGGCAATAACATGGTTAAATGGGCACTGTGTTGGGTGAAAGCTACTCGGTAGCAATACATAAAGAAAAATTATCGCTTCCAGGTAATGTGCATTTAATTCCTGTTTGGCAATTTAGGGGAGAAAAGAAAAGAAAGGATTGCAAGTTCTCCCCTGCTATTTTGGATGAGGAGAAAAAGTAAAGTAATTTAAATCCTATCTTATTTGGATTAACCACATAAGAGAAAATTATGAGAAGTATTAATTTTGATATTAAGAATTAGCCCAAACTTGTGTCATTGCTTCTTGATTCTTTCATTATTAGATGGTATGGTAATCTGAAACATGAATAATAAGTCAATTTCCGTTCCCTCTAAATGTCTCCATATTATTTGAAAAGTGGGCTTTTAAGAACAACACTATTTCTCATTGCTTTTCTGCCTTTCCATTTCTTTACTTTTTAACATACCAAACAAAGGGAACACAGACCTCCAATTTTTTCTTCTCCAAATCAACCAATCCAAATGGACGGTAAACGTTGTTCGCCTGAAGAGGAGAAAAATCGGAGACGCACATATTAACAGCTTCTCAGTCAAAACCTTTTCGCTTAAGTGCATCCTCAGAAATGTTTCCAATGCATTGTTTTCCAGTAACGTGATTTACAAACCAAAAAATCAGAACCTCGAAAACTTCAAAATTAACTTTAAAAGCAGTATAATGATAAGAGAAAACCTCACATTCAACGGGCAAATCTTCAGGTCCAGAAACTCAACATCGATGATGAAGCGACCAAGAAAATTGGAATCAACAGGCCACACAAAGTCATCGCTAGTCCGGAGCAGTCTCTCATGAACTGCAATATGAGCAATATCTTGTAACACACTAATATAAGCAAGTGGACTTCAATGATTTGTTCTCCTTTTTTGATAAGTAGTACAGCAATAATTTGCAAAGCTACCTCTCCTAGTAACGTAAGCCTTACATTTCAAACAATTAAACCCTATCCTAAACAGTGAACACTAGGTTCTGGCCTGGTTCCACATATGAATTATCGGATGAGGGTATAATAATGCATGGATAGCCTGATTTGCAAATCCAGTGACTCAAAAACCTTTCACCAGCTTACCTGACACATGGTTTCACAGGACAGATGATTGCATGTGCTTGGCAAACAGTTAACCTTGACACAATGAGTGGTATCGTACATCCTAATGTAAGCTAAATAACTCATTGATTTCTGTCATTGTACAGGCCTCTCTTTCTGCTGGATCTTAAAAATGCTTTTTTAATGATTATCTATCTGAGGAAGTTTATGCATTCTCCCACTATCACTCATGCTCATGGGCTTGTTTGCTTTCTGTGTTGTGCTCTCTAATCTCTATGGTCTTAAACAGTCTCCTCGTGCTTGGTATAAGCAGTTTCAGGATGTCGCTCTCCAGATTGACTTTTAGACTAGGGTTCATGTTTCAGCACTCTTTGTTCGCCACACACCCCATGCAATTGTCCTTCTCTTGTTTTATGTGGATTCTCCTGTTATATGTGGATGATATGATCATTAGAAGTTCAAATTTTAATGTTGAGGTAAAGCTTCCTCTATTTCATGAATTGAAATGAAAGATTTGGTTCCCTTCATTATTTTCTCGGTATTGAGGTTGCCTTCTTCTAAAGAATACCTTTTCAAAAATCAAATATGCAAGTGAAATTCTCCATCGTACTTGTCTTACTAATGACAAACCAGTTGACATCCATATTGAAATGCATGCTAAGTTCTCTACTTCTACGGTATTCACTTTGTTAGTCAGTGTCTCTAGTCTTCGTTCCACGCATTGGTTTGCTTTGTCACGTATTGTGCAATGTGGTACTCTTCTTGAGTGTTTGCCCCCCTGGTCTATTTTGAGCTTCACTCTTCGAGCTTTTATTGATGCCAATTGGGCCGGTGATATCTCTTATATAAAATCCATGTCTGTCTTATGTGTATTCGTACGCGATTCTCTCATTTGCTAGAAAAGCAAGAAGCAATATGTCATTGCATGTTGTACAGCCGAGGTAACAGCAGAATACCATGCTATGTCTCAGGCCAAATCTGGAATAGGTTGGCTTTGGTGGCTCTTGTCGGATATGCGTGTTCCTCTCCCTTCATCCACGGCTCTTTATTGTGGCAATAAAGTTGCTATTTATATTGCTCAAAATTCGGTTTTTGTTGAGCGCAAGAAGCATATAGAGATCGCAAGGAGGTACAAATTGGGAGCTAGAGGAGTGTTGGATCTCATTGGAAAATTATATGCTATGAGGGATTGGGGAGAGTGAGGATTTTGTGAGATGGATTCTAGTAGCAAATAAGTCTTTTCAAGTGAAAAGTTATTACCAAATTTTGGCTGGAGAAGCAAATACGGCATTTCATTGGACAGCTATTTGGCTTACTCGTGCACCAACTAAGGTTTCTTTTTTTGCTTGGTGTGCGGTCAAGGATAGGATTCTCACTATAGATAACCTTATGCAGCATGAGATGATCATGGTGAATCAGTGTTGCATGTGGTTTAGAGATGGCAAGTCAGTGGCGCATTTGTTGATTCACTGTCCAATTGCCAAGGAGCTTTGGGATGAGGCTCTTGTTTCTTGGGGCATGTCGTGGGTTTTTCCTTCAACAGTGGTGGAGCTTATTCAAGAATGGTATAGGGTTAGAGTGGGTAGAAGAAGATGAACGCTATAGATTATGATTCCGTTGTGCCAGATGTGGTCAATCTGAAAAAGAAATCATAGATATGTTGACGGGAGAAGAGGTTTTTGTTCAGAATTAAGAGTCTTTTGATTTCTACTTTGTTTAGTTTGGAGTCGATGGACTGCAACTCTAGTTTAAGTCAATTCTTTGATATGTTGGATATGTTTGGAGTATAGAGGGGGTTGTTTCGCCTTTTGATCTATTCTTTTTCATTCCTTTGTTTCTTCTGTACATGGGTAGCATACCTTGATGCCTTCTTAATAAAACTGTTAGAATAAGCTTTATTATTAGTTGTCCCACATTGGGTAGCTACGTATTGTATTAGTCTCTCTCATAATATAAATAAAGTCTGGTGTAGTAGGGTTCGTTAACACCTTACACACTTCTTTCTTTCTCTTCTAAATAACATGGTATCAGAGCCACCCTTAAACCAAACCTAACCCATAACCCAAACCCTAACCAGCCATCATTAGCCACCAACCAGTGACATCATACACTCGTCATCATTAGCCATCAACCCTAAATCATCTGTACACTCGTCTCTTTTACCCATCACGAATACAAACCCTAATCGATCAAACCCAGACCCAGAATTGATCAAACCCAGTTCGTTATATCTCTGAAAATCCTAAATCGAGACCTAAAAATCCTCAAATCGACTCTCAAATCGACCTATAGACCCAAAATTGGTCCTCAATTTGACCTGTAAACCCAAAATCGACACCCACATCACCATTGAAACCCTAAATCGACCTCAATCGACCCCTGTTTGAACCCATTCGAACAAGACCCAGTTCGAAACCCTAAATCGACCCCTGTTCGATCTTTTTCGACCCCTGGTCAAACCTATTCTGTTGCTTTCGAGTCTCACAGAGTGGATTACGAACCTGTTTTGTTGATTTCGAACATATGCTGTTGATTTCGAACTCCTTGCTTGCAAGAGATATTCGAAGCTGTTGATTTCGACCTTGTTCTCCAGATGATGTCGATAGATGATGTCGATGAATGGTGTTCTCTTGGTGTTCTCTCAGTTTCTTGGTTTGCAGCTCTTGTTTCTGGTTTGCAGCTTTTGTTTCTGGTATGATCATATGTTTTATTAGTATTTGATTTGGTTCAGCAGTGGCAGAGGCAGATATCTAGTTGTTTTGTTCCGCTTGATTAGTTATTTATCTTCGTTCCAACGGATTAGTAGTTTGTGGTTGATTTGGTTGCCAGTGGTTGGTTCTCTGTGATCTGTTTGTGCTTATTATTGCTTGGCAAAATGTCTGAGGAAAAATCTGCTTCTGCAACTAGTTCTAGTTCAAGTTCTAGTATTGTGGGTAGTTCTTCCACTTCTTCTCAGCGGCTGCCAATTACATCCACTCGGTTGAATGGTAAAAATTATGCTATTTGGGCTAAGGCAGTTGAGGTTTATTATGAGGGGGAGTCCGAGTCTTAGTTCTTGACTGATGATCCCCCTTCAGATACTAAATTGTGGAAACCTCGGGATGCTCGAATCCGTAGTCAGTTGTGGAATAGTATGGATGAAGATATTGCTGGCTCACTGATGTTCTTGGACACAGCCAAACAGGTATGGACACAAGCTCAGGAGATGTATTCTGGTGTGAACAATCTCCGTCGCACTTATGATCTTCATCAGCAATTCTTTTCTATCTCTCAGGGCAACTTATCTTTCGAGGAGTATTATGCTAAGTTTCGTCGTATTCGGGATGAACTTCGTGTTTGTGAGCCACTGTCTTCTGATATTCAGGTTGTGCGACGCCAACGTGAGCGTATGGAGGTTGCTCGATTCCTATCTGGTGCCTCCTCAGATTTTGATCCCGTTAGCAATCAGATTTTGGGATCTAGTCACCTACCTTCTCTCAGCAAGGACTTCAGTCGACTTCGTCAATCTTCTGCATCCCGTTCTACACTTGCTCCTGTGTCTTTTTCTGAGCGTCCAGCTTTGACTTCCGCTGTCTCTGGTGGTTTTGGTTCTGGTAATGGTCGTGGTCGTGGTCGCGGTCGCGATTCTGGGTTTAGCAGTCGTGGCCGTGGTTCTGGTGGCCGTAGTTCTAATGGCCGTGGTACTTCTGGGTTCAATGGTCGTCGTGATGGAGGAAATTATGGTCGCACGTCAGGGAGAGGTGGTTCAGGTAGTTATGATCGTGGCCGTGGTACCTGATCGTGTACTCATTGTGGGGGTACAAGCCATATGGTGGATTACTGTTATAAGCTTCATGGTTATCCCCAGGCTCATCAGGTTGCCACTTTTGAGGAAATAGTGCCATCCCATCACTCTGCTGATCAACCAGTGACTATTTCTACTGAGGAGTACCAACGCTTTGTGGCATTTCAACAGTCATCTGCAGGATCTTCCTCCACTGCTACGCTTGCTCAGACAGGTTCTTCTGTTACTTGTGTTGCCTCTTCTTCTGCTTCTATTCCTTGGGTTATTGATTCTGGTGCTTCTGATCATATGACTGGTATTTCTACTTCCTTTATTGATCATCAATCTGTTAGAAACTCTCTCGTGTTACTCTAGCAGATGGTTCTACCACTGAGATTACTGGTTCTGGTTCTATCCCTATCAATTCCTCTCTTACTTTAGACTCTGTGTTACATGTTCCTCGGTTTCCCTTTAATCTTATGTCCGTTAGTAAGCTTACCAAGTCTCTAAATTGCTCCATCACATTTTCTCCTCATGATTGTGTGTTTCAGGATCTAAAGACGGGAAGGAAGATTGGTGGGGGTATTGAGCGTGGTGGCCTATATTACTTTGTCAGCGATGTTCAACCTTAGTCTATTGCTCTTCAGTCATCAGAATCTCCATATCACCATCATTGTCGCCTTGGTCATCCTTCTCTCCAGAGTTTGAAGAAACTAGTACCGTCATGTAGTCGTATTAATAGCTTATCTTGTGAAGTCTGTGAGTTCAGTAAGCATCGTCGAGTGTCATATTATCCTCGGGTAGAGCGTCGTGTGTCACATCCTTTTGAATTAGTTCATTCAGACATTTGGGGACCCATACATGTTCCAAGTTTATCTGGTTTTCAGTATTTTGTTATTTTTGTAGATGATTTCTCTCGAGTGACATATATTTATCTTATGAAGGCTAGGTCAGAATTGTCATCCATTTTTCATCAATTTTTTATGGAAATAAAGACTCAGTTTAATACTTGCATTCGTCTATTTCGTTCTGATAATGCACGTGAATATTATCGTAATGCTCTTTCTCAATTCTTTGCTGATCATGGCATTATACACCAGACGTCTTGCGCTCGAACTCCACAACAAAATGGGGTTGCCGAACGCAAGATTCGACATTTGTCAGAAGTTATGCGTGCTCTGTTATTTCAGATGCAAGTACCTAAGTCTTATTGGAGTGATGCCGTCCTTACAGCATGTTATTTGATCAACCGTATGCCTTCCACCGTCCTGGGTGGTCAGATACCCTATCAGGTCTTATCCCCTGGTCGTCCACTACACTCTTTACCTCCTCGGATTTTTGGGTGCACCTGTTATGTTCATGCTCTAGATCCTGATCAGGACAAACTTGATCCCCGGTCCATTCGGTGCATCTTTCTAGGTTATTCCCGCACCCAAAAAGGGTATAAATGTTACTCGCCATCATTATGTCGACATTTTGTGTCTGCTGATGTTACATTTAATGAGTCATTACCATTTTATTCGGATACACACTCTGTTAGAGATGAGTCTGTCTTTCCTATGGCCGTACCTTCTGTTCCACCTCCTCAATTCTTGCAGGAGAAACCTTTGCAGGTATATGTTCGTCGTGACAAGGTACCCGTAGCACCCGCCCCACCAGTGCCCGCTCCAACATCTTCCCCGTCGCATGATCCGGTAGTCTCTTCTCCCTTGTCTGATCTTGATCTTCCCATTGCTATTCGTAAAGGTACTCGTACTTGTACTTCTCATCCTATTTCCCACTATGTCTCGTATGATTATCTGTCTCCTTCTCTTCGTGCTTTTACTTCTTCTGTCTCTTCCATATATGTTCCTAACACTGTACAGGAGGCTCTTGCTCTGACTGAGTGGCGGATAGCAATGGAGAGTGAGATGACTGCTCTCCATGAGAATGGTACTTGGGAGTTGGTTTCTCTTCCATCAAGAAAGTCTACTGTTGGTTGTCGGTGGGTCTTTACGGTCAAGTATAATCCAGATGGCACCGTTGAGCGCTATAAGGCCCGGCTAGTGGCCAAAGGCTATACACAGACATATGGGGTTGACTATGCTGAGACTTTTTCCCCTGTTGCCAAGATCAATTATGTCCGGGTGGTTATTTCTTTGGCCTCCAATCTTGGCTGGCCCTTGTATCAGTTGGATGTTAAGAATGCTTTTCTGCATGGTGATCTACTCGAGGAGGTCTATATGGAGCAACCTCCTGGGTTTGTTGCTCAGGGGGGGAGTTCTCAGGTTTGTCGTCTTCGCAAAGCTTTATATGGTTTGAAGCAGTCACCTCGAGCCTGGTTTGGTCGGTTTAGTGAGGCTGTGCTGGAATTTGGTATGCGTCGATCTCATTCGGATCACTCTGTATTCTTCAGACAGTCAGAGCGAGGAAGAATAGTATTGATTGTATATGTGGATGACATCATCATTACTGGAGATGATCAGTACGACATTGATGAGTTGAAGCAATTTTTACAGTGTTAGTTTCACACTAAAGACTTGGGTGCGCTGCGGTATTTCTTGGGTATTGAGGTAGCAAGGTCCAAGGATGGGATTAGTTTGTCCCAACGGAAGTATGCTTTGGATATTCTTGAGGAGACAGGTTTATTGGGAGCAAAACCTGTGGAGACTCCAATGGATCCTAATGTGAAGCTTTGTGTTGATCAGGGGGAGATATTTCCTCATCCAAACCGGTATCGTCGCTTAGTTGGCAAGTTGAATTATCTTACCAATACACGTCCAGATATCTCATTTGCTGTTAGTATGGTGAGTCAGTTTATGTCAGCTCCTCGACTTCCACACTGGGAGGCTTGTCTTCGTATCGTAAAATATCTTAAGGCTCATCCTGGACGTGGTCTGTTTTATCGGTCAAACGGTCATTTGCGTGTTGAAGCCTTTACCGATGCTGACTGGGCAGAATCACCATCTGATAGACGGTCCACTACTGGGTATTGTACTTTTGTTGGAGGCAATTTGGTCACATGGAAAAGCAAGAAACAGACAGTTGTCGCAAGATCCAGTGCAGAAGCTGAGTATCGAGCCATGGCACAGACGTCTTGCGAAATTGTGTGGTTGAGAGGTTTACTCGAGGAGTTAGGCTTTGATGTGAAGTTGCCTATTCCTATGCATTGTGATAATCAAGCAGCCATACATATTGCTTCAAACCCAGTATTTCATGAGAGAACGAAACACATTGAAGTAGATTGTCACATTGTTCGTGAGAAGATAGATGGGGGTGTATTATCTACTCCATTTGTGTCTACAGGAGCTCAGTTGGCTGATATTTTCACCAAACCGTTGTTTAAGCCACGTTTAGAGTTCTTATGTAACAAGCTGGGATTTTGTGATAAAACTTTATTACTTATCCAATACAAAAACAAATTGTCACTTTATTCACTAGTTATTTCAGTCAAAAGCACTATCGATCTGCCTTTTGCTACATCTTCGCTACAGTTGATTGATTGTTGCCCGCTTTTCGGTTCTTTCTTATCTGCGCTAGCATCCTGAGTTCCAGGGGGAGTGTCAATATAGTTAATGATATATTTTTGTCTTTCATTCATATTGGGGTAGTTTAGTCTTTTGGTATTGCTAGGGTTTTGTCCTATATAACCTCTTCTTATTAGTGTTGTATGATGTCTTGAACTTCTCTGATTAGCAACATTAATATCTCTTCTTCTTCTAGGTTCTATCACAAGAAGGGTACCCTGTTTACCAATGGTAAAGCAACTTCTTGAGGAATTCTATGTAATGGACGCTTTATTGAAATTACCTTCAATGATAAAGTCTAAGAACACTCAAATATTTGAAAGCATCAAACGGCAATTTGGAAGCCAACCATCAGAGATCAGGTTGCAATGTTGGATCACCAGAATACAAATTAAGATAAATCTAAAGATTCTGTGAGTTAATTTTTCGGATAATATAGTTTAGAGATAAACAAAAGAACTTTCATGCAACATATGGCGATAGAACGATCATTGATTTAGGCATTGTAGGCTTGTAGCTGATCAGAGGCTCATTCAAAAAGATCCTTCACAAGTTAAAACAAGGTCAAACCAAACTCCACTAATTGAAATTAAAACGAGTGTTCATTGTAAAGTTAATTCAATCTTCTCCTATTTCAAAAAACATGTCACTAGTTTGTTTTTCTAAGTTTGCTTACAGGGTTGACGCAAAAGCGGTACAAAATAAAGATTAGTTTGATCTCAAATGATAAACTTAATTGACCCCGCCCAAAATCCACAGCCTTACATATATATGTATTTAGCTCAATAGGGTAACAGAGCAAAACCAATTAGAACATGCAAACGCATAACACAACTCAGGTCAGTTATTGAAAATTGACAGGGTCAATTGACCATGTCATATAATTGTAGTGACTAGACTAATAGGAAATAAACCAACAGGATCTAGCTCAGTTGGTCACTCTTGTTTGCTCCGAATTGGGAGGTCAAGGGTCGAATCTTGCCAAATCGATAATTTCTCCCCTTATAGGGGCTCTTCCTTTCTTTTTTTGTTTCTACGCCACAATGGGCTTATTTCTTGTGTTGGTTTTGTGTTGGTTTGAGTTGTTGGGATTGATTATCTCGTGGACTCTCTCACACAGTTGATTTAGGTCCCGTGGTCTGTACTTTGTAAGTCATACATACATGATGTAAATGATCCCTCCTATCGATTGACCAAAAAAAGAGAGAGAGACTAATATGAAATCATTAAGCACGGAAAGAAAAAAGTGGAGTATAACATATCCTTGTAGTTTCTTTTTATAGAACTTTATTTATAGGGATGAAGGGTAAGAAATCATAGAATACTTGGAGAGATGTAGAATCTGCGGTTAGCCCCGGAATTAGAGACTCGGAGAACAAAGCGAGCGATGGGCGGATGTTCCTTTGAAGTTCGTGATGGTTCTGGAAACAGACGAATGTAGAGATACCGATTCCTTTCAATCGACAAGTGCCTGGATCAGAAGAATGTATTTAAATCGATTTGAGTACAAATTTCCAACTCAAAATCCTAATTTACCCATACATACATACATACATGCATGCATAAATACATACATACACCGAGCTAATCTCGATCGGGGAAGGAGGTTGGTTAGCATACCAGTTCCATAGTCCGACCTTGAAAGGGTCGGACTTTTTGTAAGTGCAAGGTCCGAAATTCTCGATCCTCCACTGAGCTAATCTCGAAATAGTCTCCACTTTCGAATCGGCGGCCATCTCTCTCCCTCTGCAACTAAAACTCCCTCTTGTCTTCACAGAAACTAGAGAGAGAGTGAGAGTGAGGGGTACTGTACTTGCTCTTTCCAGCCTTTTGACACATTTTTTTCCCAAGAAAAGAAAGGAGTAAAATTACTTTACTACAGTACTTTCTTCATTTTCTCTGGGTATAATTGTGAGTAAAGCTCATTACCAAAGTTGTTACAGCTGTTAAATATCGATTAGCTGTTATACAACTCAAGTGCACCAACTCAAGTGTAGTTAGCTTGCTAACTCTAGTTTGTATCTAAGTCGGTCTAATCAAGATAGAGAGCAAGGGGACCCTGTAGCGCATCTTGGTGTAGTGCACATCATCTAGCCGTCCATTTCGATAATGCACGGTTCGGATTTAATCCAAACGACTGACGGTCGGATGCAATTGATTGCTCGGATTAAATCCAAGCTGTCCATTATCGAAATAGATGGCTGGATGGTGCACTACATAGTGTAGTGCAATGCACTGCAGCATCCCCGAACCATATGAAGCTTGATTGTAACGCTCCGCATTTTTGGGAAAAGCGTTATGGATTATTATTACAATTTAAAGTCGGTTTTACACAATAATAACAATAACCAAAAATACATATAGATGATCTGCCCTCCGCAGATTACAAAAAAATAGACTGGGTGGACTCTATGGCTCCGTACGTTCCCTGATCAGATCATGCTCCGTGTCGGCAGCTCCTCCGGCTCCGTGTTCTCCGTAGAGGTCCTCCTGTCCATCGTGACAATCTAGCATAATACGTCAGAGTTGCGAAGCAACATCGTCGTATTATGCCAGGGCAAACCGTGAGCGAGGACGCTCAATAGATACCGTACCCCAACTTTAAACTAGCAATTCTAGAACAATATTGTTGGCAGGTAAATAGTTGAAAATCATTTATCAAAACGGTAAGTTCATGCGTGTCAATGCATCAGTATCACATCAAATCAGAGTGCAGCTTAAATAAAATCAGTATCTCGTATTATTTCAGAATCCAGAGTATAGTGTCAGTATCTCGTATCATTTTCTCATAACAGCATTCTTCTTCAAATTTCAACCATGTCAACATCTCACATCTCTCGAAAGTTATTGGCCCGTTCTACAACCCCGTTCTAACGGTCACCAACCTTTCCGTTCGAAGGGTCGGCCACCCATAAACTGACTCCTGCAGTATGAGGTCCGCTAACTCCGCGTCACACACGACATAGTCCCGGCTACCCATATCACTGAATCCCCACCAGTTTGTTTATGAGGTCCGCTTGCTATGTGTTGTACTGAGTAAGTTCTAACCGTCAAATTCACCCGCGGAATTTGAGGAGAAACTTCAAACAGCACTACCGTATAGTTCCGTTGGGCTTTGACCACCAGTTCACCCCAGGGAACTGAGGCGGGACTCCAACAGCATCAACATCTCAACTTTCATCACATCAACATTTTCATTCTCATTTCTATCTCTTCCATTTAAAAACATTCGATCACTTTCTCGAAAAATGTGTCGGGTCGTATCGTCTTTGAAAAAGAACGTGCACATGCATTAATTTCATAAAACAAAATCCTCCGTTTAGAATCGTTCATGATAAACCTTCCGCTCGTAACCCATCTTACGAAAACATGTTACTTAACGACAAAAGTTCTTTCTTCCGGGGATTTAAATCAAAACATAAGGATTCATTCTCGTTCTTGGATTTGCTGGCGTGTTTTAAGATTCGTACGTCGAATCGCCACTTGGTTTGTCTAAACCAAGAAAGTACCCTACTAGAAAACTCTAGTAGTTGAATCCGTTTGGCGTGTTTTAAGATTCGTTCGTCGAATCGCCACTTGGTTTGGGCTAAACCAAGAAAAAGCCTGACTAGACATGCTAGCCATAGATTCTATTTGTTAGTCTAAATAGATTAAGAATATTTATTCAATAATCCCGGAAAATCTCATTTCATTTGAAAAGCTCTTTTCTCAGAAAATTGGTCGGGCATTATAACTGCGTAAATTTGAAAAGTCGATTTTCATTCAGGCATTATAACTGGGTAATTTAGTTTCCCAAAAGTCCATCGAACATTATAACGGTGCATTTTGATAGTCAATTTTAATTCGTGCATAGTAACGACTAAGTGTGTTTTTTTTTCAAAGTCTAATTGTTCATAAAATCACTAATCACCAACATAATCACGTTTAATCATAATTAAGCACGTTTAAGCAAAATAATAACATAATCAATATGAACTAGTAAATACTAATCTAAGGTTAAGATAAAGTATCTACCTTAATTCCGATGATTAGTCGGAAGCCGATAAGCTAGTTGAATTCCGGCGGCGTAACGACTAGTCGACCTTTGCTCAAACACTTTCTAGCTAACTTATGCTACCTTTCTAAGATCTAGGGGTGGTCGAGAGTGGTGGTGTGTGGTGGTTTAGGATGAGTTTCAAGAAGAACACCCAAGAACTCACTCAAGAACACTAGAAAGCACAAAGTGGAGAAGTTGGGAGGTTTTGGTGTGAAATGAAGCAAGGAGAGTGAGCTATTTATAGGGAAGTAATGAGGTTCACCTCCCCCAAAGATAATCACCAGCCAAAAACCCTCCCCACAAGTGTCCAAACAACCTTTTGCAAAAGCAAAAATTAGGTTTTAAAGACTAGTTTTAGGTTATAAGAAATTCCCCACCAAATTTCCCACCAACTTAAAGATTAGTTTTAGGTTATAAGTAATCTCCCACCTAATCAAGGTTAGCTTTAATAAAATAAAATAAGAGTTGGAGATTTAGTAAGGCTTCCGGACGCAGTGTGGTGAAATACTCGGTGTGTACGCGTTTATTTACGGCGCGAAAAGTATAATTAAACAGGTTAAATCTAATTCGTTTAATCTAACCAAACCAAATTATAAACTATAATTATTTAAAAATAAAACCGCATTAATAAATCGAAATTTTTTATTTACAAAATTTTGGGTTATTACATTGATCTTGTGATGTAACTGCAAGTGGAAGAGGAGGAAAAATTCTCTGATGTGGAAATGAGATTGTGGAACCTCTCATGCCCATATTTGTTGTTGTCGTTCTTCTCCGCAAGTGCTGACACTATGTTGTTGCTCTTCTCAAACGAGGTAGATTTGGAGCTGATTATGGGGATGTTTTTGGAGTAGATTTCGGGAGCTGATTTGGGATGTTCTAGAGCAATTTGGGGTTGATTTTGGAGAGATGGAATGGGCCTTCTGCGAGGAAGAAGAAGCTGCAACAGATGTTGGGTCTCTCTCTGTCAAGCCCATGTGAGGAAAAAGAAGGAGAAGCAGAGATGCTAGGTCTTTCTCTCTGTCAAACCCAAACAAGGGTATTTTGGTAAAAATAAGTATTGGCACGAGAGGAAGGACTCTCTCCCGTTTTGTCTATCCAAATGAGATGGTGAGATACCACAATCCTTTCTTTTCTTTTCTCACATTAAGTGAAACCATACCCCTTTCTTTTCTTTTCTCACACCAGCCAAAGGGGCTGTAAGGGCTCAACGGCTCAAGCAACGCTATGGACTAAAATTCCTCTAGTGGCCAATTAGTATCATTGTTGTCGTCTGTAGGAGAAGGTTCTTTGAATGTGATGAGCTGGAGAGGTATGGATGGTTAACAGTGAAGACACAGTAGAAGAATAAAGTGGTCTAGAGGAAGGGTGAGAAACAGAGCAGGCGTGCACAGAATGAACTAAGGCAGTGGATTGCTCTCAGTCTAATCCATGATACCCTTGGTGACCTAGGAGATGGGGTGAATATTCACCAGAGAGAATGTTCTTCTCTTACTCAGTGATTACCCTTTTCTCTCTCTCTAGGATGGCATATGCCTCTGCCAAGATTTCACCAACCTCTGGGCATTGAAAGGGAATGTCCCATATTTATAGGCACCTTGGACCAATCATCAAGTGTCACGCTGTCCTCTTATAATATGATAACACGTGTCCTTTCCGTACAACCTGACTGTACGGGTGATGTCATCACCGCGCAGCTGGCGCACGCGGCAACAAGCCATTCCCCGCGCAGCGATCCTCTTGTTCTAAGCCACCAAGCCACTAGATCTCCCTTATTCCCGTAAGGGCAAGGTCGCAACCTATTCGGTCGCGCCTGTACCGTAGCCAAGCCTCAAGGGGCCCCCGGGGTCCTGCCTTTAGACCGCGGCAGGCATATTAACCTGGGCTAATTCGGACTGGCCTCTCGTGTCCTCGCCCATGTTCTGAGCCGCGCCAGTCATATGGGTCATGAGCTTTTCTCCTGTCCGGATGGCTCACGGTTGTCCAAGCACCGCCCTTGGGGTGCGCGCCGCTGGAGCGCCTTGCGTAAGAAGGTCCCGCTCTAGTGGCCCCCTTACGCGGAGACCTGGGTCCGCGCCAGTGGGCCCCCGTGCGGAGGCATGCGCGGAAGGTGCCACGTGTCGCGCGGACATCTTGCCACTTGTGTGACACTTGTCATGATCTTAATGGTGGGTCAACGTTGACTCTGGTCAACCGAGGGTCTCGCGCTAACCTCCCCTACAGTGGCCCCCACGCGTGTGTGGAACACGCAGGCGCGTGGCGTGATACTCACGCGCTTTCCTACGCGCGCATGACGTCAGCGAGTTATCCGTTTGCTCACAACTTTTCGGCTGATTGATGCGACGGTTTAGGGGCGCCTTTCCAGCCGTCCGAGGTCATCATTACTGCTGGCGTTTTACTTCAGACGTGATGGTTGATTGCGACCGTTCGGAGGTCCCTCTTCTCCTTATAAATATCCCATTCTCCTCCCATTTCTCACTTTCTGTTCTTCTCGATCAAAACCAGAGCGTCTCTCTCTAAATTTTTTGCCCTCTTTCTTCCTCAACTCCAGAACTCTCTAACCCCCCTTGTGCAATTTTCCTCTTCCCTAACTCTTCTCTTCACCGCCTTCAAAGCTTTCTTCATACTTCTAGAATGACTCGTGGTGAGCAAGTAGCAGGGGGTAGGTCCACTGTTCAGGCAGGTCCAGTGCCTTCGTCGGATCAATGGCGTAGGGCTCCTTACTTCCATGGCAAGAGTGATCCCTTCTGGGAGAAAGTTTAGTCGTACAACCCTGTGGGCAGCGAACTGGACAACGTCTTATGCATTCGTCCAGAGGCATCGCTCGAGGACGGGGACATGGTGCCACCCTCTTCTGTGCTTCGTCTTCGCCTGGAGAGGGGAGATTTCCCTTTCTCTTCGGTCCAATACTCTGCTCTCTCTGCTCCTCCCGCCGGTTGGAGTGAATGGGTGACCGATGTGATTGGGGATGCTGATTACAAGAAGACTCTGGAGCGTTCTCACACCTTGGAGCCTATCAAGATTTCCTAGGTTCTCACACTAAATAGGAGGCACGAGAACATTGATTTTTTGATATCGCGGTGGAGTAGTGACACCCATACTTTTGTATTTCCATGAGGAGAGTTTGGCCCCACCCTCTAGGACACTAGTGCGCTCCTGCACCTCTCCCTCCGCGGCAAACAGGAGTTTGAGCCAACCAAATCTGAGTATGCTGATCAGGAGTTGGCGAGCAGGTTGAAGCTAGCCTATAAGGCCGCGGGCCACAGGGCTCCCAATGGGACAGAAATAGGAACCGTAGGGCCATGACCAACCCAAAGAAGACTTCTTGGGGCTCCTGGATAAGGTATTTCTTCAAGGACCTTCAGCTCGTGCCATCAGAGGGCGCGCAACGCGAGGCCATTGATGGCCCGGAGTACAAATGTGACCTGTATTTGCCCGCTTTCATTGCCTTTTTCCTTTCATTTTTTGTATTCCTAGACTTCCCGATCGATGCTCCCAGTGACTTTGTCTTCTATCTCGCGGTGAGGATCACGCAAGGGGATAGATTTCCACTGGGCTCTTTGTTTCTAGGGCATTTGTACCAACAGCTGGACCGCCTGTCCGCTGACTTTGAGCGCTCCATGGGCCGCTACGACATCATTTCTATGGTGCACACCCAGTTTTTAACTGCGCTCGTGTATGAGTATTTTCCAATTGTCGCTCCAAGGCTAGAAAGTTTGCCGCGCAAGTATCTCAGCCAGTTACTGACAGTAGGGGCCGTCCAGTTAAGGAGGACGACGGTCGCCAGCGGTACGTTCTCACGGGTCCCTTATGGCCCATCATCCTTCGCTGGAATAACACTGCTACGACAAAGCTGTGGGAGGAGTTCATGGATGACGAGTCCCATTTCCGTCCGTGCCCATACACTCAGACCTTGGATGGTGTCTGTAACTACCATCCGAGCATTCCTGGGGAGGCTGATCTTTCAAACGCTAGACTGCCTAAACGTAGCCTTCTTGTTGGTGTATATTGCATGAGCCGCCCGGCCTACCTGCCCGCAATTGGAGTTGAGAACTGGCGAACAATGGTGTACAGGCCAGACAGGGTAGCGCGCCAGCTGGGGTACGATTTGGTGGTTCCCGCGGCCAGGCCCAAGCCCCTGGAGTTTCAAGCAGCATTCAACCAGTTCCTCGTCTCTTATACGAACATACTCGTGGATGGGGTCGGCGTTTGGCGCTTTCCAAGGTCCCTCAGCCCTCCCCTTGTTTCTACCCAGTTCCGCTTGCACTGGCGCAGGAATTTGGACTATTTTTTCACCTTCGTGCAAGGCGAGGCAGTCAGGGCCCCTCTGCGCGTTGTGTTCAAGCCTGACTTTACTCTCCATGCCCCTAAGCCTCAATCCGAAGACTGGCGTGGGGTGCGGA
Source organism: Vaccinium darrowii (assembly GCA_020921065.1). Lineage (NCBI taxonomy): Eukaryota > Viridiplantae > Streptophyta > Magnoliopsida > Ericales > Ericaceae > Vaccinium > Vaccinium darrowii. The sequence goes on from CM037154.1 coordinate 24,398,595, forward strand.
GCCGCTGGGCTTTGAAGGAAAGTACAACAGCTGTCCCTTCAGGACCGAGTGTGGTGGTCCCATTGGCGGCCGCGCGTGTCACCAGGTCTCGGGCCAGGACTCAAATGCCCTTGCCTGATGAGCTTGAGCCGGTGCGACCAACCACTCGCCGCAGGCTAATCAGGGTACGTCCTATTCACCGATTTTATCCGTTGCCTTGATCAAAATGTCATTGTCTCACATGATTTCATGTCTTCATTTCCGGCGGGGACCGGGGAGCGCGTCAGAGAATCATCGGAGAGCTCTGAGGTAGAAGACGTGCCTCTGGCGGCTCGCGTCTCAACACCGGCTCAAGGTCAAGCGGCAGGTCCTTCTGTCCAACAGCCTTCGGGGGATAGCGGCGGCAATAGTGACAGTTTGCCTATTAGCACGCTCTATGGCAGAGGGCGAGGGAGTGCCAGGGCTCGTGGGCCAGAGCCAAGTCAACAAGCAGAAGTCACTCAGGCTCCTTCTCTGACCAGCCCACAGAATTTGATGAGGAATCTCTCCCGCATCCATAGGCGATAGAGAGACGTGGGTTCTTGGAGATGATGCAATCAGGGGAGCGCGTAAGCCGGCCCATTGCTGATGTGTTTGGGCCGCGTGGTGACAGCGGCGCCAGGGAAGGAGTAAGAGAGGTTCACTCCGGGGGGCGCCGCGACCCGGAGCCACAGGTGGAGGTGGACTCGGAAAGCACCACTGAGGGTTTTGGCAGGGGTTTCGAGCAGGATTTCAATCATCCCTACGTTGACAGCGACAATGAACAAAGCTCACATGCTGCCGTTGAAATGGGCCAGCCCTCAGCCCGCTCCCCTCTGCGCGCGTCTTCCGCGGAGAAAGGTAATCATCCTGATTCTTCCGGCACTTTCCAGAATATAGGGGGTGATATACATGTGGGGCCAAGCTTTAGGCCGCGCGCCACTGTATAGGAGAATTTGTACCGTCCTCAGTTGATCCAATTATTCATGAGTTATTCAAAGATGATTTTTCAGAGTTGGAGGCCGCTGTGGACCCTCGGGGAGGCTGCGAGAGATGCAAGATGCACTGCACCACCAGTCTGTTCCTCAACAACGGGAGCCTCCGCCGGAGCAGCAAGGGGGAGTGCAGCAGGAGCGTTTGGCCATCATTCCTGAGGGGATGTACCCGAGGGGGAAGGCAAGAGTGAGGCCGAGTCCAGCATGCCGCAAGGAGGTGCTGGGTCACTGGTCCTCTATGAAAAGAGAGCCATTGATATTGATGACAGCTCAGAGGCCTCGGGGGGAGCGGAGGCCAGTGCGCCGCGACAGTCAGGTACGCCCCAAGGGCCTGACGCGCAGCAGGGGTCTCCATCCCAGTACAGTGATTCCCAATGTCAGGAGCAGACTCCTCCTGCCATTCCCGCATCTGCGAGGTCCTTCTTATCATTCCGTGTTACTGGTACTAGCTTGCCCGCCCTTGAAGCTATTCATCGGACGCACCCGGAGACTTTTGCCAACTTCCGGGCAAAGAGCGCCTTGGGCGGTGGTCTGATGCTGAACAGCTTGGCCACAGTTATTGATCCCTTGCATAACATCCCATTGAATAAGTTTGGTGATGCGTCGCTGCAAGATGCAAAGGGGGCGCTCCTGGATCTTCAAAATTTGGGAGGCTTGGAGGTTGGCTGGCTTAATGCTCACATGGAGCGGATGCACAGTTCGTGCCGGGCCTTCAAGCTTTCATCCCGGGTTGAAGCGAAAACGAGAGAAGTCGAACGGGCGCAAGAGAAGGTGGACCTCACTCGCGTTGCCTTCGTACAAAGGGAAACGGACCTGAGAGAGAGAGACAGGCCGAGCTGCAAGCCGTCTTGCGCGAGAAGACAGAGTATGAGGCTGCGAGCGGCGAACTATTTGGGAAGAACGATCCTGTCACTAAGGGCCTGTTCTCTAACCCCCCACCATGATCTCTTTGTTTCTTCTACCCCTTTTTTGTTCTTTTTTTTTTGTAATGGATTCCACCAGTGTTGAATAAATTGGGCTTTGTTTTTCCTTGCTTATGGTTTAACTCTTTCGTGACTCCATGATGCTCATGCTTTCGTGATTAATAAGACTTTCTTTTGAACAATCCATTCGTTATGACTCATCTCACCACTGTATGGAAATGGAATTCTATTCATGATCTCTTGCCAGTGAACAAGTATTTCTTTAACTCTGTCATAACAAAAGTTGATTTACAAGGCAAAAATGAACTTTGAACACTTAAACCAAACATTTTCATTTAAGGATAGTACTTCTTCATAAACTTGATGTTGATAGGTCCTGTTAGGAACCTGTCGGAGACTCTGGAAAGCCTATAATGGCCACTCATCCCCGCATTGATGACCTGATACGGCCCCTCCCATTTTGGGGTGAACTTGGGGAGTTTGGCATTCCTCATAACGTCCGTAGTTGACTTCCAGACCAAATCTCCGACCTTGAACTCTCGCGGAACCACGCTCTTGTTGTAGAACCTTGACACAAACTCCCAATACTTGGCCTGATGCTCTGCGGCGAGTTCTCGCCTTTCTTCCAAGGCTTCCAAGTCCGCGCTCCGTTCCGCGGCCGTGACCTCTGTTGACAAGGCCAACCGCGCGGAGGGTACACTCAATTCCACAGGAAGTACTGTCTCTGCGCCATAGACCAAGTTGAAGGGACTGGTCCTTGTTGCTTTTCTCTTAGCCGTGCGGTATGCCCACAGCGCCGTGATTAGATGGTCTGACCATGTTCCACCTTTCTCATCAAGCAGTTTGCTTAAGATTCGCACCAAGGACTTGTTTGTGGCTTCAGCTTGACCATTTCTTTGGGGGGTAATAAGGTGTTGAAGACTGATGCTCCACCGAGTAGGATTGAAGTAGCTCACCCACATCTCTGTTGACGAACGGGGTCCCATTGTCTGACAGGATCACCTTTGGTATGCCAAATCTGCATATGATGTTCTCTTTGATGAATTGAGCAACTGCCGCGCCAGTGGCCTTCTTCAGCGGCACGGCCTCTACCCACTTAGTACTGACTTCCGTCGCTACCAGTATCCACTGATGCTTGCGTGAGTGCGGCGAGATGGGTCCGACAAGGTCCATCGCCCAAGTGTGGAAAGGATATGGTGCGCGGATCGCGTGGAGCTCTACCGCTGGCGCGTGTACCAGATTTTTGAACTTTTGGCACGCGTGACACCGGCGTACGTGTGCTTTGGCATCAGACTCCATCCGAGGCAAATAATATCCCAAGTGGATGATATGCTCGTATAGCTTCCGTCCGCCCTGATGCTCTAGTTCGTGAGCTTTGTGCAGCACTTCTTCAGCCTCTTCATTGGACAAACATCGTAGCGGTATATTGTCCAAGGCTCTCCGGTATAGACTTCCATCCTTCATAAAGAACCGCCCGGTGAACATCTTGACTTGCCTTCTGTACTCTCTTTCCACGGGCAGCGCGCCCTCCTGCAGGAAATCAATGTATTTCTGTCTCCAGTCCTGCTCCACCGAGAAACAGCATTCCTGCGCTGGGATGGCTAGGGCGCACCTCTCGCAATTCCTCAGCGTGTTTGCAGCATCAGTTTTCATGCTAGGCCAATAGTAACCTTGTCTCTGAACCCTCCGGTAGAGAGAAATGTCATTTTCTCCACAAGTTGCATTATGGATCTGACATAACCTGGCTTTGGCCTTTTCAAGCCTGATGCATCGCGCGAGCCACCCTTGAGGGCTGCGGAAATACAACTCCTTCCCAAGCATGGTGAACTGTGCCAATTCTGTCAAAGGGGCGTTGCCCTGCCAGGTAGCTAGCTGTTTCATTATCTTTTCTTGCCATTCTTCTACAGTTTGTTCTTTGTTTACCTCGTCGGCGATTGATGGTTTCGTCTTCTTAACAATCTCTATGGCTATTTTCTCTTCGTTGAACTCGACCTTCGCTCCTAGTGTAGCAAGTGCATCGGGGAACCTATTACCTGACCTGGGCTTGTGGATGATCTCCACGTTTTCGAAACGCTGCATCAACCTCTGCACTGTTGCCCTGTATGGAGTGAGAGTAGGCTCTTTGAGTGCGTAAACACCTTCAGTTTGTAAAATTACGAGTTTTGAATCCCCCACAATTTTGAGAGTCTTTATCTCCTTCGCAATGGCTGCTAGGAGTCCCAGGATCAGGGCCTCGTACTCGGCTTCATTGTTAGAACATTGGAAAGACAACTTGTATGCGAGGTACTCGCGCTGGTCATCCGTGCTGGTGAGAACTACTCCGGCACCGCTCGCTCCACCTCCAGCGGCCCCATCGAAGCTTAGCGTCCAAGTGACAGATGTGGCCGCTAATGCTTCGAAACCATCTCCTGGCAACTCCTCCTGGACTGGTTTGCACTGCCCGCTAGGGAATTGCGCTAGTAAATCTGCGAGCGCCTGACATTTAATCGCCTTGGGAGTGATGCATGATATTTCGAATTCTGCCAAAGCTAAGAGCCAACGGGCCACCCTCCCTGTGAGGACTGGCCGTGATAGCACGTAACGTATTGGGTCACTCTTCGTGACGAGGTGGATTTTGAACTATAAGAAGTAGTGGCGTAGTTTTTGTGCTGTAAAAACCAATGCCAGGTAATGCCCCTCCACCCGCATGTACCGTTCCTCACTTTTCTACTGATATAGTATACCGGCCTCTCCGCGCCATCAACTTCCTGTACAAGTAAGGCCCCAATGGATCTCGGGGTGGACGTCAAGTATAGGACTAAGGGCTTGCCCCTCTGTGGTGCAATCATTGTTTGCAGGGAGGTCAGGACAGTCTTGATTCTTTCAAATGCATGTTGGTGCTCCACGCGCCATTCAAATTTTGCCCTTCCCTTTAGCAGATCGCCGAAAGGTGCTGAGATTTCCGCTAGCGCGGGGATGAACCTGCGTAAATACGAAACCCGACCCAAGAATTTCTTGAGTGTTCGTTGAGAGTGCGGGGGAGGCATCTCGGCAATGGACTTTATCTTTGCATCATCTGCCTCTATTCCATGTCTATGAACCAAGAATCCCAAGAACTTCCCCGACACAACGCCAAATGCACACTTTAGTGGGTTCATCCTCATGTTGAATCTTCTGCATCTTGTAAACACTGTTTCTAAGTGTTCCAGGTGGTCGAACTTCTCCTTTGATTTCACAACTAGGTCATCGACATAGTCCTCCACAATGTGATGCAGCATATCGTGAAAGATTGCCGTCATCGCGCGCTGGTATGTCGCACCAGCGTTCTTGAGACCAAAGGGCATAACTGTGTAGTGGAAGTTGCCCAATGGTGTTCTGAAAGCTGTCTTTTCCGCATCCTCGACTCCCATTTTGATCTGGTTATAACCACTGAAGCCATCCATAAAGAAGAACATTTGGTGCCCTGACGTGGAGTCAACCAACGTATCAATGTGGGGTAAGGGGAATTCGTCTTTTGGGCATGCTTTGTTGAGGTCGCGGAAGTCAACGCACACACGTATCTGTCCGTTTTTCTTCTTCACGGGCACAATGTTGGCGAGCCAAAGCGGGTATTGTATAGGCCGAATGAATCCGGCCTTTCTTAGCTTCTCCACTTCCTCTTTGATTCTTTCTTCCACTTCCGGCTGGTACTTTCGCGCGCCCTGCTTGACTGGTTTAGAATTCGGGAAGACGTTTAGGTGGTGCGCCACCAGCTCGGTGCCTAGTCCTGGCATTTCTTCGTAGTGCCAAGCGAACACGTCGCTGTAACGTCGTAATAATTGAATGAGCCTCTTTTTCATGCCGCTCTTGAGTGTTATGCTTATTTAGACGGGCCGCGGAGCCCTCTCTCCTTCTCTGAGGTTAACTTCCTCCAATATTTCTGGCTGTGGCTTGAGGCCATCTTGCATGCATTCTGGAGCCGGCTCGGGTTTAACAATCTCGTCTTTCTCCGTTCCTTCTGCCTCTAGGCAGCGCGTGTCAGACGCTTCTGTGGGAGCATCTGGCCCGCCGCCCCGTCATAAGCAGTACACGGTCTTTCCTCCCTCCTTGAGTTTGGTGATTTTCGTGGCCCTGAAGCACTTTCAGCGACTGGTTCCCGCTTGCTTGCGGAAACCTCTCCTTCATTTTTTATGCCTTCCCACTTAGGCAACTTAACTCTAGACGGCTTTGCAACTGCCGCGCTCAGCGTTTCCTCCATTTCAGTGAAGTATACTGAATCAGAGAGGTGGGCTTCATTCACCTCGAATGGCCTTTCAGACTCCGCGACGGTGACCTTCTTTCTAGCCCAAATTGCTTTCAAGCATTGATGATAACTGGACGGGATGACCGCGAAACGATGCATCCAACTGCGTCCCAGTATTATGTGGTAGTTTGTCTGAGCATCAATGATGTGGAATTTTGTAGCAGTGCGGATGGGTCCGACTGCAAGATCGACGATAACATACCCCAGCGATTCCTTCTTGTCTCCCTGGAACCCAGTGATTCCTATCAGCAACTTCACGATTCGGTCCTCCGGAATTCCCACTTTCTGCAAAGTAGACATTGGCATGATGTTAATGGACGCTCCTCCATCCATGAAGGCTCGTTTCAGTTCCACACCGTTGACCCGCGCAGTGACATGCAGGGGCCTATTATGCGGGTGCGAAATCCTTCTATCAGCATCGAAGAATGAGATGGCATTTGACTCGTCTTTGATGGTTTTGGGGAGAGACCCTCCCTGTGCAGCGCACGCTTCATGGCCTTCTTGCGAAATGGCCAGGATAGCCTTTGTCATTGAAAATCTCGCATTGGGTGTGAACCCCATTCCGTCATAGAACTGTCTGAACTTTGTGCTGTTTTGCAAGATCTTGATTCCACTCTCTGGATCGGGAGTGGCCACCTTTGGAGTGTCGTATCCCGCGATATCATCAATCTCATCATAGAAGGACGTCATGTACACTTCCTCATGATCGTAGTCATAGTTGCGGTTGTAATCTACATTACAACCATAATCATCCTATTCCATTTCGCGCACGAAATCGAAGCATTCAGCCATGTTTGTTGTCCCATGCTCGGGGTATGGGTGTGTGCGCACATCCTGAGCCTTAGTGGTGATCCTCAACTCGTTGTTGTCGAGTTTCCTTTTGAAAATTCTCTTCAGGGTCCAGCAGTCACAGGTGGGATGCTTAGTGTGCCTGTGGAACATGCAATAATTTGGGCTTTCTCGGTCTGCGCGCGAAGGCGCGACCTCTATATCTGGTAGCGTGGGACCGCCGTCTGCTATCCATTCTTTTACCAACGCTTTTACCTCCTCGATGCTGCAGGGGTAGTCTGGGGCCCCTGTGCTATCCTTGTACACTTTTTGCTTCTTCCAATCGCCGCGTCCACTATCGTTGCCACTCCACCCACCACGCCTATTACCGCCGTTTCCGCCTTTGCCTCTTCCCCCCTATAGCTTGCGCAAAGATGGAGCAAAAGTTGCAGCTGCGGCGACGGAGTGTGACTTTCTGGGCTTCCAGCCATCCCGCGCTGGTGGTCTTATGGTGTGGCGCAGCTTGTATGCTGCTTCCAATAAAGCAGCGAATGTTTGGATTTTGACGTTAACCAAGAATGGCTGATACTCGCGCAGGAGTCCTGTTGTGCATATTTCCACCAGATACTCTTCCTCTACTGGCTCGAGACAGTCGACCGCGCGGTCCTGAAACCGCCTGATGTAGTCAATGATGTCCTCACTAGGGCCTGGAGTTTCTTTCACCAGAGAAAGACTGGTTATCTTCTCGCGGGTCTGGAAGAACTTGGCATAGAAGCGGCTGACGATGTCTTCTCATGATGTTACGAAATATGGGGTGAGGTTAACATACCATGTGTAGGCTCTGTTAGTGAGGGATTTAGAAAACTCCCTTAGCCTCAGATTTGTGTCGCCAGAGAAGGCTCCAAGCATTTCGATGAAGCGCACCACGTGCTCCTGAGCGTTACCTTTTTTGCCATCAAATTTAGTAAACTTCGGTGGGGCGTACCCCTCTGGATATGGCATGTGGAGGATAGCCATGGGATACGGTGGTTGAATGTCTGGGCTAGGGAGGGAGGGGAAAGTTGTTTTGGTTTTCTCTCTTGGCAAGAGAGCCTGTACCTCTGCCAGGGTCACCGCCTGTGGCCTGGAGTTCTCTCCTAGTGCTGCCCTCTGGTGTACAGAACCAGTTCCTGTGGTTTGCAAGCCAGGATTTTCTGGCAAAGCAGGGTGAACGGGGATCACTGGCTGTATAGGGGCTTGAGTACCAGGGCCACCAGCTAAGGGTGCCACCCCCTGAGTCCCATGGGCCTGTTCAGCCCGTGGGAGCACAGGTGGCTGGACTCCCCCCCAGCATGGATCTGTTGGGTCATCTGTTGGGTCATCGCCGCTGGTTGGGCCCTTGGTAGGGCAGCTGTGATGACCTCCGTGAGGCCAGCTATGGCAGCGAGCAGCTGCGTCTGAGTGGTTTGCATTTGGGTAATTCCGGCCTGCATGGCCTAGATTATCTCCATGGCTGGGGCTCCCTGGTTCCCTCCTCCTTCGTTCCCTTCGTGACTGGACGTAGCATCTTCGACCAGCGGTGGACCGTCGAGGACCAGGTTGTTGTGATTTGTTGGTGCTGCCATGCCTGAAGTTTGTAGACCACTTCTCATGTTTACCATCAACTAACCAACCTCCCCAGCAGAGTCGCCTGAATGTAGGAGAAGGTTTTTTGAATGTGATGAGCTGGAGAGGTATGGATGGTTAACAGTAAAGACACAGTAGAAGAATAAAGTGGTCTAGAGGAAGGGTGAGAAACAGAGTAGGCGTGCACAGAAAGAACTAAGGCAGTGGATTGCTCTCAGTCTAATCCATGATACCCTTGGTGACCTAGGAGATGGGGTGAATATTCACCAGAGAGAATGTTCTTCTCTTACTCAGTGATTACCCTTTTCTCTCTCTCTCTAGGATGGCATATGCCTCTGCCAAGATTTCACCAACCTCTGGGCATTGAAAGGGAATGTCCCATATTTATAGGCACCTTGGACCAATCATCAGGTGCCAGGCTGTCCTCTTATAATATGATAACACGTGTCCTTTCCGTACAACCTGACCATATTGGTGACATCATCACCGTAAAGCTGGCGCGCGCGGCAACAAGCCATTCCCCGCGCAGCGATCCTCTTGTTCTAAGCCACCAAGCCACTAGATCTCCCTTATTCCCGTAAGGGCAAGGTCGCAACCTATTCGGTCGCGCCTGTACCGTAGCCAAGCCTCAAGGGGCCCCCGGGGTCCTGCCTTTAGACCGCGGCAGGCATATTAACCTGGGTTAATTCGGACTGGCCTCTCGCGTCCTCGCCCATGTTCTGAGCCGCGCCAGTCATATGGGTCATGAGCTCTTCTCCTGTCCGGATGGCTCACGGTTGTCCAAGCACCGCCCTTGGGGTGCGCACCACTGGAGCGCCTTGCGCAAGAGGGTCTCGCTCTAGTGGCCCCCTTACCCGGAGACCTGGGTCAGCGCCAGTGGGCCCCCGCGCGGAGGCATGCGTGAAGGTGCCACGTGTCGCGCGGACATCTTGCCACCTGTGTGACACTTGTCATGATCTTAATGGTGGGTCAACGTTGACTCTGGTCAACCGGGGGTCTCGCATTGACCTCCCCTACATCGTCTAACTCGCCGCTTTTGCTGGCATGTGCTACCGCGATGCCTTCTTCCTGTGCCATGTTCATCATAAAAGTAGAAAAACTGTGAGATTTTGGGAATTCGAGAACCACGTAGACACTACTGGCGGAGTAGATGTCACTCCGGCGGCAGTGTAATTTTAGGTTTGGATGGCGGCACAACCTCCATTGTTCCTCGCTGGTATGGTTGGTGCCAATAGTTACTTTCTCCTCGACGTGGTTTACTATCCGAGGGAGTTTTCGAGGTCGATTGGATCTAGATCGGCGGTTATGGGGGATTTTGAATAAGAAAGTAGTAGTGAATCTCATTGTTCTACATCGTCGTATTCCACTCGATTGGTATCTTTGTGACACTCCGAATTTTAATAACAAATAAAAAGATAAAAAGAATTATAAAATAAAGTTAACTTTGGGTGCACTACAACAAAATTGACATATTATAGCATTGATTTATAACGTTTTTTAGAAAATGTTATAAACTGTGGTGCTTCCATAGCGTTTCATTACCAAAAGGCTAGGCAGTACATCTTATAGCATTTTAAAGAGATACTATAGCGTTCCAAAGGTGGACTTGAAAAAATTTAAAAACTTCACGGGGTCTCAAAGCCGGGCGCCACAATTTCCCCCGTGTAATTAGAACAACTCTCTTCCTGCTTTGGAGATTCAACAGCCTACTCTCTCTCTCTCAGCCTCTAGATCTGCTCATCGTCGGCGTCGTCTCCGACGTTGGCTCCGGCAAAGGTAAGAACAATTACACCCACCCACTCTCTCCTCTTCTTGTTCGACAATTAGAGTATCCGAAAAATTAGGGCTTGAGTTTTTTGTCAAGGGTTTCTCTTTTTTACAACGCGGCCACCATCTGCGATGGAGCCCAAAACATTGAGGTGCAGAGAATTAGGGTTTTTTTTTTTTCCCGATCAAATGGAGCATTTCTGCAAAAAAGGGCTTCTCGAGTTTGATTCCTAACTGGCGTATTTGGGTCTCTAGGGCTAAAGCGAGTTGTCCACTCGGCTACCAGGTTCTAAATCCCTTTCCTTCTCCCCTCCCTACAAAATCGGGATATTTGCTATCCTGTCTACAAAATTGGCTTCTTGACTGTTTGTCGCGTTCTGAATCTCCCACGGCGTGGTGGTTTTGGGCACTAGAAGCGAGGTATCCAATTTCTTCTTCTCTGATTCACCAATTTTATACTGTAACTTGATTGATGGTCATCTCGTTCTACGTTGAGTTGGGAGATTTGGGGATTAAGTATAGATTTGCTAATTTTTGTGCTGATTTGATAGCAACCATGAGATTATTTCTTTTAATTTTAAAACTGCAACTGTTGTTTCATCTTCAACTCTTAACTTTAAAAGCAAGGCAGAAAGCTCTAGATTGGGAGTGATTACTGGTCATTTTCATCCAGTATAGCATGAGGAAAATGCTGTTTCATATTCCCATGTGTAAATTACATGTTTGATGGTCCCTTGTTTAAGTATCACAATCCAAATTTGATGCTCCTTTTACACTGGTAGGAACAAGGGCGGATCCAGGACTCAAATTTGATGGTCCCTTATTGATCATCTCTTATCAGGAAGGGACCCACATATTCTGATATATTAAAGGTGGTAATGGGTCATTACTCACCCTTCTCAGTGTATCATACTCTTGAGAACCATATTCCACCGCAGGGTGGAAATAATTTCAACTTCCAATCTGAATAGGTGATGTTTTCTCTGCAATATGAAAGGCTCATGTAGCTTTCCTTTCCTTGTCTTCTTGCTAGTCCTCTTAAACTTATAGGTTTATGCCCATGAATATGAGAAATCTAAGGACAATGGCTTGCTGCTCTGGTCTACAAATGCACGGAGTTGCATACATGAGAGTACTTTAATCATGTCATTCCGGAGCAAGCAGAGATCGGCATGAGTTGCAGACAGCTTTGCAAATTGTGCCTCTTGGTAATTATAATGAACTTTGAGCTGGAAAATATGATCATATGTCAGTTTTTCCTGCAGAGATCTGTGGTATTGTTAATTATGTTTTTTCCGTATCCATCTCACAAAATGTTTTGTTTCCTTCTGTTTGTCTATCAATTTGTTCCCTCATTTTTTTTTACATCATTATCCTTGTAAGTCTGCAATCTATTGTTTTAGCATTCTATCTGATACTGAAAATTAGCCATTTGCTGGTAGTAAATGAGACGCCACACTTATCAGTTCTTTTAGTTGATCTGACATGCTTCCCTTCATTGCTTTTATTAGGTGAAATGAGTGTTTCTGCATTAACTTGGTTTTATCTTTAGTGTTTCTGCATTAGCTTTGAAATGAGTAATTTGGCTACCAGCACATGTGCATGTCATAATAAATGGCATCTTGAGCTCATATCTAGACTCTTTGTTAAAACTGCTGCTAGTGCTACTACAAACCCTTCCCTTTTTTGGAGCTTGTAGTTGGTTATATGGCAGGTCTTTGCAGTGTGCTTTGATATACACAACTCGTGTACCAGTGTCGGGTGAGAGTATGTGTCTGAGTATCAGATATATCTAATCTTTAAGTTCAGAGATACATGGACATGACTAAATAGTCATATTTCTTGATATCTCGTGTTTCAGGGTAAAATGATGTTACAATTTACAACATGACATATTTTTCGTGGACCATAATATACGATGTGAGGATACGGAAGATAAGAGGACATTCTCTCATAGTCGTCTCGAAATAGTCATATGTGCTGCTCCTCTTTGCTTTCTGGCAAGTCTTTTGGATTCCCATCGCTCCATTCCAAGGTTTTCCAATTCCTTTCCTATCCCGTACTCGAGAGTCCATGATCTAAACGTATCTTAAGTAACCCATAGTCCACTTTTCAGAAAACAGTATTCGTTTAAGCAAGCCTGACAAACCAAGCAAGTTCCGGTTGTCTATTAATAAAAGGACCTTTTTTAGTTGGCTTAGCTAATGTTTGAATATGTTATTCTCGGTGTATATTTTGATATAATATATGTTTTTCCTAGTATCCTTAAAAGGTGATTGTCTGCATACACAGGATGTAAATTATGCAATGGAGGTGCCAAGGAAATCTCAATTAGCTTTCGCTGCAGCAAATCTAAGAAAAGAAGAGGCTCAGTACAAAGAGGTTATAACCTCTGTACAAACGGCTGTTGATTTTAGCTTCCAAGACGTGGAAGGGTTGTTACATTTGGTACGGCTAGCAACGAAAGCTATTGGCCGTTTGATTTCTCAGCCAAGTTTGAGACTTTGTGAGCCTAAGAGATTGCTCGATCTACTGCCGATTGGGAACTGTTGGAAGAATTTTTTTTTCATATTTCCGTTCTTGTGTACGAAGACATGTAGAGGCCTCTTGGATCGTTAGATATGCAGTCAGTTTCAAGGTTGTATTTGTGGTTCACGTGCTCACTTTTAGGTTATGGCACTTGGACTGTCTCTTCTATTTGAAGAGCAGATGTAATTGTAATGCTTGGATTTTAATCTGGGATGAATGAAAAATATATCCATTAAGTTGTTGATGATCTGAAGTGCTTAGTAATTGTTGTTGCAATGATAGCTGGCAATTGGGTTTGGTTCTTTTTCTTGTATAATATTGATAATTAGTTTTTTGAAATACAACCTTCAGAATGCTATTAAAACTCGGTGACTTATAGCATACAATGAATGTTATAAAAACTCTGTGAGTTATAGCATTCAATGAATGTTATAAAAACTCGATGATTTATAGCATGCAATGAACGTTATAAAAACTCGGTGACTTATAGCATACAATGAACGTTATAAAAACTCGGTGACTTATAACATGCAATGAACGTTATAAAAACTCAGTGACTTATAACATGCAATGAACGTTATAAAAGATTCCGACTTTTAATAACAGCGGCTGTGTTAACGTTCATAAGAACGTTATCTAATGGCTGTTATAGCGTTTTTCGAACGCTATCGAAAGCGTTTTTTGTTGTAGTGGTGACCCGCTAGCCGTTAGGATTAAAAAAATGTATTTTTTGTGACTTAAAGCCTATAAAATAAAATAGCGTATTTTTTTGGGCATGTGTTAGTTTTTTAAAACATTTTAAGATGTTATTTTAGCCTTGCTAACAATATCGGGACATGAGAATGCGGCACGAGCCTCCGCGAGCCAACCAACCTCGGGAACCAAGCAAAGAGCCTTCTAGAAATAGATGAGGTGGCGCCTTATTATTGGATGCTGGGGGCCCAAGTAAGGGGTCTCCAGAAGGTGCGCGAGTTGGCGCCATACCTATAGGATAATATCATGGGATGATGTTATGCGGGATGATATCACATGGTATGGATTAACATTAATTATAGATAATTCTAGAGGCATGACTTAACTACAAGTATAAATTGGGTTCCTGTTTGGTTCTTTTACTTATTTGCAATGAAAAATAATTATGTGCGAGTGTGCCAAAGAGAGCCTTTAAATCTTGAACGGCGATAGGTGCACTCCCTGGGAGCCACTCCCAGCCACACCCTCTCTCACATGGGGTGTGGTCCCTAGATCTAGGGACCACACCCCATGTGAGAGAGGGTGTGGCTGGGAGTGGCTCCCAGGGAGTGTACCTATCATTTTTGTTAAATCTTCTCCCTCAGATAATCTTTGGAAAACCAAATCTAATCAGGCGATTGTGTTTAAATGATTCAATTACCTCAATTAAGAGGATTTTTCCTTTGAAGTGAAGAAATACAAACCAATATACTTAGGAAATCAAAGAACAACAAAGAAACAAGATACTTTGATTGATAAATCAAAGGTAAACTTACTTCGAAATTGTCTTCAACTTCAAATAAAAGATAACAAGAACTTCTAACAATTGATTGTTACAAGACCAACCGAGATCTACTTCCTAATCTACTTCGAACTAAGTCGAAATCCTCATTCTACTTGCCAATAAACAAACCAAGCATCATTTGTTTTGATAGCTAACTGTTTGTTGAAGATTTGTTCCGGGGCTTTTCACTCTTCAACTTCTTCTATTTATAGGCACTGCTTGCAATTTGAACTTCCCGCTCAAAATATTTGAACTTGGCTTGCTTCGAACTTCATCTTTGCACTTCAAAATGGGCAGTTTCTTCCCTCCAACACATCTAAACTTGAATTTCTTTAATTTTTCTTCAGAAGTTTTAATTTGAATCTGCAGGATTACTCGAACAAACCATATGATTAGTTTTAAGGAAATAACTGTTTTGCATAACTTTTCCACGTGTTCTAACTGTCAAACATCTCGTTCTATACGTTTACACGTGTAATCCATGCAAATGCCAATTAGAAATGTGGCTTTGAAGTCAATTCCTTACTCGTCCTCTAGCTTGTAACTGCCAACAACTGTTTTTTAAACTGAGAACTAATACAACATCGTATTAATCCATTTGTAATCTATTAATCCAGTGCTTTTCAATTAACATTAAGCCGCCAACGTTTGGCATCCTTAATTACGTGTCAATTATTTATTGAATTTGTTAATTTTATATGTAAACAGTTCCTCCCCCTTCGCAACACACACATAACGCATACACACACGGCAAACAAGAGAAAAGGAAATAAAAGAGGAAAAGAGAAGGAACATGAGGGAGCAACGGAGGAGGGGAAAAAAAGAAGGAGATCAGCTGAGTCCCCCAATGCCGAAACCCACATACGCCTTGTACATGTAGTTTCTAAAAATGATCAACCAATCTACTCTCAAAGCCTGTTTTTTTCAATTATTGCCCAATGTTTATTCACATTTCTCTCAAATCATTATCCTTATTTTTAATTACTATTCTCATTTTTCTCTCTAATCATTATTCTTATTTTCAATAATTACCCAGAAATGTTATGCGCAAGGAAATTTACACAGAACCACACACAAAATATGAGTGCTTATTCAAAAACGTGTTTGCAAAACACGACTTCATGTTCTCATATTATTACCCTCATTTCTCACTCAAATCATTAATTCAAAACCCAAACCGAACAAAGGGTTTTGTCCAGTGCTTATATGCTAGCATAGGTTCTAAAAATTATGGAATCCAATAAATGAACTAATTGATTTAGTTTAATTACAAAGCACCATAAGGATGTTCTAGAAAATTTTAGGGACTCTAGTGCTTAGAACTTTGTACGTTCCAGACCTAGATTATGTTGGAAATATATATTAAAGTTTACTGAGTTTTACTATTAAAAGCCTGCTCTAATCTAAATTTGGAGGACAATATAAGCTAGTGCTTGTATGGTGACTATGAATGATTCTATATCCACTTTTGGATTATAATTGGCACTTCTAACGTAGAGGAATTCCCGTTCTAATAGTTAGATGTATAACGAAACTTAGTTTAAAATTTTCTGTAACTTAATTACAACTTTAGTATTTCTAATTGTTTATGCGCTATTCTAGGACTCGTCTCAATAAATTTAACGTAATAGTTAGATGTATAACGAAACTTAGTTTAAAGTTTTCTATAACTTAATTACAACTAGGGTATTTCTAATTGTTAATGCGATATTCTCGGACCTGGTACGTCTCAATAAATTTAACGGTAGGTTTTGGATGCAAAAAAAAGATGAGTTATGAATTATTCCTGTTACATGAGTATGTTTGCAAAATTTATGTTTTTATAAATTATGGTAATTTATATATGAAATTCTTTTGAAGCAAATATACCATGGAAATTCTGACGTTTTGCTCAATTTTTGCAAAAAAAAATATTATCAATACATCCGGACGATGTCCCTGAATCTAGGGGACGTTAAGATACTAGTCGGAATGGTGTCATAAGGGCGGAATGGAAAGGGACCCAGCCAGGTGTTCAACTGAATTTATCAATTCAACATGTTATGTTAAGGGTCGCACCCTCATAGCTGGCAGAAATCGTTGGGTGGTATATCATATTATTCCAGAAATTCTATGTTACGTAAAAGCTTATTTATGCTTTTGATTACAATTTAAGCCATGAAAAATTGACGTTATGATTTTTGTTTTGTTGAAAAAAAAAATTCAAATTACATGGTAGACTATGTAACTCTGATAATTTATAAACTCACACAAGTGGTGGCTTACATTGTTGCAATTTTTCTCTTTTAGGCAATTAGGGGTAGAAGGACTGACCAAGTACCAGCAATTAAAAGGGAAAAATGTAACTTATGTAATGAATAAGGAACTCTAGCGAGTTAAGATTATACAAAATGGCTTCCGCAATGCTGAATTGTTTCTTTTGAATAAAAGAAAAAATAAATTAAGAGAATTTGTAATACCCGTGAATTTTAATTGCATTTATAACTTGATTAAGTGTCGAATTTTGGTTAACCCCATAGATTTCTAGATTAATTAGTCTAGTTAAATTGTGTGATTTTATATATGTCTTTGCATGTGCTTAGTTGGAGTAATATGAAACACATGGAGGTTGGGTACACAATAGATGAGAGGACATGACCACACCGAATAATTTTCTTATAAGCCTAATAAAACAACGTAGTTTTTCTACGTCTTCCTTCATCCTCATCAGAACCACCGCTTGGAGAGAGAGAGGGAGAGTTCGGCTAAGAAGAAAATAGGAAGAGAAGAAGGAGAAAAATTCTGGGTTTCTAAGATTGGAGCAACACTTGGTAATTACATGTCTTCTTCCACTTGATTTCATAAGTTTTCATGTTAAATTCATGTTCTATTAGAGGGGTTTATACTTAGAGACCATAGAAACCCTTGATTATGGAGTTTTGATGGAGTTCTTGGTGAATTTTAGGTGTATTCATTCTATTCTTGCATCTCTGTAAATCTGCAGATTCTAGGTCTTGTTCTTAACTAAATTTTGGGGATTTTATTGACTGGGTTTCACAACTCATAATTTTCTGAAAATTTTACTGAGAGTTCCTCTATGGGTTTTCTTTGTTGGGTTAAAATTTCGGACTTTGATTCCATGTATAGAGTCCTGTAGAAATTTTGGAAGTTGCTGCTGTCAATTCGCGTTATGCATACTGCACTGACACACTTTGGGAAAACAGTCATAACTTTTAGTACGGGTATCGAAATTGCTCACCGTTTGATTTTTCTGAAACTAGACTCGTGTATCTTTCTGTCCATATAAGATTTGTATCTTAAATTTGACTGTGCAAAAGCAGTTTTTGAGTTAAAGTTCAGACACATGCAGTTTCTGCAATTCTGTTTTTCTTCTTGCTTTAAATAGGTGTACACGTCTTGTCCGAACTCCGTTTTTGACCTATGAGCTATCGATTTGAAGCTTATGATGTGTATTTTGAGTTGGTGTGGATTTTGTATCAAGGAGTTGACAGGTTGCATCATTTTTAGATCCTTAAGTTTCAGCCTAGTTTTATCGTTGGACCTTAAAATGTTATTGTGGATACTTAGATCATTAAAAAGTTTAACTAGAGTTTGTGACTCTTTGAATGGCATCTAATATGTGTTTACATTACTTGTTTACTCTAGGAAGTTCAAGTGGACACGTGGACCGCGGTGAGTGATTATTACCCAAACTATACGGTTTTTGACGTGTTTTGCTACCGAACTTGGAAGCTGTATTTTGTTACATGATTTTCTTGATATTTTGAACTCCATGGACTTGAAATGAAAGGTGGACACTTTTATTATCTATAAATGGCATCCCTTACGTCCCAGCTTGCTAGGGGACAGTGCTAAAAGGCTAGCAAGATGTGTTTGTGTAGGCTGTGGGATAATGCGATAGACGTCTAGCTTATCCGCACCAGGGACGCCTGGTGAAGCGTTGTGAATTTGAGTGGGATGTGCATTATAAATTATATTGTGAATTGTGAATTCCTTTTGGAATATGTGAAGTTTAAATTGGATTATTTAAAAGGCATGATTTTATATGGTCCATGGGAAGCATGTGGCTTGTGTAATAATCATTCATACGAGCTTTAGCTTATGTAAATGTTTTTCCACGTTTCAGGTAGCGAAGAGTAGGGTGCCGTAGCTTAATCTGTGTGGAGCCGTGGCTTGTGGATATGTTGTAGATAGGACGTAGACAGGATGTAGTACTTATCTACTCTTTTGGCTTGTAAATATGTGTGTTTAGCTGTAAATCTTGTAAAATAAGCACAGCTCTGGGATGTACTTTGAGTTGAGATCCTGTTGTATAGACTTGTTATGGTTTTTGAATGTTAATACAGGCTTGAGTTCCGTTGCATAACTCTATGAGTCCCTTATTGGTCATTTGCTTATCGATTGTTTAATGCTATGTTGTGGCCTAAGTGATGATTTCACCGGCACTTTGTTATGATTAAGCCTATAGGGACGGGTCAAGGTCGTGACAGAATTGTCAATAGAGGCCTTGGGTGAGTCGAACTAATTGTCGGTCACGATATCCAAATCCGTTAAATTTGGGTCGTGACAATCTCTGAGTATACTTCTCCACCAGTAAGTTTGAGGTTTTCTACATTGTAAAAATCAGTTTTATCTTCATATAAGAGCATGTGTAGCAGCACATAGCTATTTTTCCTACTCAACAGTACCTAATTTTATTTTAGCTAGACAGGTTTTCTTTCAAAACTACACCAGCTTCTCTATTTTACCTATATACCTCTTAAAATATTAGTTTTCCATTCTTTGTCGTAACCACTTTCCTTCACCAACGACATTCCCCAACATCTATTTCCTTTCTCCAGTAGCTTCCATATGCACCAGAGCACCAGAGTTCACTTTTTTAAAAAAGTAACGGTAATGTTCCTTTCAACTATAACATTTCTTTCAATGGTAACATTTCTTTCAACTATGAAATGGGGCTTTTGCTACTTCAAAGTAGATTTTAAAACATCTGCAATTCAATTCCTTTTTTCGTTCCATTCATTCCTTCACCCCCTTCGTTTCTATGAATGGCTCCTAATCGCTTACTCGATGTGATTATGGATGATTTTTCTGACTCTGATGATGAGTTGGAAATATTACAAGCAATTGCTATGTGTGAAGAAGAAGAAAATAGTGAGGGGGGCTCAAGCTCACACCAAGGTTCTATTGAAGGTCGCAATGTTATTAAACACAACATTCTTGGTGGCCAAAAACAACTTTTTAACGACTATTTTGCTGAATCTCCTGTATATCCTCCGTATTTTTTTAGAAAGAGGTTTCGGATGAGCCGTTCTCGTTTTCTTCGTATCCATGATGCCGTGCTAGCACATGATCCTTACTTTACCCAGAAAAGAAATAATGCCGGAAAGCTTGGTTTATCATCTCTTCAAAAAATGACGACCGCATTCAGGATGTTAGCTTACGGTGCACCAGCTGATTCTGTGGATGAATACGTGAGGATTGGAGCGAGCATTGCCATACAGAGCCTAAGAAAATTTGTCAAAGCAGTAATTGAACTCTTCTCCGAGGAGTATTTGAGGTCACCTAACGCTGCTGATGTAGCTAGATTGCTAGCATTTGGCGAAGAACGTGGTTTTCCAGGGATGTTAGGGAGCCTTGATTGCATGCATTGGAAATGGAAGAACTGTCCGGTCGCTTGGCAAGGTATGTATACTGGCCACACTCATGAACCAACAATGATTTTAGAGGCTGTGGCATCAAAAGATCTTTGGATATGGCATGCATTTTTTGGATTGCCCAGGTCTCACAACGATATTAATGTTTTAGAAAGGTCTTCATTATTCAATGAGCTTTCTCAAGGACGTGCTCCTCCAGTCAATTACTCTATCAATGGAAATGAATATACCATGGGATACTATTTAGTTGATGGTATATATCCGCAGTGGGCAACTTTTGTAAAAACAATTCCATCTCCTCAAGATAGGAAGAGTAAATATTTTGCTCGACAACAAAAATCCGCGAGGAAGGATGTAGAACGTGCATTTGGAGTGCTTCAAGCACGCTTTGCAATTGTGCAAGGACCGGCACGGTTTTGGGATCGTCAAACACTTAAAGATATCATGACAGCATGCATTATATTACACAACATGATCATTCAGGATGAACGAGATTATAATGGAGTGGACGATCTCAACTACGATCCATTGGACCATATTCCTCCTGTAGAAGTTCTACACGAGAGAACTAGCGACCTTGTGGAGTTCATTGGACGCCATCATCAAATAAGGGACAAGGGAACTCATTCTCAACTCCAAGCAGATTAAATTGAACACCACTGGCAAATTTATAGCCAATCATAGTAACTTTTGGTTTGATTCGAATTCATTTATGTACTATGTTCTATAATTTGGAATCCTAGTAGTCCATTTAGTCGGTTCTCCTGTTTGTTCTTTGCAATTTACAATCTGACTATTGCAATATCTCTTATGCAGTTCTTGTTTGCAAATAACAGCCAGCACTCTCACCATAAAAGGGACAATTCCATGGTCTGAAATAACTAATCTAACAGCAAGAATAATATACTTTTCCACAAATAAGGCAAACCATGGAAATACGATCATACAAAATATGCCAAAAAGAGGTTCTTGTACTTGTGTTCCCCATACATACATATACTTCCACTTGTCAAACCACAAAATGGATAAAGCCCACAGTTTGCCATTCAAGGCTTCCTTACAATTCACAAAATAGACTTCCTAATATAGTTTTAAACATCAAAATGTAGCAACTGATATACAGCTATAACTTTGAAGACTTCAAAAAGTGAGAAGTAGCTATACATTTGCAGCACTCAAAACAAGTTTTTGGTACCCCAACAAACAGATTACTTAGCCCTTCTTTTTTCAAGGATTTCCATTTGCTTATGCTTATAGAATTCTTGTTGCCCTTCCGACAAGCCATTGAGATCCATCATCATTACTCTCTCATCCTCTTTGAACTGATCCATTTCAAGCCTTTCTCTCTTAATACGAATTTTCTCTTGCTCTTGATCATGAGTTTTTTGAAGGCTTTCTTTCTTAATACGAATTTTCTCTTGCTCTTGATCATGAATTTTTGCAAGCACCTCCAATTTCTTGTCAACCAACATTTTTTTCCCTTCTTTTATCTCATCCAAAGCCCCAGAAATTAGAGTCAAACTTGCAATCTGATCCTTTTGTTTCTTCACATGCACCTTTTTGGCTTTTGATCCTATTGGTCGCTCTAAGTCCACAACATTTTCTGTTGGTTCCTCCAAGTCCACAACACTATCCATTGCAACATTGTCGTCCTCTAGATTTACCATATATGGGGTAGAAGGACAAGATGCTACCCCTTTTCTTGGCCTTTTCAATTGATTTCTCCTGTCACACTCTAAGAACCATTTTGGTTGGTTCTTCAATATAACTCAGCAGTGTTCAAACAGGAATGCACTGCCATTGAATTGTTTGAACATATCTTTTGTATTTTGAATCTAAAAATAATACAGTCAATAGTAGTCGATAAGTTGCAAAGAAACGATAAATGCAAAATTGAAAAAAGGTTATAACTAGTACCTTGTTGTCCTCGTTTATGCCACTTTGATTCAGTGACAAAACCTTCAAATAGCAGTTGCAAAACTTGTTTGTGCAGATTTGAATTGTAGACCAGCGATTCTGTAAAGAAACAATGGTACGGTTGGTACCATTTGGCTTGTTCTCCTCGATGAATTCCTTCACTCGTTGCCAAAATGTAGTTTTTTTTTTGGTTATTGCCTTGCACTGGATCCATGCTAATATTAAGCCACGCTGACACAAGCATTTTGTCCTCTTCCATAGTGAAATTGGCACCACGTGGTGGTTTCTTAGAAGATCCCATTGCAGCAGTAAATTCAGTTTCATGGGTAAGGACTTGAGCATTTGGGTTGAAATATTGTGATTCCATCGCAAACTGGTCTTCATTGCAATCCGATTGCATAAGACTGGTGAAGTACCCATCATTCCCCAGCTCCAACGGATCCATCCCTACAATATAACTATATGGGTTCAACTACTCTCATTGCCAATAAGTTCAATAAGCCAATGAAAAAACTAAGAACTTTATGCTTTCTACGATGTACTTCCGTTGTCATTCCTAGTTTCTTATCACCACATGAATTGCAGCAACAAAGTGGAGAGAAAGCTCAAGTGGGCAACATGTTGATTATGACCAACGTCCTGATATGTTCAGGTGTACTATTACTTGAGCTCCTGGTCATGGCTTTGCAAATTTTACTCTTCTTCAATCATCTATACACATTTATTGCATTTACAGAGGAACTGTTCGATATGCTAGTGCTCATGCTCACTTGGGTAGAACTACCAGTAGAAGAGATGATCTAGAATCTCTTGCATATACACTCATTCTAGTCCTGTGTATGGGGATTAGCTAAAAACAAATTCTTTCTATAATCTAGTGCACTGACTCGTACCCAATTTCAGCTTCACTTGACTTCTTTCTACATGAATCAGTGACCCTTTTGAATTTAGTTCAGATTCGGGCATGGATATATCTATGCAAATAGTCCAGCAAACTACTATCTCAGAGAATGCTCGCACGGATTACAGAATAATGTAATGGGAAAAAAAACAAATTTACCTTCATATGTATCTAGAAAACAAGGAATCAATATTTCTGATCTCATTTTGTAACTTTATCAAACAGTTGGTGAGCTATTTTCTCCAACAATTGGTTCATATACATGACTCCTAATAAAAGCTTCATCCTTATCCATGGAAAAATTTAGCAGGTATTTATGCATAACAATTAAGGAGGAGAGTGTCCCCACTCATCTCTTAGTTCTAAGTTTGGTTCATATAGAGGTTGACGTTTTTTTTTTTAATCAAAATGCAGATTTCATGCTGATTCTTAGCAAATTTCGAGCCCTAACAAAATAATCATGGATATTACCCTGATTTATGTACCAAACTCATACAAAAAAACAATAAAAAGTTAGGGATTAATACCTGTTTAGTAGCAGATAGCTGTAGGGATGGGGGGAACCAGGGATGAGAGGAAACCAGCTATATATAAAGCACAGGGAGAGAAGATGGAGCGGGAGATGCAAGCGCTGGAGAAGAGAATGGCGGGAGAAGAGAAGGGCGGGAGAAGAAATTGATAAAATATTGAATTGCTGGTGAACAGGGCTTCGGTAGAAGTAGCGTACGACTGTTCATGGAGGAACTCTACCGAGGCAGGTAGCGAAGCTGCTGCAGCTCCCATTCTCAGCTTTTCTTCTCCATTCCACCGAAGAAGAGGGGAGTAGCGTAGCTGCTGCTCTTGCTCTAAGAGCAACAACAGCAGGTAGCCTAAAAATTTGGCCAAAATACCTTGTGTACAGTACATATAGCTACCCTGTCACCATCAACACTCCAACAATCTATCCATTTTACCTTACCTCTCATTAAAATATTGTTTTTCGTTTTTTTAAATAAATAGATATATATATATATATATATATATATATATATATATATATATATATATATATATATATATATATATATATATATATATATATATATATAGGAGATGTTCTCCTAAGGGATCCCTTATTTAAATTTGGTGCGGACCTCACCTTTCCGGATCAAATTTTGATGATCTGAACCGCTCAATGTTTTTAAAATGCGTTTTTAAGGGCCTACGCGAAGATTTGGCAAAAAAAAATACCCGGAAGGGCTTGATCCAAACAGTTTTCGGTAAAACTGTACATATGTACAGTTTTACCGAAAACTGTTTGGATCAAGCCCTTCCGGGTATTTTTTTTTTTTGAAGATTTCTTGCGTAGACCTTGGAAAACGCATTTTAAAAACATTGAGCGGTTTGGATCGTCAAAATTTGATCCAGAAAGTTGAAAAAATGCTAGGTCCGCACCAAATTTTTAATAAGGGATCCCTTAGGAGCGGCTTCCTATATAAATACAGAGATATATGTGTACAGTTTTACCGAAAACTGTTTGGATCAAGCCCTTCCGGGTATTTTTTTTTGAAGATTTCTCGCGTGGACCTTGGAAAATGCATTTTAAAAACATTGAGCGGTTCGGATCGTCAAAATTTGATCCGGAAAGTTGAAAAAATGCTAGGTCCGCACCAAATTTTTAGTAAGGGATCCCTTAGGAGACCGGCTTCCTATATATATACAGAGATATATGTATGTATATGCACAAATCGGCCATCGCCTCCATACCCATCGTCGTCGCCGTCGTTCGAATCCCAGATCCGGCGAGCCTCTCACGCTGTCGCCACCTCCTCCGCTTACCTCCTCCGCGGTCCCCGTCGCTACCTCCTCCGCCGTCGCAGTACAACCAACGATTTTGTGATCGCCGCGGTTGCCGTCGATTTCAGTACAAACAACTTTAGATCTGTTCAACCAGCGCTACCTCCTCCGCGGTCGCCGTCGATGTTCGCCTTCGCCGTCGATCGAAATCCGTGGCTGCCGTCGTTCATCGTTCTTCACCGATTGGAACCTCCATCGCCTAGCACTGCGCTCGTCTTTAGCGGTAGAGAGAGAGAGAGAGAGAGAGAGAGAGAGAGAGAGAGAGAGAGAGAGAATAATAAACAAATCAGTTGCTGGTGAACAATGTTTGTCTAAAAATAGACAAGCACTGTAG
This sequence comes from Vaccinium darrowii, assembly GCA_020921065.1. Taxonomy (NCBI): domain Eukaryota; kingdom Viridiplantae; phylum Streptophyta; class Magnoliopsida; order Ericales; family Ericaceae; genus Vaccinium; species Vaccinium darrowii. The sequence goes on from CM037154.1 coordinate 24,423,601, forward strand.
CAAATATAGAGAAAATGTAGAATAGCTAGGGTAATAGGCAAGCTGCTGCACCACCCATTTTCTTCATTCTCTTGTCTATTTTGCCCAAATAGCTATTTTACACTAGCTGCTGTTGTTGCTCTATTATTAGTTAATTTTTTTCCCTCTATTTTCGATCTGATTAAGAACACCCATGGCTATGGCCAAATACCAAGTGGATTTCGACTGGATTGTGCCAATTTGAGACCCAAATCAATTAGATGACTTTTCTCCCAATTTGGCATTTACTCTCTCATCTCAGTTTTTCAAAATAAAACTGAAGGAATATTCTCGAGATCTGTTCATTGTTGTGTTATAATACCGAAGCAAATTAATTTCTCTCTTTACCGGGATGTTTTTCTTGTTTATGTACAGTGGACCTTATGAAAATCACGAGTTCAAAGCCAGTGAAAACAGAAACTAGTAGCAGAGTAGGGTTTTGGGGGGTGGGGCTGGTCCCCCCCTCCTTCCTTTATCGATCCATCTCACTTGTGTGTCCATTTCTTCTCCTCCCCTTGTTTTCTCTTCATATTTACCCTTTTGAACCTTGGTGGTTCGGCTCCCATGGCAATTTCCAGCGTGTTGGCTAGCTTTTCTTGGTTTAGATCGGCAAGTTGAAGATGGGGGGTGGAGGTGCGACATGTGGTGGTGGACTAGCAAGGAGGAGGTGCGACAGGTGGTGGCTGGTGGTGGTGGACTAGTAAGGAGGAGGTCGAGAAGGGGTTTTCTTTTGCTTCGGCTTTGTTTGGTGCTCTCCCTGTCAGTTTCCCTGTCGGCTTTGTTTGGTGCTCTCCCAGTTCGGTGTCTTGTTACCGATCTAGTGATACCAGATTTGGTGGGTGATGGTGGTGGGTTAATAAATTTCTTATTTTTAGGCTACATTTTTGTCTATTTGGTACAATCCTGTATTTCATGATGAAATCTGTATTGCCCTCGGGCATTTATATGAATAGAATTGACTCCTTTTAAAAAAATAAAAAAAAAAACCAGTGAAATTCTGGAGCTCAAATCCAGTGAATTTCACGAGGTCAAATCTAGTGAAATTCATGAACTCAAAGCCAGTGAGAAACACGAGCTCAAAGTCAGGAAAATTCACGAGCTCAAACCCAATGAAATTCACGAGATCAAACCCAATGAAATTTCATGAGCTTAAACCCATTGAAATTTCACGAGCTAAATTTTGCCGGCTCGAAAGTCGTGAAATTTTGCTGGTGAGAAAAGTTGTCGGCCAGAAGTGGATGTTGGGTGGAGGTAATTTGACCCTATTAGACTTGTATGTAATTAAAATAAGCAACTCTCCATTAGAATTAAAAAGTCCAAATCTAGATTTAGACGAAATTAAAGAATCCTATTTTTTTTTATTTTGTTTCTACACAACGATTTTCAAAACTCCACAATTTTATTTTTCAAGAAAATAAAAGTATTTTGTTAAAATTGACTGCGAAAAAAAAAATTGTTAGAATCTTTTGGTTGAGGGTTTTGAGAAGAATATTTTGAGAAATATTTTTGAGATAGTGTTTGGATGAGTTTTTGGAAAAAGTAATAATTAGAGAGAGGTGTAATAATTAGAGAGAGATAGAGAGAGAAATGAGAATAATGATTGGAGAGAGGGGTATGAGTAGAGAGAGAAATCTGATTAATGATTGGAGAGATGAGAGATGGGGAGAGAATCTTTTTGGAAAATTTTTTAGAAATGTGAAGTGAACAAAGTGATCTTTCTCTATTTACCAAAAAAAGAGTGATCTTTCTCTTTCTATTTGAAGATTTTTTTTAAGCTTCACAATTTGATTTGATTACTTTTGACTTTTTCTAATCTCAACTGGAATGAAATTTTAATTGGGTTTTGCCATTCATGGACTTCTAAATTTTATCTTATTAAGACTTTTAAAATTCTTTCCATCAAAATATTCCTCTTTGTTTCAGTATCGCGCAAATAATACGGATTGATATCACCATGTTGATCATCACCCTCAAGAATGAACTGCGATTATCCAAACCTTGGACACATGTGATGGGGGTGTTTGGGCACCTCTTTTTCACATTTTTGGATTCTCTTTTTTCACATTATGAGTGTTTGGCAAGTGAAAGCCATAACATGTTTTTCCAAAATGAGTTGAAATTATCGATTTAGATATGAGAAGTTAAAAGTAGGTTGGGAGCGGGAGGAGCTTTTTGACTTGTCATTTTCTACTTTTCCCATTTTGATTAACAAAAAGACCTACAAAATGTATTATGCACATATCTTCCAAACACTACTCCTTTTGCAAAATGAATTCAACACATTTCTCTCAAACACTCTTACCAAGTCCAAAATACATTCCGACCATAATTCAAAAAGTTAAAAAGCCAAAAAGTGAATGAAAAGCTGAAAATGGAACTCTCAAACACTCCCATAAAACATGAAGAATCCGCCATCATAGAAACGGAAAGAGAGGAAGGGCGCTATGCAGCGCGCTATGCGTCAAAACGATCCATTTTTTCCGTTGGCACCAAAAACTGCTGTGCAGCATGCTATGCATCAAAACGACGCAGTTTTGACGCATTTTTTGGTCCCCAAATTCGGCTGGGAAGGGCTCCGTTTGGACGCCTAACAATCCATTTTTTCCTTTGGCACCAAAAACTGCTAGAACCCTAACCCACGACTACTTTTCCCCCATTTTCCCTCCCAATTTTTTCTCCTCTCCTGCCCACAATCCACCACTGCTGAAGGCAAATCGGCTTCGTCCATCAACTATTTATTAAGAAGCCTTAATCATTACTTACGTAAACTGATTCAAATGCTATGTTGACATTAAATCATAGAACAACATCTATAACTGATTTCATCTTAATTATTACCTACGTTATAAGACTATAAATTTTAGTAACAATATAAAAAAGTTCCGGCAACAATACTACAAAAGGAATCCGTTCCAATGCAGCCGATTTTGCAATTTGGATGCTTGAAAATTCCAAAAAACCTGTTACAAATCGAAGGAAGATGGTAGAAAAAGTTAAAGGATGTAGATTCCGTGGGCTGTTAATGTTGGAAGAGAACTCCATGGGAAGGTTGGTGCTAAGACTTGTTCCTTTTGTGACCATGTCCCATTTTTTTTTTTTTGTTCTTTTTGCAACTTCCAACTATGAACACAAGGAATGAACACAAACAAGTTTTTCATTTCTTCCAAACGAGTTTTTTTATTTTATTTCAAACATAAGAAATTTTGAGCCTCACAGAACATGAACAAGTTTTTTTTTTTTGTTCTTCCAACTATATAAACATAAGATCGACTATTATAATCGTATAATTTTCTAGTCCACTAAAATTCTTTCATAAAAAAGCACACTCGCTTCTGCAGCAAGAACACTCTAAGACAAGGACTTGCGAATCATATATATATAAATAAATAAAAAACCATTGTACAACATCGGACCCTGCTATGATCTCCATCATTTTTTTATCTCACTTTTTAGCAAAGACTGTAATGACCACTTCGAACAGAAACATGAACAATTACGAAATGCCGGACAACCACTCAAGATAGACATGAAGAAATACAGAAACATGAAGAAGTATTCAAGAGAAAACCAAAACAACTTTGGATCCGATCCAAACATCCAAAACAAATACCAAATGCAGTGGCGGGTACCCAAAAGTATTCAAAAAATAACCAAGTCAAGAAACTTAAACATCCCTAAAACAAGTTTGCATGCTACCGAAAAGGTATTTCAAAAAAGAATGTCTAATGGTAAATCCTTGCACATTCAAGTTAATATGGATTGATCGCTCCATGGGAATGTGGACTGACCAAAGCTTCAGAAACTCCTCATCATCGAACATTGGCTCAGCCTCCATGGGAATGTGGATTGATCGCCCAAATGCCATCTAATTTAAAAAATCGCCAATTGTATAAAATGTAAGATTTTAACCTACCAATTGGAACCAAACAATAATTGAAAGTTAAGTATAGTAAAGACCTCTGAAACTTGTGTACTGCAAGATGCTTGACTTTGCAAATGCGCCATTAGTGGATAATATGGTGTTTCGCAATCCTATTATCAAAGTAACATATTATAAGGTAACATGCCATTGTTTCTTTCAAATATATGGACATAACAAATATTAACATTGTACCGTTGGTTGGGTTGAACATGGATTTTGAAAAATTATCTCGAAGTCGGCTCCTTCAAGGCCCTAAGAAAATTGTGAAACCTTTGTAAGTATATTACACGAGCTAAAGACTACGAAAGTATATTGCTTAAAGTAAAGACTAACAAAATTGATATGTAATTATAAAAACATGAAATTAATACCTAACTAAAGCGAGATCTTGGAACATTTTTTCCCCTCTTCGTAACCTTCTCATGCCAAGCCTTTTGTCTTCTAGCACCCTTGATTCCACGGTTAGTCACTTTCTTTTTCAAGCCCTTTGCTTTTTTTACCTTAGGATCGATCAAATCTAATCCCATGTCAATGTCGGGAGACTTGGGACCACTACTTGAAGCACCAAAGCCATGTTTGGAAAGAAATATATTGTCTACTTGTGCACACAAAAGCGTCATAGTATCATCCACCAACTTATATGCTTCATCGTCTTCGGATGCCCGAGCCACTAATGTCACCGCTTTAGGACAAAGATGTCTATACCATGCCGATATTACCAACTTCCGATCATTCTCCTCCACCATAACTTCTTTTCCCTTGGATGAACAATTCTTTGCACCTAGCCTTCATCGGCCTAATATGTATTTCTCGGGTATTTCCATGACATTCATTTGCGATAGCACTTTGATTGCATGACCACATAGAATTCCAAAGCTCTCAAATTTTCGACAACTACAACTAACTTCCGTAAGAGTTTTAACTCCTAATGCATTAAGTTCCACCCTACCCAACACTTTATACTCTCTTTCTTGTACATACCTTTGAACCATAAATCCAATTTCATCTAATAACTCCCAAGTTTCTATCACTTTGCAACCAAGAGAAATGTCAAACTGTTTGTGGAACAAGTCAAAGAGATGAGGAGTGTAAAATTTTGCAGCATGAAGTAACATCGGACAATTACGAAAGTTTATTTTAACCATCTTTTCTCTAGAGTCAAATTTCGCTTGTATTTCTTTGTACCGCTTCTCCAAAACAACTTGATCAAAAAATGTAAAAAAATAGACCAGGGTTATTGTCACACTTTAAGTGTCTCTTTATTTGGGCATTCAAGCTCTCACTAAGTTGAATGCTTCTCATCCCCGCATTGAAAGACCACTTCATGTGCACATGGATCCACTTTTCTTGAAGCTCCCAAGTTTTAATCACCCAAGCATTATTCTCCAACTTATAATTCTTGACCAAAGTTGTCCAAACTTCAATTAATTCTGATTTCTGTTCATAACCATACATACAAGCATTGAAATCATTAATAAAAGAGGAAAAATTCTCACCCAAGTAGCCTAAGTGCTTCATTGCATTTTGATTGAGGTGGAAAGTACACAATCCATGTTTCACATCCGGCATCACTTCAGATAATGCGTTAGCCGTTGCTTGATCTTGATCTGTGAAAAAGGTGAGAGGCTTCTTCCCCGACATTAATTGCTTCCAAAAAAGTTTTGAATAGCCACACAAATGATGGGGTCGTTTCATCATACATCAATGTTACACCAAAAATCACTGTCATACGATGATGGATAAAACCGGTAAAAAGAGCCAATGGCCGACATTCTTTATTAGTTCGAAAAGTCGTGTCAAATGACAATGTATCCCCGAAAAGCTCATAATCTATAATCATCTGATGGTCAGGCCAGAAAATATTGGTAATCATCTCATCTATATCCAATTGCATAGTGTGAAAGAAGTAAGGATTATCCATGGCATTTTTCTGAAAATAATTGAACAACATCCTTGCTTCACCATATTGCAAATCTCTCTCTCTCTTCTAGAACGCAAATGAGTTTTAAGATCCTCTCGCATGAACCCAACAAATTCCTTCCCTCCTGATTGGGCAGTAATGAGATCATGTGACAACTTAAGACGTAAGCCAGTAGTCTCGGCAATTTCAGCATTTATAGCTTGGGACTCACACAAACCCCTTTGAGTTCTCATCATATGAACAGTGTCAGGAGTATGCAAATCATGATTGTGGGTGTCATCAAACTTTGTCACACTCCATTTTAATGATGCCCTGTCAAGCGATATGTACATCAATGCCCCGCAATTAGTTCTTGTCTCCCTTTTAGTTAGTGCTTTCGTGAGACTCCGTTTATCTTTTACTCCTTCCTTACTACAAACTAGGGGTGAGCAGAAAACCCGTTAAACCGTGAATCCAATCCAAACCATTCCAGACCGATTGGTTTGGTTCAGATTTTTAGTAGCGTGGTTTGGTCCGGGTTTAAAAAAATTAGAATCCGTAGTCAATGGTTTGGTTTGTGGATTTACGTTCATGGTCCCGACTCCAATCCGATCCGAACCATTTTTTATTATTATTGTTGTTGTTGTTGTTGTTGTTGTTGTTATTATTATTATTATTATTATTATTATTATTATTATTATTATTATTATTATTATTATTATTCAACTAACTTCCTGTGGACGGTGAGATCCACGCGGCTTGCTCTTAGGTTCGGATCTGAAAACGAAAAAAATGTGAGTCGCCACCCGGGGTTTAAATTTGGAGAATGTTTGGTACCCAAGAAACCGTTTTAAGAATAATTGTTGACTCTCATGCCGTTTTGGAAAAAGGGTTTGATCTGCGGAAAGATTCTTTTTGGATTCGGAAGCCAGGTTACGCGTGGGGAAGGTTTTATTGAAAAGCACCCCGCTCGCCCGGGAGATTCCCGGTCTCTACTAAATAATTTGTGGAATTTTTATAGAAAACATTTTATTAAAAACTTTGACAATGAATCAAGCAAATAAAGAAACAAATTAAAACCATAACAGAAATAAAATTTAAACAAAGAGGACTAAATAGTAATAACAATAAAATAAAGGGCGAAAAAGTGTAATAAGAGAAAAAATTACAAAGAAATCAGAAAAACAGAGTACGGACAGAGGAAAAACAGAGGAAAATTTTTTGATTTAAACAGGAGCCGCGCGGCTCCTACACAGGAGCCGTGCGGCCTATGCTACAAGCCGCGCGGCTTGTGTGCAACCCATTTTCAAAAATTTTATTTTAGGACCAGTGGGTCCAAAACCCGTTCAAAATTTGATTTTCTTCTTCGAATCTACTTCCAAATAAGTTGTTTTTGTTTGTAAACAAGTTATTGAAGTGAAATTTATTTCCGGTACGGATCGTACCGTGCGTCTATCGAGAAAAATCGCCCGGTGCGGTTCCGAAAAGCCGGTTTTTGTTTTGAAAACGGTTTACCGAGTCAATATACGGTTGTTGAAACCGTTATTGACTCGGGGATGCCCTCGGAAAGCCACGATTTGAAAGTCGAAACTCGGAAACGATTTTATACCTTTCTGGAACTCGAAACAGAGGTTGAAAACTTCGGATTTTTCGGGTTCGAACTTGTGGGATCGAGATTTGGTATGAACGGAAATGATATAGAGGGATTGAGATGGAATGGAAGATGTGAAGTTTCGGGGAGTTTACCGGCGGTTTTGAACGAAAGTTTTTCCGGAAAATTGGACGAAAATTCTCTCGGAGTATGATTTTCGGTCTGTCTCTTGAGAGGAAGAGTATGCCTTCATTTATAGCCGGATTTGAGGGAATAAAAATGATGATATTCGGCGGCGGTTGGATGATGATATTCCTGAACGTCTGGTTTGTCAGGAATATTGCAGAAGATAACAATATTAGTCGTGCGGCTCCCAGGGGAAGCCGTGCGGCTTGCATAGGGGAGCCGCGCGGCTTGCGTGAAGAAGGGGGAACCGTACGGCCTGTAACAGTAGCCGCACGGCTTGTGTGGCTAGGTTTCCAATTTTCCTGGACAAGTTCCAAGCCAGTTTAATCGTTCATTCGTCATCGGACATGCACGGGTATCCAAAAATTGGGGTGTCTACAGTTGCCCCTCTTTGGCGGGACTTGGTCATCATTCTGAGATGCAAGTCACGTCAAAGATATAGACGTCCCAATTTTGGACGCCCCAAATACAAGAAAGAAAAACATGATTCAAAAGCATGGTCGAGCAAAGAGCTTCCTACGTACCCTGTTTGTAGGGATCAGACCGATCATAGTTCAGGGCTAACAAATTTAACAAATACCACAGAGGGATTTTGGAAAAACTTGGATCGCCTGTTGAAGACGTCAAATGATTTCTGCGCAATTACCAATACCATGACGAACTTTGAAATGATTTTTAGAAAATCAGAATAGTACCTGATGGATTTAAAAACAATGATTTTTAGAAAATCAGAATAATACCTGACGGATTTTTAAAACAATGATTTTTACAAAATTAATTAGTACCTGACGGATTTTTAAAAATGACAATGATTTTTAGAAAATCATAATAATACCTGACGGATTTTTAAAACAATGATTTTTACAAAATTAATTAGTACCTGACGGATTTTTTTAAAATGACAATGATTTTTAGAAAATCAGAATAATACCTGACGGATTTTTTTTAAACAATGATTTTTAGAAAATCATAATAATACCTGACGGATTTTTAAAACAATGATTTTTACAAAATTAATTAGTACCTGACGGATTTTTTAAAAATGACAATGATTTTTGGAAAACCAGAATAATACCTGACGGATTTTTAAAACAATGATTTTTAGAAAATCATAATAATACCTGACGGATTTTTAAAACAATGATTTTTACAAAATTAATTAGTACCTGACGGATTTTTAAAAATGACAATGATTTTTAGAAAATCATAATAATACCTGACGGATTTTTAAAACAATGATTTTTACAAAATTAATTAGTACCTGGCGGATTTTTTAAAAATGACAATGATTTTTAGAAAATCAGAATAATACCTGACGGATTTTTAAAACAATGATTTTTAGAAAATCATAATAATACCTGATGCATTTTTAAAACAATGATTTTTACAAAATTAATTAGTACCTGACGGATTTTTAAAAATGACAATGATTTTTAGAAAATCAGAATAATACCTGACGGATTTTTTTTAAAACAATGATTTTTAGAAAATCATAATAATACCTGACGGATTTTTAAAACAATGATTTTTACAAAATTAATTAGTACCTGACGGATTTTTAAAAATGACAATGATTTTTAGAAAATCTAACGGATTTTTAAAAAAATGATTTTTACAAAATTAATTAGTACCTGACGGATTTTTAAAAATGACAATGATTTTTAGAAAATCAGAATAATACCTGACGGATTTTTTTTTTAAAACAATGATTTTTAGAAAATCATAATAATACCTGACGGATTTTTAAAACAATGATTTTTACAAAATTAATTAGTACCTGGCGGATTTTTTAAAAATGACAATGATTTTTAGAAAATCAGAATAATACCTGACGGATTTTTAAAACAATGATTTTTAGAAAATCATAAAAATACCTGATGGATTTTTAAAACAATGATTTTTACAAAATTAATTAGTACCTGACGGATTTTTAAAAATGACAATGATTTTTAGAAAATCAGAATAATACCTGACGGATTTTTTTTAAAACAATGATTTTTAGAAAATCATAATAATACCTGACGGATTTTTAAAACAATGATTTTTACAAAATTAATTAGTACCTGACGGATTTTTTAAAAATGACAATGATTTTTAGAAAATCAGAATAATACCTGACGGATTTTTAAAACAATGATTTTTAGAAAATCATAATAATACCTGACGGATTTTTAAAACAATGATTTTTACAAAATTAATTAGTACCTGACGGATTTTTAAAAATGACAATGATTTTTAGAAAATCAGAATAATACCTGACGGATTTTTAAAACAATGATTTTTAGAAAATCAATTAGTACCTGACGGATTTTTAAAAAATGACAATGATTTTTAGAAAATCAATTTTGTGCCGTTGAGGGTTTTTAAAACGCGGGAGATTTGAAAAAGTTGTAATTAGGATGCGATGGGGCTAATTTTGAAAGTGTGACTGAACCCGGGGGGTAGGTGTGATTTCGAAATAAACCTGTTAAAAGAGGGAGGCCGTGTGGTTCATCCATTGAAGCCGCACGGTATAGAATACGAGCCGCACGGCTCCTATTTTCTTCAAAATTGATTTTTGTTTCTGGTAATCGCCTCATATTCCGAGTATTACTCTTTCTCATTCAAAATCCCCACTCCGTTACCTTCATAGAGAGCCGATCCAACATTCCTTCTCTTGCTTTGTTGATTTTTCTCCCGAAAATCCCAAAACTCTAAACCAAAACTTGGGTCCTTCGGCTATGGCGAGTTCCGGTGATCCAAGGGCTTCTCCCGACGAGCAAGGGGTTGATTCTGGTGAACCACAAGCGAGTACTCTTTCTTCGAGTGACCGTACATCGCCACCGGCGACGGAGGAGAGCCAGAGGGCGGCGGATCTGACCGTGGGTGATCTAGTTACGATTGTTCCGAGTGAGGCTGACTCATCCGTGGGTATTCCTACTGATGTCGAGCAAAATCTAGTATTGGCTGGTGATGAGGGGGCCCGTGCGGCTGAGGGACCTCGAGAAGGAGAAGGCCGTGCGGCTGGCGACGAGCGCCGCACGGCTGGCGTCGGTGGTGTTTTGCCGGTAGGGTCATCAAAGGATGTTCCGGTTCAGACCCTTGAGGAGGGCAATGGTAGTGGTGTTCCTGACCCTGACAGTACAAGGGTCGACCAGGTTGAGTCGCATGACGACATTGGTGGTGATCAGATTCTTGCCGTTGCTCGGGTAAGTATCCCGTTTACTCAAAGTGCTTTGATACCTATGAATTTAGATTTGAATGTCTCTATATCTGAAATTGAGATGACGGTGGGCGGTGTGGATTGCTTGGTTGATCAGAGGGTTGTTGAGGGTGCTGTAGTTGGGGAGGTTGAGGTCCCTCAGGAGGTTATGAGTGCGGTGCTAGGTGGCGATACGCCAGTTGGCGGAGACTTGCCCCCGACTAGTGTTCCAGAGACTGTTACTGAGCTCGGGGATGTAGAGATGGAGGATTTAGGTGTGACAGACGATAGTGGTGGTGAGGATGGAGATGGTGGTGAGTTGCAGAGAGAGAGTATTTGCACTGAGGAGGCACACGTTGAGAGAGTAGGGACTGCGAGAGTAGAGACTGAGAGAGTACAGGCTGAGAGGATGGCCCCTGTTATACCCGTTGCCCTGTTTTCAGAAGCTTGACTCGGGTACTTGGTACCGGTATGGCTGTAGAGGAGAGTGCTGATACTGAGGAGCCTTCTGACCCAATTTTGTTTCCTTCGCGGGTTGGTTCTTCATGAGCTCCGGGAGCTACCTTAGGAGATACTTTGGAGGCGGCCACTGACGAGTCTTTAGCTAGGAGTGTGCAGGACTTTCCTGAGCTGGAGAGTGTATTGGTTGGTCAAACCCCACCGGCGGTTGTCCAGGACGCCGAGAGAGAGAGGAGAGACAAGCAGAGGAGGTGGTCCACCCGACCATTGTTGAAGAGGTTCGACAGGCTCTGAGGGACAGGCCACCTTTCACTCCTGAGACTTACGAGTTTCGGCTTCACTTCATCATATCGCTGGGGTGTGAGACTTATGAGCCGTGGTTACCATTTTACCCTGAGGACCAGGTTCTTTGGGACTCGGCGACACACATGTCAAACAGGACTCTGGTATGTACTTGAACTTGAATTTGAATTTGTTTCCTTCTGATTTTGCTCTCTGTTTATTGCAATTCCCATTTGCTTGTACTGATTGAGTGAGTTTGTGCTTGAAACAGGTGAACAGGGGACTGTTTGCATACGGTGGTTCTTCAGATTGCTTGGAGCAGTATGGCATGTTGCCTGAGAGAGTGAGGTGGTTTGTGGATGCCTCAGGTTTTACTCCGTTTATCCGAACTTTGATGGAGACTCGGGGGAACAGATAGCTGGTGAGAGCTCTGGTGGAGCGTTGGTGGGACACCACCAACAGTTTTCACTTCAGGTTTGGTGAGATGATGATCACTCCACTGGACTTTGCAGCGACTACAGGTTTGAGAGTTGGAGGAGATCTGATCCCTTTCGACTCGGGTTTGTACTTAGACAGAGCAGCGATTCGGCACTATTTGGGGAGAGAGATGGGGGACGAGCCGATGGTGAGATGCGACCACTTGCCAGTCCTTTGGGACCATGTGCCTGAGACTGATCTGGAGGCACGTCAGATGGCCAGAGCCTACTTGTTATATATGTTCGGACAGTCTTTGTTTCCGAACCGTCGGCACACGGTTCACTTAGGTTGGTTGCCTGCTTTAGGAGAGCTGGAGATGGCTGGGCGGTTTGACTGGGGTGGCTCTGCCTTGTGCTCACTTTACTGTTTCCTGGGTTCAGTAGTTCGCGATGCGGCGAACACTATTGCTGACTACTGGAGGATACTGGAGGTAAAACACCGCATATCCTTGCTTCATATACTTTGCAATGTATTTGGTTGTTTCTGCTTCTTTTGCTGATGAGTTTCTTTGAAAATGCAGATATGGGCTTACGAGGTGTTCGGAGTACCAGGCCCAAAGAATTCTTACCACGATGACCGAATGCTCCCGCGCGCGATGAGGTGGGGAAAAGCGTCCCTAGGAAAGCAAGCAGAGAACAGGGATTTGAGGTTCTGTCGCCTCTTCTTTGACCGGTCTATGGGTGAGACGGTATGACATCACAAACTTTCTGAGATTTTATTTCAAACCTTTCTGTTGGTTTTCCAAGAATAACCCAAAGTTGCTTGCAGGTGCACTAGGATGTGTGGGACAAGCTGGATCGTCCTTACTTGGCCAGGAGCCAAACAGTGACACGGGGGCGTATACTGCTGGAGTCCCCTTTCGGTTGGCAGTGGTATTTGGGAGACAGAGTGGCACGTCAGTCCTGGTGGTTGGGCCACTTTAGAGTACCTGCTTCACTTCCACCGCGTGTTTTGCGTACGCACGAGTATACCCTGGCTGAGATAGAGACGTTCACTGTGCTGGACACGTCCTGGACTTTTCACCCTTCTGTGGCTTACAACCACTACGTGACGACCACGCTCGCCCATGACTTGCGCATGGAGGCTCGGTTGGCTGGGCCTGTTCCAGCGGCGGATGCGGCTTTACCTGTGGCGAGGAGAGAGATAGAGGTGATGATGGCTGGCGGGGTTATGGGAGTGATAGATGCTCCCCGGGTGACTGATCCGGTGGTGTTGACAGCGAGAGAGGTAACCTGAAATGACAAAAATGGCAATAGTCAGTCTTCCATTTCAAATTTGAATTTCTTACTCCGTTACCTGCTAATGCTTTTTGTTTCTTTTTTGCAGTTTCCTGTTGAGTGGGTCACGTCTCAGGTTGAGCTGGTACATGACTTAGAGGCCTTGGTTCGTCGCCTTATGATAGGCAATATACCAGAGGTGCGACCCAGAGCAGAGCCTGGCATTGTACCATAGGTTGGTGATGACGACGGTGGTGATGGCGGAGCTGGTGGTGGACGCAGAGGTGGCGGTACCCGTAGAGGTGGGCGTGGTTCAGGAGGGAGAGCGAGAGGTGAGCGCAGAGGTGGCAGTGTTGGAGCTGGTAGTCGTGGGGCCAGTGGTAGTCGTGGCGCCGGTGGTGGGTCTGGGAGTCGCCGTAGGCCGCGACGTGACCGTTCTGCAGGCAGTGAGATAGACCAGTCTGGGCGTCGCCAGAGGCCGAGGCGGGGTAGTTCAGCTGGCAGCGAGGCAGACCAGGTATGCTTTGTGTTGTGGCTTTTGAGACTTGAATGCTTGAACTGTTTGTTAATGAACTTTCTCCTTGTGCAGGATGTGCTTCCTTCTCCGCCGTGTCGTCCCAGGCCTCTGATGAAGAATGCCGGTGGTGGTCCAGTGCGTGCTCAGCCTTCAGTCCCAGTTTCTGGTAGGACTCTACGGAGTAGTCGCTCTTCGGTGGAGGGACCTGGGAGTTGGCGCCTGCGGGTAGGAGATTCAGAGGGTAGCAGCGACCATGATGAGGATCATACTGAGAGCGATCACCCGAGTTCTTCTGACGAGTAGCAGTACCTAACAGTTTATATCTTAGGAGATAGATTTTATTTAGGACGGGCCTGCGTGCTCAGTTTTTGGTTTGGGCGCCTGTTTGCCCTTTCACTTTTTTGCTTTTTATTCATGGATACGGCCTGCGTGCCGAGTTAGCTGTAGATGTTGGGTCTGTTTGCCCCGGGATGGATACGCTTTTACTTATTATGATGCATATGTCACTTTTGTACATGTTGTCTTTTTACTTTGGCATTTTCTGAGTTCCAAGTCCGAATTTGATGCACGAGTGCTCTGAGGGTATCCGAAACTAACAAAACATGACAGATGCCTCCGGGGCAATGAGAATGTATGACTGTGGAGTGAAAATACAAACTGACTCGACAAACTTGAATTTTGTATGTGAAACGAAAAGCTGAGCGATACAGGGCCCGACATGCTCAAACTTGCAATTTGCATGATAAATGCCAAACGATACTTCCAACAAGTCATAAATGTGCCTTATAACTTGCTTGAGCCAATGAAACAAAGAAAATGTTGCCTGAACCAATTTCGACTCGCCGACGTCCCATTTTTCACAAATTTCATGCCCTGAAATGTCCGAATTTTGAACTCCATATCAAATTCTCCCAATGACCTTGCTTTAGTGTTGCAAACATGTATAGTGACTTGCGGGAGTCATTGGCGCTCCAGAAATAGAATTTATAGGTGCCCTGTTTGCCGATTTCGCCGGTTTTGCCGTATCTAAGATTTCAGGAGTATCCGATCACCCAAATTCGGCCAAAAATCTCAAACGATTGTTCAAATAATCTTAAAACATCCATTACGACTTGAATGAGCAAGAAAAGTGCCAAAAATATGCCCGAAATGGTCCGGGGAGTGCTAATCTGGAATTTGTTCTTGAAAACCTCAAGGGGGAGCCGTGCGGCTCCTATATGCAAGTCGCGCGGCTTGTGTGCATGAACCGCACGGTTCATGTATGCAATTGGCACAGTTTTGGCCTCTGCTTTCTGACTTCTGGGCCTCCGTTTTGGCTTTTCGCTTGCACCTGAGCACACCATAGTCTTAATAGACCTAGGGAATACCTATTTTGCATATTTCCATTCATCCTATGCAATCTTCACATTATCCAATGGCGGCATGCATCCCGAGGCACTCCTTTCTCTTTACAAAGGCAGGCCTTTGTTGCATGTTTCTTGTTCGTACCACCTTAAGCTTCTTTTGCAGTGCCAAAATCCAACACTTCTTTGCTTCCATACTTCTCTCATGGCGATTAGCATTTCAGCCTTAATTCGACCATGGCTCGACGAGCTTGACGGCATGGGTTGGTTAAACTTCCGGAATCACAGGCTTTATTCATTGCGCTATGTTCGTGACGTAACCATAAGTCCGGAGTTGTTGCAAGCGGCCGTTCAATTCTGGGATCCCGAAGTGCATGTGTTCCGCTTCGGTTTTCATGAATTATGCCCGACGATGGAAGAATTTCACGCATACCTTGGCGGTTTTGACTTGGACATCCCCGTGGTTCCTGTCTACGGGATAGGTTATGCTGAAATCTTGTCCCGAAAACTTGGCTTGAGTAACAATGCTGCAAGGTCCATGATGGAAGGAGGTGTGATAAATATTGCACGTCTTATCAGCCAGTTTCGTCCCGAGGGCTTTGCACTGTGCCTTAGCATTCTTGCAGCTTTCTTGTTTGTTCGAGCAGATGGTCAGGCCAACTCTGCGCTTGTTGGGGTGGCCATGCAAATTGAAGAACGTAAGGATGTGACTCCCATGGTTCTTGCTGAGACTTTGATTGGATTAGACGGAGTTCAGGCCGGTCAGACGAATGTTTTTGAAGGAAGTGCTTTGCTCTTACAGGTAGGCTTCTCACTCAGCTCTCCTTTTTCTGGTTTATCACTTGTTCTCATTTTACCTCAACGCTAGGGTTTAGGCTTTCTACTGTTACTGACTTGTTTTCTCTTTTTTGCAGACATGGATTTGTGACAAGGCTAATTTGTTGGAAGCAGTGCCGAGAAATAGCATCCACGAAACACAGGGCTTTGTTCAAAGGGATTTTCAAGAGTTTCATGGGAATATCCAAGGTTGGGTTCAGGTGCTTTCCCGGCTTACTGAGGAGACGATTTCTTGGCGTTTGTCATTGGCTTGACCTGTCCGACCATGTCTTTGAGCAATATGGGACGTCAGTGAATGGTTATGGTTGGTCTGACTGGTTGGACCTTTACATTCCCTACCGCATTCTCCGCCAACTCGGTGTTCGTCAGGTAGTTCCATCGGCCAATTCTGAAAGCTTCATCATACCAAACTTCAATCATGCAATGGTTCGAGCTTATCAAAACACTTGGAGGGAACGAGTGACCATTCCAAAAGACGACTATCCCACTGTTCTGCTCACAAGGCGATACATAAAATGGCTGCTGAAAGATATTGAAGAAAGAGAAAATGGATACCAGAATTGACTTTGACTCAACCTTAATGTACCCGAAATAAATTGTGGACCCGTAGGGGTCAATGCTTGTGTTATTTTGTTTTTGAAAGCCTCATGCTCAGCCTTGTAATCGAAAAAAAGTTTCAATAAACTGAATTGTGAGAGTTCTTCCACTTTGATTCTCAATAATTGTGCATGCAAACGATAGCTTTGGATCAACTCGAGAGATTTTTGAAAAGTTGTGACCGGTCCTCAAGGTGAGGATGCCTACGTATCCTTGAAAAAGGAATCAGGTCATGACGTAGTTCAGGAGAACAAATTTGGCTAGGGTTCACTCGTGTATTAACACTCTCCTTTTAATGCTCTTATTTTTGCCTAGTACCGCCCTTTCAGGTTTTCGGTCTAGCGAGCTCATTTGAATATTTCTGCCTTAACTTTTGCCTAGACCGCCCAATGTGGGTTTTCGATCTAGCAGGCTTGCTCTAAATTTTGCCTGGCACCGTCCGCCCTTGCGGTTTTCAGTCCAGCGAGCTTCTCTCATGGATAGTATCTCTTGAGCTGGTCCATGTTGACCAAAGTTGAGAATTCGTTGCCGTCAAGGTCGATAAGCTGAGTTGCGCCTCCAGATAGAACTTTCTTGATGATATATGGCCCTGCCCATTTCGGTTGGAATTTCCCTCGAGGATCAAAAACTGGTAGCTCGGATTTCCTTTAAAACCATGTCTCCCTCCTGTAAGTTCCTGGATTTGACCTTTTTATTGAACGCTCGCGCAATTCGGCGCTGATACCCCTGAACGTGGTACAAAGCCTTAGGCCGCCTTTCGTCAAGCAACATGAGCTCTTCAAACCTTGCGTTTCGCCATTCTGCTTCATTGATCTCTAATTCGATCATGACCCTTAGAGATGGTACCTCAAGCTCGATTGGGAGGACGGCCTCCATGCCATAAACCAAAGAGTATGGTGTTGCCCCTGTCGGAGTGCGGATGGACGTCCGATATCCCTACAAGGCTAACGGTAACTGCAAGTGCCAATTTCTTGCAGATTGAGTGGTTCTTTCGAGTATCGTCTTGAGAGTCTTGTTTGCTGCTTCGACGGCTCCATTAGTCTGTGGCCGGTAGACAGTTGATTTATGGACTTGAATACCGAACTCCTCTCAAGCACTTCCGCTGGTCTTCCCTTGAAATGAACCCCGTTGTCTGATACAAAAGCTTGAGGGACACCGTACCGGTAAATGATGTTTTGTTTGATGAAGTGAGCGACCTGGACTGCTGTGAGAGTAGTGTACGAGGTAGCCTCGACCCATTTAGTGAAATAGTCGATGGCAACCAAGATGAATTTGTTCCCGTTTGACGCAGCCGGTGTAATTTTGCCGATAACATCGATACCCCAGGTAGAGAAAGGCCAAGGCGAAGTCATGGAGTGTAATTCTGACGGTGGCACATGCATGAGATTGGCGTGAATTTGGCACTTGTGACACTGCCTCACGTACTGGACGCACTCAGTTTCCATGGTCGACCAGTAGTATCCCTGACGGAGAATCTTTTTAGCAAGCATCATCCCATTCATGTGCGGACCACAGACTCCTTCGTGAATTTCTTCCATGATTGTGGTGGCTTCTGCACCGTGTACACACAGTTTATGCACTCCGCAGTGCGATCGTCGATACAACTTCCCTCCACAGATGATGTACTGAGAGGCCAACCTTTGAAGAGCGATCTGATCCTTCTTATCCGTTTCTGCTGGATATTCACCTTTCTCAATAAAATTCCAAATGTCATGATACCATGGTAGGCCGTCATTTGGTTCATCAATCACCATGACATATTCAAAGACAGGCTTATCCCTTTGCTCAATCGTGATTGGTCTCAGTTTAACTCCATCTGGTATCTCCACCATCGAGGCTAGGGTAGCTAAAGCATCTGCAAATCGATTCTTCAACCTCGGCACATGAGTGAATATGACCATTTGAAATCGTGGAATCAGATCCCCGAGATCTTTATGATATGGTTTGAGCTTGTCCTCTTTTACCTTCCAATCCCCATTGGCCTGAGACACAACCAAATTAGAATCACCGACTACCTCCAGTCTTTTGACCCCAATTTCTAAGGCAGCTTCCATTCCGACGATGCGTGCTTCGTATTCCGCTTGATTGTTAGTGACGTCAAAGTTCAGTTTGAATGCAAGCGGAATACGTGACCCTTCTGGTGAGACTAGCAATACCCCGATTCTGAACCCTTTCTGATTGGCGGCTCCATCAAAATACAACACCCAGACGTCGTTGGCTATTGTTATTACATTCTCATCTGGGAATTTGAATTCTACATCATCTGGCCCTTCTACAGGATGGTCTGCTAGGAATTCTACAACTGCTTTCCCCTTTACTGATTTACGGGTGACGTACTTGATATCGAATTCAGCCAGCATGAGTAACCACCGTGCCAGCTTGCCAGTGAGTGCTGGTTTCTCGAACAAGTATTTAAGAGGATCCATCCGGGAGATCAGCTTTACAGAATAAGCTAGCATGTAGTGTCTAAGCTTTTTGGAAGTCCAAACCAGTGCCCAACAAACTTTTTCTAATGAAGTGTAGCATTCCTCACACCCCATCATTTTCTTGCTGATGTAGTATACGGCTTTCTCGCTTCCTCCTTCTCCTTCTTGTGCCAGCATACATCCCATGGCTGATGAAGTGACGGACAAGTATAGAATGAGAGGTTGCCCCAGAATGGGTGGCATCAATACTGGAGGGTTCTGAAGATACTTCTTGATGGCGTTGAAAGCTTTCTGGCACTTATCATCCCATCTGAATGGTACACCCTTCTTTAACAAACGAAACGTCGGCTCGCAAGTTGAGGTTAACTTGGCGATGAATCTGCTGATAAATTGGATTTTTCCCAGGAAGCTGCGTATTTCCTTCTCTGTTCGAGGTGGTTCCATTTCCAAGATGGCTTTGATTTTCGAAGGATCCATTTCGATTCCTCGTGTGGTGATCATGAATCCAAGCATTTTCCCGGCGGTGACCCCAAATGTACACTTCTCGGGATTGAGACGCAATCTGTACTTGCGGATCCTTTCAAAAAACTTTCGGAGGTTAGGTAGATGCTCTTCCCTTTCCTTGGCTTTGACGATCATGTCATCTACATATACCTCCACTTCCTTGTGAATCATGTCATGTAACAATGTTGTGGCTGCCCTTTGGTAGGTAGACCCTGCATTTTTTAAACCAAACGGCATGACCCTGTAACAGTAGGTGCCCCATTCTGTGGTGAAGGTGGTTTTCTTACGATCTTCTGGAGCCATGAGAATCTGGTTGTAACCTGAAAACCCATCCATGAAAGACAGTAGTGCGTGCCCTGCGGTGTTATCCACCAAAACGTCGATGTGTGGTAAAGGGAAGTCATCTTTTGGGCTAGCCTTGTTTAAATCCCTGAAATCCACACAGACTCTGATTTTCCCATTCTTCTTAGGGACGGGAACAATATTCGCGACCCACTGGGGGTATTCTGTTACCATAAGAAAACCTGCATCTATCTGCCGCTGAATCTCTTTCTTGATTTCCAACACCCAATCTGGCCTCATCTTCCTTAGCTTCTGCTTGACAGGCTTTGCATCAGGGTATAACGGGATTCGATGCTCCACAATTTCGGGATCAATACCAGGCATATCTGCGTGCGACCATGCAAATACATCTTCGAATTCTTTCAGGAGATCTGAGTGGGCCTTAAATTCTTCTGGAGACAATCCGGAGCTGATTTGAACCATGTGCGGGTTATTCTCATCTTTTAAGTTTATCGAAATTATTTCTTCTTTTATAGGCTGAGCATGCCTTTCGTTTTCCCTTTCGATTAGGGATCGGAGTTCTTTCGGAATTTCTTCCTCAAACTCAATCTCTTCATCGTCAGGGTCAACACAATTTATTTCAGATACAGCAAGGTAAGCAAAATTGATTTCATTTATTGCCAAGAAGGGAGCCCCAGGGGCATGATACATGAGTGTAGACTCAAACTCAAAAGAAAAGTGGATGACGCGGAATGATGAAAGACTCATGTTCCGACTCAATACTGGACTCAGACTCAGTGCTGGACTCAGACTCAAACTCAGAATTAGTGCCATTGTAAATGATCTTAGGTACAAATGTGCAATTTTTATAAGTTCCATAGGCATCAATAATGAGTGCAGTGACATCCTCCAGAGCTTCCTGACCCAGCATCATTAGCTCCATATCCTCAACAGGCTTTAAACTAACGAACGTTGCAGCAGGTCCGTCCTCTCTCATACCTAGCGGATTTTCTTCCCCAAACAGCGATAAAAGATTCCCTGAGTCAAGAACCTCAATCCAGTCAACGTGGGGCATCTTAGCCGGCGCTTCCCATCCTTCTGTCTCATCATCGCTCTCCCAGGTGTTGTCAACAAAGATTCCTGAATCCTGGCAGCTTGGATTTTGTTTCCATGTTCCAGAATGGCTCTGGGTCCCCCTGATAAGTTGCTTCTGGAGCTTTTACGAATTGGATAGGCCTTTTCTTGGCACACGCTTGCACTTTCTTACCATGACCAGATTTGTTGCCAGTTAATTCATAACCAAGGCCGAAACGATGATTGTTTGTCAAAAATTTAGGGAATTCTGCTACCCCTTGATTGTTGCAACCAAGCCCTAGGCCGGGCAAATATTCCATTTTCAGCATCATGTCCAAGGCCGTTGATCTTATCGAGAAATCCTCGTCCATTTTGATAGTAAATACACCGTCAGAAGTATCAAAGGAAAATCCTCCGAGAGTGATATCTTCCTCTCCGTGCGCAATTTCAAGTAGGGGAGCATTATCAGGGACATGCGGACGAATTCCAGAATCTCCATAGATGGTCAAGGTTCATGTGGCCAACCCGAGCTAAACTTTCTGATGTAGAGAGGAAGGCACAGCCATGATGTCTGATCGATGAAGCCATGGCCTACCTAGCAGCAGGTTGAATGATGAGGGAATGTCGAGCACGTGAAACTCAACACTAGTCCTGAAATCTTCGATCATTATTTCCAACAGAATTGTCCCAACCACGTCTCGGCGAGTATTGTCATAGGCACGCACTCCAAGGTTTGATGGCTGGAAATCCTTGTTCTTGAAACCCAAACAATAAGCTGTACGCAGGGGACAGACATTCAAGGCAGATCCATTATCTAGTAGCACAACCGGGACCCATTTTGCCATGCATTTCAAAGTGATGTGCAATGGCTTATTGTGACCAGCTCCTTCTGGCAGCAGATCCTTTTCAGTGAAGACTACGACATGCTTTGCGCGGGTTGGCGTAAGCAGAGCTATCATTGTTTCAGGAGGAGTGTCTGGCGGCACTTCCATATTTGACAAAGCCTTGATTAGCTTTTGACGGTGTTCTCGAGATGAAGAGAGTAACCCCCAAATAGACACTATGGCTGGGGTTCGTTCGAGTTGCTTTTGAATTGGATCATTTGTTACTGGGGGATTCTTCGGAGGAGGCTTAGCAGCGGAATTCTGCTGAATGATGACTTCTGGATGGTCAGAAATCGTGTCCTCAAGAATGGAATCATCCCAAGCGAAATCTCCTGTTGCAGCATGGTTGGAGGGATTCCCACCTTGGCGGTGGGCTGGCTGGTAGATTCGACCGCTTCTGGTTATTCGGTTGACCGTTTCTTCCCATAACCCCTGATTTTCACCCCAGAAATTCGTGTATTCTTCATTAACTTTCCGTTTGCCTGCCCTGATGGCTTCCCTTTTCTGCATGGCTTCTTGATCTTCAGTCCATAAATTCATCAGATCACTTCTGGTCCTTTGTTCCTTGATTTCAGCTGCTTCCATTTTTGTCTGGAGGTTGTCTACTTCGGAGTCTTGCCAAAAGGACGGATGCAGCATAGCTTTATTGACAGTCCATACCTCGTCATTGCTTACCCGGATATCGACCACTGCTTCTTCATCCCAAATGGTAACCATAGGGTCAGTGACCAGTACTGATACATTGGATGACGGGGAGAAAGGAACTGACAGCTGAGGTAAAGATCCGTCACTGATGTATGCTTGTGGGAGCCAATCTTGGTTTCCAAAGACAGCTTCTATGACAGAATGGCTTTCTTCTCTGAAATGTGCGAGTGGTGAGACATGATTCACAGGATGCCTGTCTGGAGTCAAGACTCCTCCTAGAGGATTTGTATTTCTTTCTTCTTTGCCTTCTTCAGAAATGCTTCCTGTTGTATCAATCTGGCGGACATGGGAACTTTCTGGTATATGAACAATAGGCTTATCCAGGAATTCGGCTTGGGTCCCCAGAGATTAGCAAAGAACCGAACAATGCTTGTCGGGATTCCTCCCAATCTTGATCGCTCAGGGACCATTCTTCTTCTTCCACGATTGCACTCCACTTCGGGTTTTGCATTGTACTGGCATATGAAAGGAAATGGATCTCAAGATCTTCTGGCAGGGGGACAACAGGTTTCGGTTCAGTAGCTGCGATGATGTAGAGGCTAGGGTCAAATTTGGCGAAGGTAAGGTCTTTTGTAGTGGGGATGAGGGATATCTGGCCGATTTGGGTGTTTTGCTTATGATTAGGCAAAGGATTGAAAATGGTGTTAGGCTTTTGGTTAGGAAGTGGAAGGGTTCCGTCGTCCACAAGATCTTGGACTTTATGCTTGAGACAGATGCAGTTATTGGTATGATGGCCAGGCATCTGGTGGTAGACACAATAGGTGTTTGGGTTATGGTTAGGAGGAAGCTCTTTGGGTGGCTCTCGAGGTTCGAGTGGCTGGATAAGGTTTTTGTCAAGGAGTTTTTTGTACACTGTGACAAGAGGGAAGGGGAGTGGATGGAATACTCTTCTTGGTGGGGGAGCTGTTTGCGGGAACTGTGACTGGGTTGTAATCTGGTTAACTGGTTCGGCTTTGGCTGGTTTGGGGTTGGAGGAGCTTGCTTGGTTTTGGTTGTAATTGTCGGGTCCAAACAAGACGTTGCTGTTGCCAGAGTACACTCGTCTTGGTTTAGGGGTAGATTCGCCTTTCTCGAATATGCCACTTCAGAGAGCATCTTCAACTGCCAGGCCGGCCTCATAGAAAGTTTTGAAGTCAGCAATAGTTTGGAATACCACCAGGTGTTTGGCAAAATCTGGTTCCAGATTCCTTGTGATAATTCTCATTTGTTCCTTTTCTGAAGGCCGTTCCATCATCTGAGAGGCTTTTCCCCTCCATCTTTTAACAAAGTCGGCAAAAGACTCATTCTTTCCCATCTTGGTTGACTCCAACTCCCGGACAGTCATCTCAAGCTGAATGTTGTAGTTGTATTGGGCGACAAAGGCTGCCCCAATATCTTCCCATGTCCTTTTCTTGGAGATGTCCAGATTCAGAAACCAGCGAAGTGCAGGCCCAGTTAGAGTTTATTGAAACATCTGGCCCATCGCATCTTTTCCGACGTCGTACATGGACAAAGTGCCCACATATGTCTGCAGATGAGCTTTCGGGTCACCACTGCCATCAAACTTGTCCCAATCCATCGGTTTGAACTTGTCAGGGGAGCTTTGCATCTGGGAAAAGGCATAATTTCTCCATATCAATTCCTGTAGCTGCTATTTTCTCCTGTTTCTGAACAGACTCCTCAAGCTTAGCTAGCTTGGTCAATACCGACTCCATGTTCCGACTGCTTGAGTCTCCGGCTGGTGGTGGGATTTGAGCAGTCAGTTTCTGGATCATGAGCATCAGTTTGGGCCATCTGCTTGGCGTTGTTGGTTTTCTATTCCTCTAAAGCATCCTTGAGAAGCTGAATCTCATCTTTTTCTTCTTCCATAGCTGAGCTCCCGATTAACTGTTCTGTTCTTGACTCGGTTCGAACCAATCGCTGTTCGGGGGTTCGAGTCCAACTCGGTATGAGGTTTTTCTTCTTCTTGCCAATGGTTGATACTATGATATGTACAAATGGAACTCAGGGGTGCAGTGTGTAGTGTATGCGCAAAATGGAAAAGAGTGTATGTACAAGAAGATGATGCATGATGCATGAAAGGATTGCCCCAATTTCTCTCTTATTTTGTTGGATATATTCAAATTCCCATGGTCTATGAAAACAACGGTCGGACCGGAGGTTGCCTACGTATCCTCATGGAGAGGAATCAGGTCGTAACGTAGTTCGGGACTCCAAATTTGGCTCTTTTTCTCAAAAGATCTTTTCATTAAAAGCAAGGAATTTTTACAAACTGACATAACTATCGACTCGACAACAGACTCGATGCTTAAACAGACTCGATAAACAAACAACAACGAACTTGATAATCAAAGTACCAAGAATCACAAGCTGGCTTGATTCTTCAAAAGAAGCCCTGCTGGCTGGATTAAGTCGGTGGATATTCACATCTAGCAACAGACTCAATAATTAAACAGCAACAGACTCGATAACAGACAAGAACCACAGACTAACTTGATTCTTCAAAAGAAACCCTCTTTGGCTTGATTTGTTCATTGCATGACTACTTTTGGCTTTACAAGCCACTCTTAAGAGGAGGGATGATTCGGAGATGTCGACCCTGCGGAGGATCCCGTTTCATCAACTTTCCCTTTTCCCTTAGGGTCTTCCTTCTTTTCCCATTTAGCCTGATCCTTAAGCTACTGTGGGGTCATGTCATTGTTATTAAGAAGGCAATCTGCAAAGCATACATCACATTCGCATTCGTCCCAATACTTGTGGCCCATGACCGGGTCTTCAAAGTAGTAGACGGGCTGACCGTTGGCATCAAAGTATTTCACAGGTGGCATGGTTGTGAGCTTTCCGTCATCTTGCTCCATCATCAAGGTGATCTTTTCTGGCATTGGTTCCGGCTCTTCCGGGAAGCAGAATTTTCATCCTTCATTTGCATCCCATTGGAGAGACACACCTGGCAAGTTGGCTTCGGCCAACAAACTGAGTTTCTGATCGAGATCTTCCCCCATATGGTCTTCTATGTTGAGCTTTCCTGGCTGAGGCTCCTCTGGTTTGCATGGAGGTTGCTCGAGCAGAACTTCCTCGATTATCCACACGGGCGCCCCTTGGTGGGTAGTGAGGGTAGACTTGAATCGCTTGTAAGGTCCTCCAGACATGATGACTCTACCATAAAGGAAATGCGCATTTCATTTTGGGGAATGGAGCCAGTTGTAGTATATATATTTTTTTTGATCTTTTTTTTTTTTTTTGTAGATAGGAATTTTCGTTTATCCAACGAAATGCGTGATTGTCGGGGCAATCCTTATGTATGTAGACATGATGTAATGACCTAAGGCAAAGTTATCCTATACATGTATGCAAGATGGAGACAATATGCACATGGAGTGATATATACAAAAATGGATGAACAGTTGATAGGCAAATAAGATGAACAATTAACAGATAAACAGATAACAGGATAATCAGGATATAACAGATAGTCCTACCCTGTGGATCCCTGTCCTAAGTTGGAAGGTACTACGGTTTACTATATGCAAAGGCCGGGTTTTGGTTAAAGGGGTTCCCTAGACTAGAGTCAATATTTGCCTCCCAGTGCCAAGTGTACTGCATGACAAAGGTCAAACGGCAGGCTGACTCATCATCGTCCGGGGTTGCCGAGAATCTTGGGATGTCCTAACACCGGCAAGCCGGGTAGGGTAACCAAGACGCAACGGCGGGGTTTATCCAACATCAATGCACGTGCAATGCAAAAGTTTTGATAATAAAATATTTTCAAAAAAAAAAAAATCCCACAAATTATTTTTCAAGTTTGGCTTACCAATAAATTAATTTTGATTTTGAAATTTTACACAAGCAAACAACTAGGAAAGCTCCAGTCCGGATTGGTCGGGCGTAGCCCTGTTAATGCACCATTCCTTTCTCGATCATGCGGGGCGTGTTCGTTTTTGTCAAGCTTTCAGGGGTCATTTTACAAGTGTAAAATTTCAAAAATAAAAATTAATTTAAAAGTCCCTAGCGAAGTCGCCATTTTGTGGACGGTGAGATCCACGCGACTCGCTCTTAGGTTCGGATATGAAAACGAAAAAAATATGAGTCGCCACCCGGGGTTTAAATTTGGAAAATGTTTGGTACCCGAGAAACCGTTTTAAGAATAATTGTTGACTCTCATGCCGTTTTGGAAAAAGGGTTTGATCTGCGGAAAGATTCTTGTTGGATTCGGAAGCCAGGTTACGCGCGGGGAAGGTTTTATTGAAAAGCACCCCGCTCGCCCGGGAGATTCCCGGTCTCTACTAAATAATTTGTGGGATTTTTATAGAAAACATTTTATTAAAAACTTTGACAATGAATCAAGCAAATAAAGAAACAAATTAAAACCATAACAGAAATAAAATTTAAACAAAGAGGACTAAATAGTAATAACAATAAAATAAAGGGCGGAAAAGTGTAATAAGAGAAAAAATTACAGAGAAATCAGAAAAACAGAGTACGGACAGAGGAAAAATAGAGGATAATTTTTATTTAAACGGGAGCCGCGCGGCTCCTACACAGGAGCCATGCGGCCTATGCTACAAGCCGCGCGGCTTGTGTGCAACCCATTTTCAAAAAATTTATTTTAGCACCAATGGGTCCAAAACCCGTTCAAAATTTGATTTTCTTCTTCGAATCTACTTCCAAATAAGTTGTTTTTGTTTGTAAACAAGTTATTGAAGTGAAATTTATTTCCGGTACGGATCGTACCGTGCGTCTATCGAGAAAAATCGCCCGGTACGGCTCCGAAAAGCCGGTTTTTGTTTTGAAAACGGTTTACCGAGTCAATATATGGTTGTTGAAACCGTTATTGACTCAGGGATGCCCTCGGAAAGCCACGATTTGAAAGTCGAAACTCGAAAACGATTTTATACCTTTCTGGAACTCGAAACAGAGGTTGAAAACTTCGGATTTTTCGGGTTCGAACTTGTGGGATCGAGATTTG
Source organism: Vaccinium darrowii (assembly GCA_020921065.1). Lineage (NCBI taxonomy): Eukaryota > Viridiplantae > Streptophyta > Magnoliopsida > Ericales > Ericaceae > Vaccinium > Vaccinium darrowii. Next base: position 24,450,948 of record CM037154.1, read on the forward strand.
GTATGAACAGAAATGATATAGAGGGATTGAGATGGAATGGAAGATGTGAAGTTTCGGGGAGTTTACCGGCGGTTTTGAACGAAAGTTTTTCGGGAAAATTGGACGGAAATTCTCTCGGAGTATGATTTTCGGTCTGTCTCTTGAGAGGAAGAGTATGCCTTCATTTATAGCCGGATTTGAGGGAATAAAAATGATGATATTCGGCGGCGGTTGGATGATGATATTCCTGAACGTCTGGTTTGTCAGGAATATTGCAGAAGATAACAATATTAGTCGCGCGGCTCCCAGGGGAAGCCGTGCGGCTTGCATAGGGGAGCCGCGCGGCTTGCGTGAAGAAGGGGGAACCGTACGGCCTGTAACAGGAGCCGCACGGCTTGTGTGGCTAGGTTTCTAATTTTCCTAGACAAGTTCCAAGCCAGTTTAATCGTTCATTCGTCATCGGGCATGCACGGGTATCCAAAAATTGGGGTGTCTACACTTCCTAATTTAATTTATTCATTATTCCTTCTCTAACAATATTTTATTTGCCTAAGATTCACAACTTATTCCCCTAATTTTAATACACCAATAGTGGTTTAGTCATAGCAAATAAATTCGGTGATGAAATTCTCCATTCTAATTTTGATTCCACAACACATTTCTTTTTTTTCAAATTTCTATACATGATTCGGTCATAGCCTATTCCTATTCCATGATTTCCTTCATTATCATGATTAATTACCCTAAATTTCTATATATGAGAACCTATTCGTATTCTATATATAAACCTAACGTAGTAAACCTAAATTTTAAGTACTCTAAATATTTTACAGAAATAATATCTCAATTTTAAGCAAACCGTGGTTCGAAACCGAATCCGATCCGTATTTTAATGGTTTGGATTGGTTTGGTTTGATGCCTTTTGTGGGTTGGTTTGGTTCGCCAAATTCATAATCCGTAGGTAGTGGTTTGGTTCTTGGTTTACTATAAATCCGAACCAATCCAGTCCATGCTCACCCCTACTACAAACATACTTTCAATTAATAATCATACCATCCGTCCTGCTTTTTGTTAAATAGTCTTTTCGAATGCTAAACCCTCTAATCCTTCCGAATTCATTGTAAAATCGAAATGCAGCAGGCTCGGAATCAAATTCCATACCAATACATGGTGTACATTCCTTTAACAATCCTCCACTATCTTCTATAGCCCCCTCAACTCCACTCCCATCCATCTTAAATGAATTTTTTTTATAAAAAAAAAAAAAAAAAAGGTGTTAACAAGTCCAAAGCCAAACAACAAAATCAAGATTAAAAAAATCAGTCATATGGGTGCTTTTTCTATTATATTAATAACATGATATATATGGACAATGTAATCACTCTTATGTAATTGTAAAATTTAAGGATCCCTGTCGCTTGGTGTTTGGTTGTGAACCACCTCAGCCTCAATACATTGGCAGCACCACACTTATCACTAGGTGTTCATATGAACACCCTGCCTTAGCCGATGCTTGTACTTATCATATGTTCAATATTGTTTGACTACTCAACTCTTCAAATTTTGAACACCTAACAAGCTCACAACAAGCCAAAATTATGGAGAAACTTACTGCCGTAATTTTAAAGTAATTTATGACAATCCCCACAAAAAAAATTTTGGAGCCGCCAATGACTCAATACAAGGCTTCTTCCCCGACATCTTTTTTTCTCTTTGGTCAAAGATTGAAAAAGACGCAAATTTAGCTTGGTATGAAAATTGTGTCTACTGATTTTGTCATATGGGTGCTTTCTTTCTTTTTTAGCAAACCCGGGGTGGTACGTGCCAAGCTTCAAAAGCCTAAGAGCCTATGCTAAAGCTTCAAAATTTCTAGAGGTCCAAAGTAAAGAAAATAAGGTAATGAAGGCCTATTAATCACAAACAATGGACCTATTATATTAATGTGAATGTGACCGACAAAAGTTATAGTAAACCCTATCAGTGTGCTATGGTCTACATTTAAAAATCCTATAATAGTATAAATATGACAATTTTCTCATTTTGTAAAGCATAATCAAGTAATAGTTTGGAGTTTAGTATCTCATCTATTCATCAGAAGGATCCACGACACAAAAGAGACAAAGTTGATCACCGTGCATGATCAAGTAATGAACAAAAGCTTGACATGTTTAAGCACATTAAAAAATGGGCGTAGGAGAGGGAGAGAGAAGGAGAGAAAAGAACAAAAACCATACCTTTTGATTAGCAGCAGAAATCGTTGATGGACGAAGCCAATTTTGCCTTCGGCAATGGTTAATTGTGAGCAACAGAGGAGAAAAAATTGGGAGGGAAAATGGGGGAAAATTAGTCGTGGGTTAGGGTTCTAGTAGTTTTTGGCGCCAAAGGAAAAAATGGATTGTTAGGCGTCCAAACGGAGCCCTTCCCCGCCAAATTTGGGGACCAAAAAATGCGTCAAAACTGCGTCATTTTGAGCACAGCGCTGCCCCCCCCCCCCCCCCGGTCCCATAGAAACTTCCAAATAGTTCTAGTGTATCTACAGCAGCATTGAGACAACTATGATTACAGCATTTGCAGTATACCACCTTGTGTGAGACCCATTTCAAGGTCCACAGAGTTGTTCAATTTATTTAAAATATTTTTTTGGGTCCGTCCAAAAAATGGCTCTTTCAGTTATGAGTAAAGGCTTGACTAATTCAAACAATTTTTATCCCGGAGTATTTAGAGACGAAAATCGATTAAGCTTTTAACCATATCTAAATGAATTGATTTTTTACTAGGATTTAAAAAAAAAATACTTTAAATAAATTAAACGGCTTCGATCATTTGCGTAAGTTCTCAAAATGGGGTCTCACACAAAGTGGGGTACAGCAAATGGTGTGCCCATACTAATTTTGTTAACTGAATTAGTAATAGATAAGTGGGAGGTCACAGGGGTAGCCAAAAATCAAAATCACCAGTCGAGGTGAGAGCTGACGGTGCTCAGTGGCCTGCAATGGTGGCGGTAATGGCATGTAGAAGAGAGTAAAGGTACTTTTGTCCAGAAGAAAATTTAAAATTGGACTCTCCCCCCCCCCCCCCCCCCCCAATCATCATACCAAAACCGGCCATTGTTTAGCTTAACAAAGGAAATGAAAGAAAAATAAAAAAACTCAAAAGTAGACATCAATGGTACGAATAACTGGCTACCTCCTCTGTCTCAATAAATATCAAAATTTTGAAGTTCATTATAATACACGGGGGGGCTACCTGTACTCCCTCCAATGGACTAGAACCAACCTAATCAAACATATCATATATATGTATATATAGCAGCAGAACAAAAGCTATCCAATCAACAAATAAGACCAACTCTGCATAAATTCCTACCTCTCCCCTCCTCTATATCAAAACACAGACCTTTGAAACGGCTTTCCTATTGCTGGCTGGTCATGTGTTGCCTAAATATTCAACTGTCCTATATTGCCCCCACACATCTCTGGCCTGCCCTATTCGACTTCAACTCTATAAAGCTACACATTTTTTGTGTGCTTCTAATCTACAAATCGAATTCACTTACCCTACAGCTAGCTGTTACCGCACTTTCTAGATCCTCACATGCTCATAAGCTTTCACCGCTTCTGAAGTAAAGTTATCCAAGGCCTCGAAAATCGGAATCAAACCTGCTTGTAAACTACTAGAAGCTGCACTACGAACCAACTTGACAGCCTCCTTATGCCGTGCTCTCTCCTCTTTCAGTTTCTCCCTCATTGAGTCCAAATCCACCTTCAGATCATCTAGTGGTGAAACCCCACTATCTGAAGCAACAAGTGACGCGCCGGTTTTGTCTGACATAGCATCTCGGTCCCGCCCAGATCTGCCACTCCCCTTGCGAAGAGTTCGGAGCTGTTCTGACAAGTATTCCGCTTTCAGCCTTTGTTTTTGCTCCTCATCTTGTTTCTCAAATAAATCTCGCAAACTTGAAGCAAAACTACGCATTGCATTGGTCACTTCCGTCTCTGATACAGACCTATTTGCTTGGGACCAATCATTGCAAATTACAAAAATTGGAGGAGCTCCAATTCGGCCCGGGGAAAAGGGAACAATTCCATCAGGGGTTTCTTCAGGTTCATGTAATAAGCAGCTCTGAAGCCATCCATTCAAGGCCTCAATAAAGGATTTTTGAGACTTGATCCAGTTGCCAAAACGGCTGCTCCAAGCACGGAGTTCCATTTCAAATTCTGCAGTGGCTCTCAAGCGTAAATCTCTCCTAGAACCAGTGTTTGTCATCAAGCTTCGAGCTTTACTTTCCTTGATTGCTTGGAACTGCTTGTGGTGACACTTGAGCATGGCCTTCCACATTCTTATTAATCTGAAGTTATAAGAAGTAAAACATATCAAGAAGGAAGCTATGCATTGGAAATACAAGGACTGAAAAAATAAAAAGTCAACGCAAAAGCAGCAAAAGTGTTGACTAAACTTTATAAATGACCAACAAACGGTCTCCTAGGGAGAATGAATTGACGAGTTTCACCCAAAAGTACCCCCAGGTCGACAGCCACCTTTCTTTGAAGTTTGCAAATATGAAGAAAGAAACATAAAGTTTCAGAAAAAACCAACCCACCTTACCAACATCTTTGTTTAGCAATCTTTTCGTACATATGCAGGTAAAATACTTTTGCATTTTAGGATATTAAAACTTTTGAACATGAATAGTAAATAGGCAAGTATAAGATTGTTAACCACCAACTCATCTAAAAGCTTAAGCTCTTTAGAGAGAGGGACGACTTTGTTATTTATCTTCTCAACATGCTCCCTCACATGTAGCTAGGCTCTCCTCCATAAGCAGGCTAAACACGTGCAAATTTAATCATTAGGTAGGTGGTGAGGTTTGAACACATGATCTCTCACCCTCTCTGATACCAGTTAACCACCAACTCGTCTAAAAGCTTAAGCTATTAGAGAGATGAACAACTTTATTATTTATCTTTCTCAACAGCAAGATAACTAAGTTTGTATAATAAGCCACCCCTACTGGCATTAGCCATTGTTATCACATGAGCTGAAATAGCAGTTGCATACTAGGAGTACCAAGTCTGTGTGATTCAACCAATCGGGATATAGCCCAGTGGCCAACCCATCATGGTAGCCCAACAATTTAAAGTGGTTCATTTCGATCAAAAGAAGTCGGTCGTGGTGGGTGTAACCATAACAGGGGATTATGCAGTTGCCAAGTGCAACGGTTGAAGCTCAATGGGGGCAGGAACTTGAGAGATGGATTTTCTTCTTCTCCGCATGATTGAAGGGCAGTGGAACGTGAAGGGTAGTGGAAACTACCCATACCGTTGCATAAAAGTTCCAACCAAGTTTTAAAACCATCGGATCCACCATAAACCAGGATGTCTTGTATTCAGCTTCCGCTTAACAAATTTCAGTTGCAGGCATCTGAGTACCCAATAGGGGTGCGTCAAAGTGATCCTCACTTGGAGGTGTACCTCGTCACCAAAAATCTGTAACTTGATATATCCCAAATATCATTTCTGGAAACAACAGCAAAACCCATGGAGCAATGACATGAACATTTGCAGGACCTACATAGCTCAAACAATAATACCATGCGGTTCCCCCCATTTTCCTTTCCCTTTTTTTTTTCCCTAGTTTTAGCGGATATACTGAAATTCTTTCACAACTGCTGTGCAAAATTATATATGCATAATGCCACTCAAGTTGAAATTAGAAAGACCTTGATCAGTGTTCTAAGAAATCGGTTGTTACATGTCCCATAAATGACGGGATTTTGGTTCTCCGACACCGTATTAACTACATACCATCATATGTTGTCTGATTTCCACCGATCAATAGTTGTGTCACCGACCCTTTAGGGGGAACATTTGGTACTAGAGGCCTTAAATTCTTAGGAGATGGAGATTATCTTTATAACAAAAAATCCTTACAAAAGCTGCGCAAATAAATTTTTCCAGCATTTTATTTGGCAAAAAAGAGGACTTGATGAAAAAATGCATAACAATTTCCTTCACGAGTTAAAAGCCACCAAATGGGGTGTGAGAACCACAACATCCAAACCAATCATTGTTATAATTCCTATATTAAAAAACCACTGTTAATATCAAATCTCACAAAATGAAGGTTGACAAAGGTTTTATTCATCTTGTGGATCCAACATATGATTTGGAGTTTTGGACCCTACCACAGCTATATAGAACATGGTTGACAAAGGTTTTATTCATCTTGTGGATTCCAGCATATGATTTGGAGTTTTGGACCCTAGCACAACTATATGGAACATGTAACACTGAATACATATGAACAATACGTAACACTAGTTGCTACCTCCAGGCCTGTGCACGTGTTGTGAGCTCCTCAAGTCCTTCACATTAGTTTTTAAGTGACAAAGTCAAAATTAATTCGTTCTAGCACAGCTGATCAATCTCAGTTGTCAAAGCTGTAAGATACACACTCAATCAAATGAATAGTTTCTGAATCATGAATACACCAATTCCCTAGTCAAGACTCCTAACATCAGATCCAATTTGGCAACACATACTGAAGAGTTAAGGGTTTGACTAGAATAGAATCATAAGATTTTTGAAGCATGAACAGTACACCTAGAATTTTAACGACTGACCAAGTCGAGCATTTCCAGAACTAGTGGGTGGTGTATGAAGCCAGTGCATTTTTAGGTTTTCAAAACTTTGAGCCATTGCCACATTGAAATCCCCTATCAGAATGGTACACTTTGATATGAAATCAAAGCAGTTCATCTTAATTGTGAATACACTGAAATGGGGGTTGGCATATCAGAATCCCCTATATTTTGGTTCTTATTAAAAGGCACAGATCACGAGAAATTTTTAAACAAGTGAGATGTACGAGGAGATAGCTTTGGTGGTTGGTGAAGACATGGCAACAGACCAATTCGCAAAGTATTTTGATGATATGGACGGGAATCAGACTCTATTGATTTTGGTGTTGCCTTTCGAGGAGGTACTAAAAGGGAAACTCATTGCTTCTTCGATAGAGGTTCCATCTCAAGCAAGATCCAACAAAAGAGGAGTCGTGACGAAGATGAGGGTTTCAACTAACTATTGGCACCACTTGGAGAACCAATAGAGTAATAAAGTAATGAAGACAGAAGGGCACGATGAATTGACACTTTGCATTGGTGTTTGATACTTGGTTAAAAATGAAGAGGTTGCCAAGGGATTCATGGTCAAGAATTCTAGGCTCTGGAGGGTATGGTGGAGGTTTTTTTTAACAATTAACGCTGACAGTATAAGGTTGAAATGAGCAAGGTTTCCATCTTACATTTCAATTGAGATTACCGAACTTAGATTTAGATTTTATTTTTGGATATGGATTGCTTTATGGTTATCAATATGCAGATGCTATTTTATGGCTAAATGGATTCATATCGGTATGACGGTATAGTAGTGATTACTCATTTGTATGGTATAGTAGTGTTGGCGTGCAAATTGAGGTGAGTTATACACCACAGGGGTATCTTGATTACTCTATAAAAAAGGATTTTGGTCATTTTATAGGCATGACTAGTTGTATCATTTTCAATTTTATAAGCAGATACTTTCTGGTCATTTTGTCATATTAGTGATTTTCTTGTACCAAACAATCCCAAATGTTTTCAACCAAAGAATACAAATTGTTTTCAGGGAAACGTTTTCATTTCAACAACCAAACCCTAGAAAACAAACCAAAAAAAAAAAGATTTCTAAGGAAAATGCTTTCTTGAAAATGTTTCCGCCCAAAACAAACGGAGCATTAGTAGTTTCATTATCATTTTTGAGAATATTGAGAACTTATAAATTTGTATCCCTTTCTGTAATGCACCGCAAAGAACATTACAGTAAACCTCCAACACCAAAAAAGCGATGCAAAGTGCAATATTAAATGTGCGCATAAAAAGGTGTAATTAACCTGTAGATAAGCACATCAGAAGGAGAGAAGCTTGATCATACCCATAAATTAAATCAGTGACTTGTGGCTGCAGCTCCTCATCCCTCAGTTTGTGTATCCTACTTGATATACCATCAACAGCTTTGATGCAAACATTTATTTTTGTCAGCAACTTCCTTATTGATGCCTGAGTCGCATCAATCTTACTAGATTCAGCTCCTCGATTGTCCAAAATTTTCAGCCTCTTACATTGCTTTTCGTAGATCAATCGAAGTTTTTCTTCATCCTAAATAGCAGCAAACAAAGTAAAAAGAAAATTAGCATCATGGTACATGAACTGCGGTAATAGGAAGAAAAACACACTAGTCCATAATGGAAGTATTTTTGAAAAAATGCAGTCAAGATAATTCTAATTTATCTTGGTTTCCAAAGTTTAAAGTCATAACATGGTCACATAATAACATCTGAGACAAATTTGAGACATTAAGTTGACAAACCCAACAATACAAGTTCATAAGAATCCTACATTCCTACAATACAAATATTCTGGCCATGATAAAATAATAATAATAATAATCTACAATCAATTGGAATTATGTGGCCATGGATCTCTGCCTCTGGAAGCCAAGACACAAGTACCATTACAATGCTACAAGCTCACCCCAAGCATCCACAAGATTAAATGGTGATATACTGGTTAATCAATTCAGACAAGACTAACTCCTAGAATTGAGGCATCCTGCCGCTAATGATCCTTCCCAGAGCTGGAAAAAGAAAAGAAAAGGAAATTACTCACAGAAAACGCCTACACATTCCAAAAATGATTCTTTTGTGAGGAAATCCCGACTACAGTGCTTAAAGAAGCCCTCTACTGGCTCTTGTATAAACTCTAGCTCATTTACATGTAACCAAGAAGAAAATGAGTCCAGTAGTCCATTTAAAAGATAAAAGGAGTGGAAGAGATGTTTTACTATGACATATTATTTTAATTTGCCTAGTAGTCTTGTGTCTGTGCATTCCTTCTCTGCACAAGATAGAAGGACCAAAGGCACTCGTACCCCGTAATTTGTAGCTGCCGCTTTCTCCTAAACTCCAACCAAAATTACACTCTTACTCGAGTTGCATGCTTTTCAGATGAAAAATCTAGCCACTCCAAACGGAAACAATATTATCAATGTGAACATGTAAATTCATTCGTCACGTATCAAGACAAATAAACTCATAAAAATTACGCATGCATGTTACACTAACTCAACTTTTTTTACCCATGGTACAAAAAAACAAACTGTTTCATCATTACCTTAGCTTCCTTGTACAGTTTCACTAACTCAACTTTTTTTACCCATGGTACAAAAAAAAAAAAAAAATGTTTCATCATTACCTTAACTTCCTTGTACAGTTTCTTCTCCCATGCATATAGCTTCTCCAGGGTAGATGAAAGGTTACTAGACTTCATACTAGAGGTATTCCCCGGATCCCCATAGTAAGCTTTTGCCAGTTTCATTGTGCTAGTGGCTGACCTTACTGATTCCCTGGACAGTGGGCCCGAAGATGACAAGGAAGGTGCTTTCACACATGGAATGCTGGATAAAATCACTGCATGAAGACATAATAATACCAATATAGTACCACGGAAAATTTTGTTTTTGGACACTATGAAAAGACAAATTATTCTAAGGCCAATTTTGTTTGTGGAGACTCATAAAGACAAATTAGTAACAACACAATACCACAGCTAAGTTTTCTAGTCCAAGGTTTAAAGAAATCCACTTAGTTAGACAAGAAGTATTCCAATCAAAATCATGATAAAGGTAAAACTAACCTCTTAGCATCAATTCAAGAAAGTAATCTTTTGATATCTTATCGTCTTTGCATTTATGAACTTTATGCTTAGATTTGAGTTCGTCCATTAGTGTACTTCATACCAAATGAAGTGTTTAAATAAATATTTAACCAAATTTGAGTAAAAGTCTGAATAAGGGTTGGAGATTCTCTAAGTCACCACTTTGAAGCAAACATCTACATTAACTTATAAACAAGTAATAACGTGTAACAAAGATGGCAAATATAAGAAAATTATGAGATACAACAAATGAAAGATAACACATGGCATTTCAAGTACCTCAGCAAATCTATGCTAATCCACTTCTTTTTTTGTTCCCTTTGCAGAGGTACGTAACGCTATATAAATATTAATGCCAAAATTGCCCATAAAAACTGCTTCGATCTCTGTCGCCTACTGGTTTTGATTTTCCCTTAAATTTTAAATTCATTATCCCTTCTTATTCTCCTCTCAACAGCTTTATTTCAACTGGGACACGGGATGAGCACATATTATGAGTAGAAAAGTAGGACACGTGAAAACAACACTAGAAGAGACAATACCTCCAAGCAAAGTGAACCTAGACTGATAAGGCAGCCTGCCCACCTCAAGCAACATGGCGACCTCCTTGCTGAAAGTAGAAGCCGTCGCGAATTCATCTCTGATTTCAGCAACAACCTCCCGGATGTCTCTTGTTCCATGAGCAGAAAGAGTGGTAAAGCTACTCAACTTTGTCGATTCAACATCACGGGTTGAGAGCCCCCCATTCACCTCAAAAGTCACACCTTTCTTTCTCACAGACCCATCTTCTGTGCTGTTTGTTAAAATTATAGTATCTGGACTAGATTTTTCCTCTTTTACATCAACTGAATGAATTACCTCATCATAATCTGATGGTGCTTCTTTGAAATGGATACCCCTATACCTATGAGTCCCCCCCTCACTACTACTACCATGTGATAACGCTGTCTTTGAACTACTACCCTCGCTACTCTCCTTATGTAATGGCACCGGCCTTGAACTACCTTCAGTACTACTACGTTTTTGTTTTTGTGAAGGCACTGCCCCCCAAGAAGTGCCCTCCCCTGAATAATTTTTCCTATTGTCTTGACTCAACTTCTTCTTACCCTTGCGATGATGATGATGATGATGATGAAGTCCCCTCCTGAATGTTTCAGGCTCTGTTTCATCTTCCAAATCCGGAATTCCCTCTCTTTCTCTGACTTCATTGGAATCAGGACTGCTAGCAATTGACCCATACACGTCATTGCCATAAAAAGAATAATAACCACTGTAACCACCACTATCAAACATATCAAAGGGGTTGAGAAAGTCCCAACCAGACACCTTGGGCGAAGGAGGTGGCGGTGGACCAGGCGGCGGACTTGGTTGCTGATTCTGGGGCTCACGAGGAGGCGACCGCATTAGGAACCCAAAAAAACCTGTATTATTCTGATCTGGATAATAAGATGGATAGGAGGAATTGGTGTATGAATAATAGGATGACCTTTGCTCCGTGGCGGCCGGATCATAAATTACAGACTGAACCTGGGGCGTAGATCTCTTCATGTAGTTGGTATTAGTATGTGTAGTTGAATAAGTAGGATTACTCACCCCAAATTGACCACCCCAGTCTGTTTGAGGAGGTGGGTAGTGAACTCCCCAACCCCCCACTTCAGGCCCCCAACCTGTTTGAGGAGGAGGTGGATAGTTATAATAGGAATGGGGGTAAGGTGGTGGTGGTTGTTCAATAATTTCTGGACTATAACGCATATGAGGGTGATTGAGGGAGGAATCCAGTTCAGAATCAGAAGAAGAAGCCGAGGATGATAAATGCATGTGGTGGTCGTGGTGGTCATCATCCTCATCTGACAAGTGAATGTGTGAGCCAGATCCAGAGTGTGATAACGAGGTCGAAGAAGAAGAGGAATTCTGCTTGTTTTGATTCTTCTTCTTCTTCGGTTGGTCGGAGGGTAGCGTTAAAACAGGGGAAGCAGGCGACGAGGGTGAGGGAATTGCGAGCTCTTGGTCGACAAAGCGGCGGAGGGCATCACCCACGTCGTTTAAAGAGTGGAAGTAAGAGACGTGGGCGGCGGCAAGAGCGAAACGGTGGTCAGCGGCGGCTTTGATCAGAGACTTTCTCTGCCTACACCGGATCACCAATGGCAAGTCCTCTGCCTTTGACCCTCCACAACCCATTATCAAATCAAACCCTGGTAGTAAAAGTAAAAGTAATCCTTAGTTAATCCTAATCGAAACCCCTATTATTCCAAACAAAAACCCCAACCCTCGTGACTGCTTCATCTCCAACAAATCGAAGCATTGGGAAGCGAAGCAGTATTCAGGACTAGGGAGTAATTGAGAGAGAGAGAGAGAGAGAGAGAGAGAGAGAGAGACTTACGTAAATAGAGTATCTATCTGCCTGCTAAATGCTAATGAATTGAACCATCGAAAATTTGAATTGAGTTTGGAAAGTTGTACGACGACTACTAATTTGATTGAGCGAGATATGGTGGTGGATACAGATTTGGAAAGAGTGCAAACAGAGGGTCGAGATTGAGGAGGAAAATTGACTCATTACCGTCCATGCGACGGGCAGTCGTTTGAATCGATGAATCTGTCTGTGTGTGCGCGTGAGAGAGAGAGAAGAGTTGTTTGTGAATACAGTACGAGTAATAAAGTAGGAGTAGTTAATAAGTTGGGGAGTAATACACTAATACTTGGTTTGATGATGATGATGCGGGGAGAGGGAGGGAGGGGTATTTGGGACAATCAATAAATAAAGTAGCAGAGGAGTAATAAACAATTGGTTTCGAGATTTGTGATGGTGGAGAAGAGTGAGAAGAGTCGTCGTCTTCTTTCTTTCCGTTGTGCTGAAGCTGATGAGATTTGAATGAATTTTGGGGATTCTACTCCTACATTTTGCGCGATTTTTCTTTTCTTTGACCCTTTCCTTTGTTTATTCGGTTGGGGATGGGTTGGTGTCAGAGATCAGATGATGATTTCAAAGAGAGAGAGAGGGTTTTGGAGAGAGAAAGCTCGTGGAACCCGGCATCGGCGGGGTGGGTAGCTGGCAATACTCATTAATTACCACCATCAAAATCATCATTGCAGACATTTCTCCATGTCTCTCTATCTCTCTCTCTCTCCTGATTTCCTTCCGCTCTTTTTTTTTTTTCAACTGCTAAACAGCAGAGTGCACAACTAGCGCAAGTGCTCAACCCCTCTTGGGCATGGCCACATAGGTTATCCTAAAAGACAGACACTTGCCGCTACACCAATCTGTAACAACCCCTCTTGAACATAATCATAGAGGCTATCCTATGGTCACCACAACACCCATCCATACAACACCGATTCATACAAGTACAAGACAGTCATCACCAGTGGCGGACGCAGAATTGTTACTGCGGGGGGACCAAACTACGTGTACTAATAAATTAACAACAAAAACACATTCATATATATAGATGACTGAGATATAGTTGACAAAAAGTAACAAAAAACGAATTCCATGTATTGTTGACAATTGACATGTACATTTTCCATATGCCCACAAAAAAAAAAAGAGACCAAAGTGGATTACATAAGTACTGATTTTCTACTTTCAAAAACAAAAGAAGGTTAAGTATTTCACATAGATTTACACTGATCACTTGTAGCATAACCATCTGACATATCAACTCATTTTAGGCATCTTCATTTGAACTCGTCGCTCTCTCATACAGTAGAAGTCATCTATTATAGAATTAACATCAAAATGTCGAGCGATTTCCTTCTCAATGTAAGTAATCAAGTAATTTCCAAGATAATCATCTTCCATCTTATTTTGAAGTGGCGTTTTAACAAGATTCAAAGCTGAAAATGCCCGTTCCGTTGTTGCGGTTGATACCGGGAGAGTTAGAACAAGGCGAATCAATTTATCTATGAGAGGGTAGATCTTTGACTTCCCTGTTCTCGCCAAAACTTGGCACAAATCTGACATTTTTGACACTTTTTGCAACTCTGGATGTTGATGAATTTCAAGCTCATAGTGTTGTAATTGGATTTCCAAGTGCACCTTTTCCTGCTCAGTGAAGTCCTCGGGATAAAAATAACTTGCAAGTTTGCAAATATTTTCACTGTTGAAAGATCTGTAATCATCTCTTGGGTCCAATGATGAGCTAAGAGTAAGCAATTCCACTGTGTCCTCCTTGAATCTGTTGTTCAACTCTTGTAATTGGGAGTCCATAGTAGCTGTGAATACATCAACCCGGAAGTGGTGCTCCATTGTGAGTTGGTCTATTGGATGGCGAGGTCGACCGCGACCGGCAGTGTACCGTGCACTCATATCAGGAATTGTTATATTATGCTTCACACAAAATGATTTCACCTTGTCAAATAACTCATCCCATCCACCATCTCTCATATTTTGGATAAGTATCTTTGTTGTGGAGACCAAATGCATTGCATTTAGTATTTCTTGAGATTTGCGTTGCAGTGCTTGACAAAGATCATTGGTGATCTCCATTATACCCCTCATAAGATGCAAAATGAACACAAATTCGAAGGATGTGATCGTATCAAAAGCTGAATCTGCATCACCGCGTTGCGCATAGTTTCCTTCAACCATGATGATTTTAAGGACTGAACAAGTTGCATTGAACATCTTTATCAAACTCTGAATAGAACCCAAGTGAGAACCCCATCGAGTATCTCCTGCTCGCTTTACAGTGCCAATTTGATTTTGCCCTTTCCCAGACTCAAGCTCATTATTAGCAAGAAGTTCAGCAATTTCGGCAGCTTGAGAAGCCTTCAATTGATCACTACGTTTGCAAGAAGCACCAACAATATTAACCACGAAAGTCAACTTGGAGAAGAATTGATGAACGGGACTAACTTCTCTAGATGCTCCAAGTAATGCTAATTGGAGCCGATGAGCGAGACAATGGATATAATATGCACATGGACAATCCGCACAAAACAAAGCTTGGAGACCGTTCCATTCTCCTCGCATATTACTAGCTCCATCGTTTCCTTGGCCCCGGATGTTCTTTGAACTAAGATCATTACGAGAAAGGACAGAATCTATTGCCTTCTTGAGCGTTGGAGCCGCTGTATCTGCAACATGGACTATATCAAAGAAGCGCTCTTTTATGAAGCCATCCTTATCAACAAATCTTAAGACAAGGGCCATTTGCTCTCTTTTTGACTCATCCCGAGCTTCATCAACAATAATGCAAAACTTCGCATCACCAATTTCTTCACAGATAAACTTCCTTGTTTTCAACGCAAAAATTTGTAAAATCTCCTTTTGAGTCCTATGTGAAAGGTAGGTAGCATTTTTCCAAGCATGCCCTAACACAACAGCATCAACCTCTGCATAAGAAGCTAAAACCTTTATCATTTCCAAAAAGTTACCCCTGTTTATTGAATCAGGACTTTCGTCATGTCCTCTAAGTGGGCAAGCTTGGAAGGTGAGATATTTGATAACATCTATTGATGCCTTCAAACGCAATCGGTTCCTTGCTACTTCCTTTGAAGTTTGTTTCTCAACAACCTTTTCGAGATGCTGGGATTGATTAGCTAAGTACTGACAACTTCTCACAGCATTCTTGTGTATACTGTTTGGATGTTTCCCAACATGAGTGACAAAAGCACATTTGTCCCCGTTAACCTTCCTCCACGCTCGAAATCCATCAATAGTAAATGCACTTGATCCAGGGCGTGTATTCGGCTTTGCGAAAAGATAACATGGAAGGCAAAACACAGCATCTTTGGTTGGAGAGTATTCCAACCAATTTGGAAATGATTTGAACCACACAGCTGCGAAGCGGCGGGGATGTTTATCCGTAGATAGGGGATACTCAGCCAAAATGTGCTGATAAGGCCCCGCTTTGATATAAGCTCGTCGAATTTCATCCTGTTGGTTGATAGGATACTTCCATAGTGGTGGACGTAATCCGGGATCACGTTCCAAAGAGGAGGTGTCAATTTCTTCGGATTCAATTCTAGGAGCTTTAGAAGGACGGCCCTCCACAGCAATGGAAGCCTCAATATTAGAGTTTAAGGGCTGAACAGAAATTGGTCTACTAGCTTCCAAATGTTGAGAATCTCTCTTCTTGAAGAAGGCATCAATTGTGGTTTTCTTCATGGGTAACCTAAATTATCAAATTTTGGTACTTTTGAATATTTTTCACACAGAGAGAGAGCAACAGAAAACTGCAGATAAAAAAAAACACACCACAAAATCGATTTGCTTCATAAAATTGTAAAAGAAAGGAAACTTACGTTGCACTTTACTCTTTAGTTGAATGAGTTTGTTACTTTGTTTACTGCCACTTCACTGAAGGCTGAAGCTCCATTGTTTTTCTCGCGTAGAGAGAGAGAGAGAGATAAAGAGAGGGAGATGGCCAAATTGGGGTGGGTTTGAGAGAGATTGCAGTGGGATTGTTGTCCACTTTTTTTTAGAGAGTGAAAGGCAGAGAGAGAGAGAGGGAGGGGGAGTGTCTTGTACGCTATGTCTACTTCTGATGCCTTGGGAGCTGGCCCATTGTAAGGAAGAGAGAAAGAGAAAAAAGTGGTCAGTGATTTTCAACCTACAGGGTACACTTTTGCTAGAAAAATAGTATGCTATTACTAGTCAGAGGTGTAATAACCCGAAATTTCGTAGATAAAAATTTCGATTTATTAATTCGATTAGTTATTTTTAATATCGCTAAATAAAATATTTTATTAGTTAGTTAAATAATTTGAATGAAACTAGATCTAGTTTGTTTATTTCCTTTTATTTATTTTTCCGCGCCGTAAAATCAACGCGTGCACACCGAGTATTTCACTACATCGCATCCGGAAGGCCTACTAATTTTTCCAACTCTTATGTTGTCCTATTTTGACTAGCCTTAGCCTATTTAAAAAAAAACTAATTAGACATGTGCTCAATTTTGTCTTCCTACTAATTTTGACTTTACTAAACCTAATTTGTATTTTTTTGAATTAATGAGAAGAAAGAAAATTTGACTACTTAACAAGGTAGGCTACTTACCCAATTACAATCTTCTATAAATAGCTCACTCACCTTGCTTCATTTCTCACACCAAAATCTCCCAACTTCTCCACTTTGTGCTTTCTAGTGTTCTTGAATGAGTTCTTGAGTGTTCTTGTTGAAACTCATCCTAAACCACCACACTCCACCACTCTCGACCACCCCTAGATCTTAGAAAGGTAGAATAAATTAGCAAGAAAGTGTTCGAGCAAAGGTCGACTAGTCGTTACGCCGCTGGAATTCAACTAGCTAATCGGCTTCCGACTAATCATCGGAATTAAGGTAGATACTTTATCTTAACTTTAGATTAGTATTTACTAGTTCATATTAAGGAGGTTATTATTTTGCTTAAACATGCCTAATTATGATTAAACGTGATTATGTTGGTGATTAGTGATTTTATGAACAATTAGACTTTGAAAAACACACTTAGTCGATACTATGCACGATTTGAAATTAACTTATCAAAATGCACCGTTATAATGCCCGATGGACTTTTGGAAACTTAAAATATCCAGTTATAATGCCCGGATGAAAATCGACTTTTCAAATTTACGCTGTTATGCTGCCCAATTGATTTTTTTGGAAAATAGTCGACTAAACTTTTCTTAAAGCAACTTCAAAATGTTTTGACTGTACTTGGACTGTTGAGATTAACCCAAGGCTAACACCCTTGAGGGTCTGTCAAAAAAGATATGCCTAGCGCTGTCTAAGAAAGGAATGGTGCCAGTAACTGCATTCGTGCGGCCATCCAGCCTGGGACTCTCCTGGTTATCTCATTTGTCTAAAGAAAGTCACCAATGAGATTTTATACCTAAAGTAACACGGTTATCGGGAAATATTTTTTTAACGAAAAGTTTATCGTGAAACGATTTCTAAACAAAAGATTTTTATGTAATATGGCATGTGCATGTTTTCCGAGACGGTACGACACGACACGTTTTTCAAGAAAATGATCAATTGTTTTTACAAGAAGAAATAGAGATGAGAATGAAAATACTGTTGTAAATAAAATACTGCCATTGGAGTCCCGCCTCAGTTCCCCGGTGTGAACTGGTGGTCAAAGCTCAATGGAACTATACTATAAACAATACTGCCATTGGAGTCCCGCCTCAGTTCCCCGGTGTGAACTGGTGGTCAAAGCTCAATGGAACTATACTATAAACAATACTGCCATTAGAGTCCCCCCTCAGTTCCCCGGTGTGAACTGGTGGTCAAAGCTCAATGGAACTATACGGTAGTGCTGTTTGAAGTTTCTCCTCAAATTCCGCGGGTGAATTTGACGGTCAGAACTTACTCAGTACAACACATAGTAAACGGATCTTATAAACAGGCTGTTAAGTTCGGTGATATAAGAAAACCGGGACTATGTCGTGTGTGACGCGGAGTTAGCGGACCTCATACTGCAGGAGTCAGTTTATGGGTAGCCGACCCTTCGAACGGAAAGGTTGGTGACCGTTAGAAAGGGGTTGTAGAACGGGCCAATAACTTTCGAGAGATGTGAGATGTTGACATGGTTGAAATTTGAAGAAGAATGCTGTTATGAGAAAGTGATACGAGATACTGATACTGTACTCTGATTTTTATTAAAAGAAACGAGATACTGATACTATACTCTGATTTTTCTTAAAAGAAACGAGCTACTGATTTTATTAAAGCTGCACTCTGATTTGGATGTGATACTGATGCATTGACACGCATGAACTTACTGTTTTGATAAATGATTTTTCAACTATTTACCTGCCACCTACAATATTGTTCTAGAATTGCTAGTTTAAGATTAAGGTAGGGTATCTATTGAGCGTTCTCGCTCACGGTTCGCCCTGGCATAATACCACGATGTTGCTTCGCAACTCTGGCTATTATGCTAGATTATCATAATGAACAGGAGGACCTCTACGGAGAACACGGAGCCGGAGGAGCTGCCGAGATGGAGATCCACCAGGCGGAGAGATTTGCGGAGCCGTAGAACCCACCCAGTCTACCTTTTTGTAATCTGTGAAGGATAGATCATCTATATGTATTTTTGGTTATTATTATTACTGTTTAAGACCGACTTTAAATTGTAATAATAATCCATAACGTATCCCAAAAATGCGGGGCGTTACAAGTGGTATCAGAGCCCTAGGTTCAAACACTCGACCTTGGGTAGAATGGGTAGATCACTTTCCGAGAGCGTAACTTGAATAGATGTCCGTACTTTGTACTTTTGCTACTCTACAAATATCCTATTTGCTAACGGTGTTGTTATAGGCATATATGAGCCATTACGAAGCGTAGGGAAGCGAAACATGAGAACACTTAGGATTTGACTGTTTGTGACATGTGTCCTGCTCACATGTCAGTTTCAGTATAAATATGTGCTCAAAGATAACGTTTAGCAGCAGTAAATCCTTTCCGAATTTAGATTTTAGCCGTAGTGTTGTGCTATTATTTTCAAAAAGGGTATTCTAGACTGAATCTCCCTACGAATTTCCAACTCTAGAATGGCGATTACACGTAACAATGGTGAGGACTCGTCCAACAGAACCAACGGTAACCCTGACCTCGCACAACTCATGCAAGCCTTCATTGCTGCGCTCAACGCAAACCGACCCCCACCTAACAACCCACCTGGACCCATGACCCGTACTCAAGCGATGAACGAGTTCTGCAAGAGACGACCACCTGTCTTTCACGGTGAACCTAACCCTACCCTAGCCGAGGCTTGGCTGAAGGAGATCAAGGTGATTCTCAGCACTCTAGGAATCAACCAGGATAACCACCGCGTAGCTCTCACTGCCTACCAACTCCAAGGAGAAGCCCGACACTGGTGGGAGATGATTGAGGTCACTTATAACATTGAGACCATGACTTTCGAGGAGTTTGAGAATATCTTCTTGGACAAGTACTTTCCTGCTCCAGTAAAGCAGGCAAAGATCCAGGAATTTCAGAACCTACAGCAAGGTTCAATGACGGTGACGCAGTACGTCGCTAAATTTGAGGAGCTGTACCGCTATGGTCGTGCTACTATCCCTACTGAGGAGGACAAGTTCCGGAAGTTTGAATGGGGACTTGGCTCGACTCGCAAGATAGTGATGGGAATGGGCTATACTACCTATGCTGAGGCAGTGAAATGTGCCCTAAGGATGGAGAGAGAAGAAGCAGATTTTAGGACTAGGCGTCAAGGAAGTGGCTCAGGAGGACCTATCAGGACTGTGCAGAACGACAACGATCGTGGGCCCTACCCAGCCAGACCTAACCAAGTTAACCCCCAGCCTTGGAGGGGGAATGAAGTCAGGCAAGGACCGCCGCCACAAAATTCTAACAACCAACTAGTCAAGTGTTACAACTGTGCGGGCTATGGACACTACAGTCGCAACTGTCCTCATCCGAGGAAGGACGGTTTCACCTATGGGAATCAGCAGCAGCCGCAGCCGCCTCAGAACTATGGCAAACAGCCTATGCAACAGAACGCTAAGCCAGCACATCAGAATAACTGGAATGGAAAGCAGCAGGTCAAGGCACCTCAGAACGGGACAGGACGCTTGTATGCTCTGCATGCTGAGGATCACATCCAGGAGCAGGAACCTTCTGTGATTCAAGGTACGCTACTGCTATTCAGTACCTGCGTACAAGCTTTATTTGACATTGGAGCATCGTGTTCGTTTATAGCAGCTGCATGCGTATCTACGCTAGGATTAGACACTGAACCCCTAGAGAACCAGATGACAATAGCATCACCTTTAAGCGCTAGTTTACCAGTTAATCTAATCTGTAGAGGCTGCGAGTTAGAAGTAAGTAATATTCGACTAACTTGCAATTTACGCGTGATCGAGATGGTTGACTTCGGCTTAATTATGGAGATGGATTGGCTGTCAACTCATCGAGCTGTCGTTGATTGCCATCAAAAGATAGTAACAGCTTTCACCCTGATGGGACATGCTTTCGTTTTAAGGGGGATAGACAGGTTGTGAATTCGGCGACTCGACGCTCGTAATGGCAGAACCAACTGTTCGGATGGCTAGCTAGTCTCCAGTTGGAAGAATCTGACCGAGAAGAGTTAGGACTGCCACACATCGTCTGTGACTATGCTGACGTGTTTCATGACAATCTACCTAGATTAACCGCCACAAAGATAGATCAATTTTACCATCAAGCTTTAACCTGGAACCGCCCTAATACCATATAGCGCCGACAGAACTGAAGGAATTGAAGACCCAACTACAAGAGTCGTCAGAGAAATGATACATCAAACCGAGTACTTCACCATGAGGAGCACCTGCACTGTTCGTGAAGAAGAAAGAAGGAACCTTACGGCCACCCTTGTCGATCACAAGTTTGACTGACGCCGGAGAGATAGGATTACTAGAACCTGAAATGGTTAGAGACACGACGAGAAGATTAAGCCTATCTAACAGAGACTGCTTACTGCACAGAGCCGACAGAAGAGTTATGCGGATCGAAGAAACAGACCCTTGTCGTTCAAAGAAGGAGACCACGTGTTTCTAAAAAAAAAAAAATTTTCGACCCCGAAGAGGAGTAATTAGATTCGGGAAGAAAGGGAAGCTTTCTCCGCGATATATCGGCCCATTTGAGATTTTGGAGAAAATTGAACAAGTGGCCTACCGATTAGCACTCCCGCCACAGATACCGAGTGCATAACGTTTTTCACGACTTCATGTTAAGGAAGTATCTCGCCCTGCCAAAACACGTGTTAAATTAGGAATATCTCGACATAAATGAGGACGTAACTTTTAAGGAAGAACCAATTGAAATCCGGGACAGCATGGAGAAGCGTATCCTCAACAGAACCATTCAGTTAGTACGAATATTATGGAAAGATCGAGAAATAGAGGAAAAACCTTGGGAACGGGAAGAAGCCATGAGAGCCAACTATCCACAATTGTTTCCATCCGTTGAGTAATTCGAATTTCGAGGACGAAATTTGTTAAGGGGGATAGGTTGCAATAACCCGAAATTTCGTAGATAAAAATTTCGATTTATTAATTCGATTAGTTATTTTTAATATCGCTAAATAAAATATTTTATTAGTTAGTTAAATAATTTGAATGAAACTAGATCTAGTTTGTTTATTTCCTTTTATTTATTTTTCCGCGCCGTAAAATCAACGCGTGCACACCGAGTATTTCACTACATCGCATCCGGAAGGCCTACTAATTTTTCCAACTCTTATGTTGTCCTATTTTGACTAGCCTTAGCCTATTTAAAAAAAAACTAATTAGACATGTGCTCAATTTTGTCTTCCTACTAATTTTGACTTTACTAAACCTAATTTGTATTTTTTTGAATTAATGAGAAGAAAGAAAATTTGACTACTTAACAAGGTAGGCTACTTACCCAATTACAATCTTCTATAAATAGCTCACTCACCTTGCTTCATTTCTCACACCAAAATCTCCCAACTTCTCCACTTTGTGCTTTCTAGTGTTCTTGAATGAGTTCTTGAGTGTTCTTGTTGAAACTCATCCTAAACCACCACACTCCACCACTCTCGACCACCCCTAGATCTTAGAAAGGTAGAATAAATTAGCAAGAAAGTGTTCGAGCAAAGGTCGACTAGTCGTTACGCCGCTGGAATTCAACTAGCTAATCGGCTTCCGACTAATCATCGGAATTAAGGTAGATACTTTATCTTAACTTTAGATTAGTATTTACTAGTTCATATTAAGGAGGTTATTATTTTGCTTAAACATGCCTAATTATGATTAAACGTGATTATGTTGGTGATTAGTGATTTTATGAACAATTAGACTTTGAAAAACACACTTAGTCGATACTATGCACGATTTGAAATTAACTTATCAAAATGCACCGTTATAATGCCCGATGGACTTTTGGAAACTTAAAATATCCAGTTATAATGCCCGGATGAAAATCGACTTTTCAAATTTACGCTGTTATGCTGCCCAATTGATTTTTTTGGAAAATAGTCGACTAAACTTTTCTTAAAGCAACTTCAAAATGTTTTGACTGTACTTGGACTGTTGAGATTAACCCAAGGCTAACACCCTTGAGGGTCTGTCAAAAAAGATATGCCTAGCGCTGTCTAAGAAAGGAATGGTGCCAGTAACTGCATTCGTGCGGCCATCCAGCCTGGGACTCTCCTGGTTATCTCATTTGTCTAAAGAAAGTCACCAATGAGATTTTATACCTAAAGTAACACGGTTATCGGGAAATATTTTTTTAACGAAAAGTTTATCGTGAAACGATTTCTAAACAAAAGATTTTTATGTAATATGGCATGTGCATGTTTTCCGAGACGGTACGACACGACACGTTTTTCAAGAAAATGATCAATTGTTTTTACAAGAAGAAATAGAGATGAGAATGAAAATACTGTTGTAAATAAAATACTGCCATTGGAGTCCCGCCTCAGTTCCCCGGTGTGAACTGGTGGTCAAAGCTCAATGGAACTATACTATAAACAATACTGCCATTGGAGTCCCGCCTCAGTTCCCCGGTGTGAACTGGTGGTCAAAGCTCAATGGAACTATACTATAAACAATACTGCCATTAGAGTCCCCCCTCAGTTCCCCGGTGTGAACTGGTGGTCAAAGCTCAATGGAACTATACGGTAGTGCTGTTTGAAGTTTCTCCTCAAATTCCGCGGGTGAATTTGACGGTCAGAACTTACTCAGTACAACACATAGTAAACGGATCTTATAAACAGGCTGTTAAGTTCGGTGATATAAGAAAACCGGGACTATGTCGTGTGTGACGCGGAGTTAGCGGACCTCATACTGCAGGAGTCAGTTTATGGGTAGCCGACCCTTCGAACGGAAAGGTTGGTGACCGTTAGAAAGGGGTTGTAGAACGGGCCAATAACTTTCGAGAGATGTGAGATGTTGACATGGTTGAAATTTGAAGAAGAATGCTGTTATGAGAAAGTGATACGAGATACTGATACTGTACTCTGATTTTTATTAAAAGAAACGAGATACTGATACTATACTCTGATTTTTCTTAAAAGAAACGAGCTACTGATTTTATTAAAGCTGCACTCTGATTTGGATGTGATACTGATGCATTGACACGCATGAACTTACTGTTTTGATAAATGATTTTTCAACTATTTACCTGCCACCTACAATATTGTTCTAGAATTGCTAGTTTAAGATTAAGGTAGGGTATCTATTGAGCGTTCTCGCTCACGGTTCGCCCTGGCATAATACCACGATGTTGCTTCGCAACTCTGGCTATTATGCTAGATTATCATAATGAACAGGAGGACCTCTACGGAGAACACGGAGCCGGAGGAGCTGCCGAGATGGAGATCCACCAGGCGGAGAGATTTGCGGAGCCGTAGAACCCACCCAGTCTACCTTTTTGTAATCTGTGAAGGATAGATCATCTATATGTATTTTTGGTTATTATTATTACTGTTTAAGACCGACTTTAAATTGTAATAATAATCCATAACGTATCCCAAAAATGCGGGGCGTTACAAGAGGGGGCCGGCCTATAGGAAATATAGAAAAAAAACTGGGAATGTACTATTATTGGTAAGAAACTTGGGGGGTTTGCAGGGACCAATCACCCCCCTGGCACCCCCCCAGGTCCGCCCCTGGTCATCACAACACCAATTCATACAAGTACAAGATGATATGTGGCACTTACCCTACAAAGAGATGCTTGGGGCAAGATTAAAAAACGAATCATGTGTAAATAGTGTACTGTGGCTTACCATCCAAGCTAACGACTTCGGTGGTCCTTGAAGAAGGGAACTTATTACGCATGCTGCTCAGCTACTGTAGTCATCATCGTCGAGCAGGCATTGGCAACGTTGAGCTACTACCTCTATTTCGAAATAATTGTCCCGCGCACAAATGTAAGTCTTTAAAAAGATGCATTTTTTGGTTAAATAATTTAAATTTTTTTCACAACTTAAAAAAATACATTGATGTCTATTGATTTGTGAAAAAAATTTGATTCTTTTTATGAAAAAATGCATATTTTTAAAGGCTTACGTTTGCGCGCGGGACACTTATTTTGGAACGAAGGGAGTAATAACTATTGGAAAACGCCAACATGCGCGTACATATTAGGGTTGAAAAAATGTATTGAAATGTCCCTTAAAGGTGTTTGGGTTTGAGTATATTGAGAGACATAACCCTAATTGTTTTTGGTATTCTTGAATTATAAGTTGTCAAATCAATTAATGTATGTAAGAAGAATGACTTATTGATTTGACAAATTGCAATCTAATAATACCAAAAATACCTTAATAAACTAAAAAAATACTCTTATATCTAATTTCTTCCTTTATTAATTACATCTCGAATGACGATTTCGTAATTTTGACTTGGAAAATGATAAGTAACCCGAAAAGAATGACAACGAAAAGAAGATCTTATTTGTAAGAAGTAGTTTGACTTAGGGCTGCCCAGCGGATCACCCAATCCATTCAGTCCACCCAAACCGCCCAAACCGATCCGTTCGTTTACTCACTCGAGGTACGTTACGGATGGATACGGATCCTAATATTTTTATTTTGACGAATGCGGTTCAGTTTGGGTTCGATCCGCCAAATCCGTCTGATCCGTTCAATCTGCAACTGAACCAACCTATCCGTGTGTCACCCACGGACAGTTGCGGATCTTAAAAACACTAATCCGTGGACACTTTGACTGGTTGGTTAATTGATCACACTTTCCAGCCATTTTGGAGGAGTAGTTGATTTAGCAATTTTCCTGGTTGAAGTGCGGATTAAGGAGAAACTCCTAATTTTGACTTGGAAAATGATAAGTAATCCGAAAATTTACTCCAAAAATAAAATCAGTGGTTCAAATTACTCCAATGTACAAATGAATCTAAATCACTAGTTTCATTTTCAGTGTAATTTTCGGGTAATTTACCTAGCATTGCTCTTTATTGATAATAAAAATAAATAAAAAATAAAAAACCTAGCATTGCTCTTCTGATTTTCTTTTTTTTTTTTTGGTACGTCGGAATATATTAAAACTTAGGAACCAAGGACAAGCAACAGGAGATCAAAGTTGATTACATAGCACATAGACATAAAACTAAATAAGCCTGGCAGCATCAATCTGGCAGATTAGTCCAGAATTTGGCGGATATTGCAGCTATCCCTGATCATGAACTCCCGGATGCCCAAAGGGGGGCTGTTGGTGACCACCAATTCTTCTTCCTGCTCAGCTCCAAGCCTAGCGAGAAAATCAGCACACTCATTAGCACTCCGGTAGGTGTGGGTTGGCGTACATTCTGTTCGGTTTAAGATGTAGTGGCCATCACTAATAATGTTGCTTTGGGGATGGTTGGGTGAGGCACCGTCATTGAAAAGAAGCACCGCTGTCTGGGAATCAGACTGAATCTGAACATTTGTTAAACCTTTCTCTAGAACAATTGTAAGTCCCCTGTAGATACTCCAAATCTCCGTCTCCAGACTTGAGCTTGCGGCCATTTTACCATAGTAACCGAGAACCCATTCTCCTTGAGCTTCTGATTTTCATGCGTCCGTTTGACTACCATCTTTTTTCTATGCTGACTCTCTATCTGATTGTACTGTTGTACAACTTGTACTGTAGCCACATTTAACTACTAGATACTATCAATTTTTACGAGTAATTGAACATTGCACTCAACCTTTTTGCTTTATTCACGCATAAACTCTATTTAATTTTTTTTTTACGTAACTAGGAAATTTTAGACTCTCCTTTGGCCAAAAAAACTTAATCTGGTTTTTTTTTTTCGTTTTGTCTTTATTCAATTTTTTTTTTGCATTTGTTAGTTTTGCGTCAAGATTTTGTGGTTTCTGAATTCCTCTTGACGAGACAAATCTAAAAAGTATAAATTCATGGTCAAACCATATTTTTTTTTTGAATAAAGCCGAAAATACTTGGATTATTGGATTAATTTTGGCTTTATTAAAAAAATTGAGTTTGACCATATTTTATACTTGTTAGATTCATCTCGTCAAGAGGAATCCAGAAATCACAAAATCTTGACGCAAAACTAACAAATGAAAAAAAAAATTGAATAAAGACAAAATGAATAATTCAATAATCCGAATTATGAATTATTTGCCAAAGGAGGATGTAACGGTACAACCTTACAAATGAAAGCTTAAACCATATACGGAGTATCATATTCATATGCATTTAAAGTTTGATACTGACAAAAATAACTTTTACATTGTCATTTTTTCTCAGATTATTTATAATCTAATAACTAAAAGGTAAGCTCTAAAAATCTTCAAACGTAACTTTTGAATGTAGCTTCAGCTTAACTGGACTACTAGATCACGTTCGGTTGGGTTTTGAAAAGTCCCGGATTTTACTTTTTCATGTGGGTCCCCAAATGTCAGTCCACCCTCTTCTATCTTATCTACATTTTTGGGAACACTATTCTAGTGCATACATATTACTCCTACGAGATAAGTCTATGGGATCCACTTCGAAGACCCACACAAATGATCCAAGCCGTCCATTAGATCTAAAATTATTCTTCGAGTCATCAAGAAAAAAAATCAGGTCAATTGAATAATTTTAAGTACTTGATCTAGTTGTCTAACTTTCTTTCAAACTTCTGTTAGAATTTAAGACCCTAAATTGTGAATGAATTATTAGAAGATGGATCAACCACTTATAGTTTTTCGAATGAGCAAATTTTTATGGAGTGATTCAAAAAATCATTTTAAAATTAATTAACAGCTTGGAACATTTGTATGGATCTTCAAAGTGGGCCCACAGACCCATCTCGCCTAAGATATACACTTAGAGTAGCATTTATAGAAATGTATATGAGAGAAAAAAATGGAGGATTAACATTTGGCGGCCCAGGGGAAAAAGTAAAAATCAGGTTTTTCAAAACCCAACTTTCAAGGTGGTGTGATATTTTTTTAAGGTAGCTCAAGGATGTTCCAGGGAGAAGGAAGAAAATTCGGTTTTAAAGTTGTAAGGTCTCCATTATTTGTGTACCTAGCTAGATGTTCATTCTTTGAGAGAATTATCTGTACAAGTAAAAGGGTTTTGGTCACTTTTTTGGATTGTTTTGAAACGGATCCGCAAAAGAGTGAACACCACAGCATAGGAAAGCGACCAAATTAGGAATGTTTCTTTTTATCAAACCAAAAGGCGTGCGAAGAATTCGGGTCCCATCCCATTGTTCAGTGGGGAAAGGGTTTCTTTTTTGCTTTTTATTTGTTTTTTGTAGGGGTGCTCACGGTCCGGATCGGTCCGGATTGGCATGAATCCAATCCTAATCCGCGAGTCACGGTTTTTTGAAAATACAATCCGTGTCCGATCCAAAAGTCTCACGGTTCGGTTCCAATCCAAACCGCGAGTCACGGATCGGTTCCGGATTAATCCGCGGATTTTCAACTTATTCGAAAAAAACAACAAACAAAGGTAGTAAGGCACTAGCACGCAGCAAATGCACTAAATAGAAAGTTGGAAACCCCAATAAAAAACAACAAACTACAAAGGCAGTAGAGTGGAATACAAATACTTAGTTACATTAAAGTCCAACATAAAAAACAACGACTGGGTGAACAATTTCAAAACACAAGGCAGCAAGCAATCACTCTGGAATCAATTTCAAATCGCTTCAAATGCAAGGCAGCAATCACCCTGGAATTGGATCAAGTGAACAATGTACCCATTTCATAAAAAAATAGTATCAAGTTAACCATATCTATATAACTATAAAAGTCATAAAATTATATATATATAATAAAAATCTCACGGTCCGGATTGGTTAATCCACGGTTTCAAAATCAAAATCCGTGTCCGATCCAAAAGTCACGGTTTTTTATTTTTTGAATCCGTGTCCGGACCATTAATCCACGGTTAAAATCCAAAAGGTACGGATCGGTTCGGTCCGGACCGGATTCACGGTTCACCGGTTTTTTTGAGCAGCCCTAGTTTTTTGGTCCGCAGGGTTTAGTTGGGTGTTTGGTGGAGGGGTTCTGCTAGATTGGATGGCCAATCCATCCACTCTTACTACTCTACTACTACTTTATTCGGTTTTTTTTTTTTAAATTTGCTTATACTACGAGTTTGCTTAATCCTGGCCGACCACTCGGCCCGAGGGGAGTACAAGGAAATACTACTAAAGTACTACTAGTAACAATTCAATTCCTTGTTTGGCGACCGGATTTCCACTTGGATTTGTCTCATATCTGAATTTGTAATCCAGAGCCCACGTTAAAGCCGGCGTTTGGCATGCCATTTTCTTCCCAGACTATTTTCACTGTTTGGAGTCCAAATCCAGGTGAAGCCGGATTTGTCAACGACAGGGTCGACCCTATCATTAGCTAACAAGGGGGATTTGGTGGAATTCCTACCTATTTTTACCCTCCAAATTCGGGTCATCTTCGACCGCAGCCCTTCGTGATCGTCGTCGTGTCGTCCATTGCTGACAGTCATCGTCGTCCCTGTTTGATCTCTGTTTGATTTGGTTGCTTGGATGCAGAGAGAGAGACCACCCTGAGCGGAAAGACCAATTGATCAACCGCCCATCCATCCAGAACAACGAATTGTCAGAAATGGAGTTTTCCAGATCGATCATTTTTTTTTTAATTGGTTTGAGTTTGGTTTGGGAAATACATTAACCTATTTTTGTCTTTTTTGAACTTTTTTTTAGTTGTGTTTAATTTTTAAACATTTGTAAATTACTAATTTTTATCTATTTTTTTTCAAAAATATTATTTTTTACACATATAATATAGTATAAGTATATTTATGTATTTATTGTTTATTTATTCTAATTATTATGGATTTGTTATATATTTATTCTAATTATAATAAAATTAATAAACTGAGGGCAATTCAGTCATTTGCCCTCTTGTCCACCCTCCAAATCCCCCCCCCCCCCCCCCCCCCCCTCAAAAAACCATCAAAACACCTCATTACAAATCCACTATTCTTAAGAAGTAGGTTCACCCTCATTACAAATCTACTTTCATTACAATCCACCCAAAATCATCCTTGGTCGCCAAACAGGGCCCAATAGTATTAGGGCTGACTTTGACCCCTCCACCATCTCTTGCCTGCGCCCAAAAGTAAACTCTCCGAGACACAATTGAAATGTAATACGTGATTTTTTTTTCTCCCCTGTGTGGGAGCTTCTCTCTCTAAACTTGAGAGCCTCTTAGGGATACTATCCACCGTCGCCTACCCCAGATCTCTCCTACCGCCTACCCCAATGCATCCCCCCCCATCTCTTTCCTCCTTTCTCTTCGCCTAGTGCTCTTTGGGGGGGGGGGGGGGGGGGGGGGGGGGGGGTTGCTGCATCTCAACCTCACCTCCTCTTCGTTCCTTCTCGTTGGCCACCCTTCATCATCTCACTTTTGGGTTTTCCTCCCAAATCAGAGCCCTCCCGTCTTCTTCGTCTCCTCTTCTCCTCCTCGTCGCCTCCCCCACCTAGCCTTCGCTATGCCACCTCTTCACTGCCTCGCCATCTCACTGTTCCTCCACCTCAAAACCCCACGGCTGCTTTCTCTCGATTTGGGTCAGATCTTGACATGGAGATGACATTTAGGGTGGTTTTTGGGGCCCCTCTGGCGAATAACTCCCATTTTCTGTTGGCAGCAGCGGGCTGTGGTGCTTGGATCTTGAACCTAGAGAAGCGACTCGTCTTAACTTGGTGTGACTCGGTAATGGGCAACTCAGGTTGACTCAGTTTAGTGTGTTTTGACCAGTTCATTTATTTTATTTTATTTTATTTTATCTTTGTTTTGTTAGTTTATAGTTTTGGTGAACGATTTTCGTTACTGATTACATCTGTGCGTCATTGTACACTGGTTTGAGCTGGGAATTTGTTGGATTCTCTGCTGCTAGCTCTTGACAGGATTCAATCATCCCGACCAGAAGGTGCCGGTCTGCCTTGGCAGGTGTGTCTGAGCCGCTTAGTCATGCTCATGTCATTTGTTAGTGGCTTAGGTTTCATTCCTGTATACCGATGTAATCGTTGCCGGATGGCGTCTTGAATGACATGCATAAATTTTCAAAAAAAAACAAAACAAAATTGAAATGTAATGCCAAAGACTAAATGGATTTGGGTGGATTACTATTGGACATGAAAATGAATTTGACACCAACTGAGGATACCAAATTTAAGCCTTACCAATACGTCATGCCGTCGTGAGGTGAATATGTAACTCGAAAATGATGCAGATGAACAATTTATTTTCAATGATCCATTAACCTGAATTACATGACTCTAACACAACACGATACAATATCATATCTATTACTTAGTATTATTGATCTTTTAGTTTACAATTTGTATGTAGACTTATGTAGAAGTAGTTAGTTCTTTTTTATTACCTAAAGTTTGTAAAAATAAACTACTAGTATAACCGATTGTGAAATTTACGGCTCGTGGCTTAATTTTTTTTAATATCGGGATTAGCTACTGTTACTTGTCAGTTATTCTTTTGCTAATTTTATAGTTTATGTGGTCATGATAGCATTCAAATTGTAGTCACTTTTTTTTATATTGGATTAAAAGGTTGTAGATGTGTATACAATTTTACGTATATCTATTACTAGTAGAGATTCTACGCTAAGCCATTAACAATATCACTAAAAGGAAAATGCTAGGGACTTCAAAAATGTTTCTCAAGTGAAACCAATTCTTCAAGTTTACTTGGATATTTGTTTGAACTACTGACTTCACTTTCAAGAACATTTTCGGGATAACCTTTTAGGATAAAACAAACAATTTTTTTCTTCAACCGTTTTTTTTTTTTTTAACGGCAAAAACAAACCATACGTGACTCCAACAATTTTACCACATCGCTTAGAAATCCTGATTCTACCTAAGGTTAGTTATAGAATTCTATAGGTAGGTTGGAATTTTTGTTGCGTAGTGTTAATCACCAAAGCTAAACCACTACTTGCTTAGCCCATTTCATGCCTCTTGGTCCATGGCCCAAACCACTTCTACTTCACGCAAAACACTTCTATACTTCACCCCAAAAAACCCTTTGGGCCATACCCACCAAATCGTGGTCTTTTTCTTCCTTACACACATGTATATACTTGTCAACCTTTTGATGTATGGGACAACAGAAAAAAAAGGGCTTGACTGGTTTTTTTCCAATTTCACGTGCACTGAATAGGCACAACTCTATTACAGGCAAAAGTAAATGTACAAGTAGATTGGAAATGGGAACCAAACTTTGAGCAAATATTATGCGCTAAACTTGGTACTTAAATTTCTGTGGATAAATTGTCATAATGGATGGTGCTAAACTTGATGCTAAAAGATTGTAGAGGATCATAGATTGTGGATCATAGATTATAACCATGAAGAGAGATTATGGAAACCATCAATATGGAGGAAGAATATAAGTAATTGCAGAATTTGAAAAGACAGTTGAGAGGTCAAAAACTAGGAATTCACATACTACTTTCAAGGTTCAAATGCGCAACATGGGGGGAGATGTGCATACTAAATAGGAATGGTTATTTGTTTTGAGTGTAAATGATTCACGTATAAGATTTAAGCCATGCATATGGGTGGGACACGTGTCTCTCTCTTTCTCCCCCACCCCCCACGTTTCTCCCCTTTTCTCCCTCTTCTTCGCACACGTTTCTCTGTCACAATTATTATAAATAAATCAAAAATAAAAAATCTAGAAAATTAAGATTTGAGGTTTGGAGACTTTTGTAGGCAAAATACATTTCCATAAGATATGTACTAGCGTTAAACCCGTGCTATGCACGGGCAAGATAGCATGAACGCACAATGTATGTACATGCCATATTAGGTAGCATACTATAAAAAGGTGGGCTGATTTAACCAAAAAAAAAATCTTCGAACCATGGGAACTTTGTTTATTCATCCCAATTTTCTAACATCGAACTTGAGTCACAAATTACGACATATAAACAACAAACATGTAATAAATAAGTGGGGAGACCTTTTTTTTTAATACATTCAAACCTGGTTCGGTGTAGTTGGGGCGCTACGGTTGTGGTTTGAAGTTGTGAGTCAAATTCGATATTAGAAAATTGGGATGAATAAAAAAAGTTCCCATGCTACCGAAATCATGTCTGACTACAATGGGTGCATGGTGCATTTGCTGGATTCTGTTTTTTCAATATAAGGAGAAACCCATTTGGCATAGGTTATGTTCAAAATAACCTAAAATTTTCAAAATTGATGAACAGTACAGTAAAGTACCTGTGGTGTTGTAATTGCGGAGCCGTGGGAATTTGATCAACTGGCAAGAGCAAGTAAACCGTCAACTGATTAGTGCGGTGGAATGAAAGCGTCTGTGATCAATACCGGTTACAGCAATAATTATGCCTATCGTTTGGTGCACACGCACATGCGTATGCAAATTTTTCAAGATTACGGAATCTCTGTTTGGAGAAGAAAGATCCGAAATTGACAATGAGGAGAGTTGCCTTTGGTTAAATCATAAAAGCCAACAATACTCAAAGAACAAAGAAAAAAAAACAAACAAAAAGGAGAATACCTTGCAGGAGGAAAATGGAGAACAGTACCTTGTTGAAGAGGCGTGAATCAATGACAGATCTTTGTGTATATTGACTTTTGGAGGAGAACGTGGGTGTGGCAGTTTGGGCAAG
This sequence comes from Vaccinium darrowii, assembly GCA_020921065.1. NCBI lineage: Eukaryota > Viridiplantae > Streptophyta > Magnoliopsida > Ericales > Ericaceae > Vaccinium > Vaccinium darrowii. Next base: position 24,484,246 of record CM037154.1, read on the forward strand.
AGGAGTTTTTCATTCATTTACGTTGTCATTCAAGAATGGGAACGTGGGAGAGAGGTGCAAGGGTGGGGTGGAGTGGATTTGAACACGTGTCCTTTATAGTTTTTTTACACATTTTCCAATAATTAAAAAAATCAAAATTCTGAGAATTGAGGAATTGAGGTTTGGAGGCTTTTTAAAGCCCTAACTACATTGCTATAGTATATAGGATTGATTGATTGATACACACAATTCTAGCCTTGCACACTGTGGAGAACACACCATTCCTTGGTTGCAGATCTGCTGTCCCGAAAATCCTGTTCCAACTCTGTGTCCCATTCATCCGAGCCGTCCATCTGAATACTCGACTGCTCAGATTCGCATATGAATGTTTATGGCTCAGATTTGTTTGGGGTGAGATGGAATCTGAGCCGTTGATTGCTTGGATGGATGGGACAGGGAGTTGGGACAGAAAGTTTGGGATAACGGATCCGCTTCCCCATTCCTTTACTTTCTTGTCAAATGCTACTTGCAACACTCTCCATCATCACCTTCAACGCCCACTCAAAGCCATCTCCATTACAATACTCTACCCCCCACCATGCCACCCAGGGTTTTTGCTCCTATCCCGACCAATTCTTGAAACATTTCACACTCCTAGTCCCAATCAATCTTCCAAAATCCTCATCATAGCACCGACAAAACTCCCTTGGGATTACACTCAACCTAAACACTCAATATCTCTTTAAATACTACCCATTCCTGTCTCTTTCACTCTCACATTTTAGCAAGTACGAAATTACATGCTCTTACTCCCACCCTCTCTTGCTCCAATACTCAGTTAATAAAAGCCTTTTCTTCCACACTATATCTTCTTCTTCACTCTCTTTCTCTCCACAGCACCATTAAAGCTCATGCTTGAGCCTTAAACTCCAAATCTCAACCACTCACTCCAAGTCTCATCCAATCCATTCAAGTTCATCCTCAAGCTCTCAAACACCATATGAAATTGCCATTTCGAGATTCCCGGCCACTAAGGTCAACCTTTAAAAGTTCAGATATAATACATGCAAAACTTTCCATTTTCTTGCATGCACTAGAATAAATGCATATCTTTTAAACTCATCCTTGGTTTGCCCCTTAAGCAAGGCCGGGCTCATGAAATTTGGGGGTCCAAAGCAAATATCAAACATGGGGTCCTCTATTTATCTTCTATTAAAATTCTACTTGTGTTTACTACGGCAATAGATGATATACATTTGCTAAGTGTAAGTGAAAAGTATGTAAATAGTTAACTAAGAACTTACCAAAAAATTTACTTAAAAGATAATTCAAACAAAAATCCTATATTAAATACAAATATTCGTAAACTGCTAAGACAAGCTAAACTTTTCAGTGAAAATACCTATGGATTTTATTCAACCATTTCGGCTTTGTTTCAAACTTAATATTATAAAGGAAAAATTTCAAAAAAAACCCCCATATTTTTGACATCAATGTCTTATTGCCCCCCAAACTTTCAAAATTATCAATTGCACTCCTAAACTATTATTCGGTTATCAATTACACTCCTACCGTCTCAATCTATTACTTTGCTAACAGAATGTATAAACACATAGCCAGATTGTGCATAAACACATTGCCAAAAACCTGCAGAAAATCACAACCCAGAAAATTGCAGAAACTAAAAACAGAAACCTGTAGAATTTCAACCCAGTTTGGTGCATAAACTTAACCCATAATGTGCATAAAGTGAAAACTATAGAAAATCACAACCCAAAAAACTGCAGAAACTAAAAACAGAAACCTGCAAAATTTCAACCCAGTTTAGTGCGTAAACTTAACCTATAATGTGCATAAACTGAACCAGAAAACTGCAGAAAATCAAAACCTAGAAAACTGCAAGAAATACATGTAGTTGCTGCATATTGCTGGTTATCTATTGCTGATGCAGGTAGATGTTGAGTATGGTGGTAGCAGCTAAAATGTTGGTAAGTTCGTGCCTTGGTTTACTTGGTATTACTGAGTGTAGACACCCCGATTTGAAGCTATTAAAGTCCTTAGCAATCCCAATGATGAAATTGGACCAACAAATATGCCTTGGAAGTTTGAAAAATGCTTGAAACTTCCCAAAACCACCAAAAAAAACCCTTTTCAAAATAAACCCAAGCCTACACCATCTTCGAGCACATTCAAAACCCTCTTTTTTGATATATAATACGTCTTAACCCGTTTTAAAATGAGGGAGATGCACACATTTTACCAAAACAACTTATTTTACGGACCTCTTGAGGGTAAAATGGTCACACATTTGGATGTACTTATTATATTGGATCCAAACCACTTGGGTTAGAAAGTAGACTTAACCAGCTTTTCAACACTTCAAACCACGCACAAAACAAAGTTCGGTAGTACCTGGGTCAGCCATACAAAGTTTGGTCCGTTGTGCAGTCCCTTTGAGCGTACTCAAAGCACTCTTTGAGCGCTCAAGACCAAAGCCCCATTGGGTGCTCAAACCCTATGCTCACACCAGAAACTTTTCAGATCATCTTCCAGCTAGTTTTCTAGCTAAACTAGGGGGCTCCCTTGGTTCCTAAACCAAAGTTTCCACTTCAAAACTCCCTCCAAACAATATTTCCCTCTCCAATTTGAATTTCAAATTCTAAATCCCTCCAAAAACTTTCTATTTAAACCCTTCCTTTCACTCTTTTTGTATATCTTGGCTGATTCTCTCTCTCTCTCACACACACCCTCCACACATTCCATTAGTACCAAAGTACTCTCTCTTGTCCTTCTAATCACATTTTACACGCTCTCTCATCCATTTCCATCATCTTCAACCTCTAAAACACCCAAAAAAATAGTTTTAATGCCCTAGATCAAATGGGTTCGTAGAAAAACCACCTCTCACCAAGTGTACTGCCCTCAAACCTTCCTCAAATCCATAAATACACCTCAATCAATCCTTGTTCTTCACCGATCATCTCATTTCAAGCACTCAAACACTCCAAAATCCCATTTTAAGGCTAATAGTACCTACTGCCCCAAAACCAAGCTCAATACCACTCACTCATCACTCATATTTCAGAAATTATCCTTGATCATCCATCACCAACTCAAAAGTTCTATTTTCAAGCTATTTTTCAAGCAAAAAGGTAGAAACACAATCAAATGTGTGTTGTTTAGTTTCTCTGAGGGTGACTAGTAAGTCCATACAGGTTCTATATACCTGTTATGGCCTTACAACATCCAGAAATCAAGAAAAACTTTTGAAAAATTTATAAGCCAAAAAAGGTTTACGCGCTCAAAGCCTACCCTTTGAGCGCTTCGACTGTTTTGGGGTCTTCTCATAAGCTTTGTGGTTCTGATCTATTTTCATGGTATAATCATCTTTAATGACTTTTTGATGGTTATTATGTTCCAAAAACAGCTTGTATCTCTCTTGATCATTGATAAATGAACTAAAAGCACCATAAAGATATATATATATATTTTTACCATAAAAAGGGTAGAATGGACTTGTTTTGAAGAGTAAAAGGGCGTGTCTCACCTTTTTTTTGTGATGATCACTAACTCAATAGTCCATAAAAACACCAATAAAGAGTTGAAAAGCCACAAAAGCTCACGAGTCAGAAAAGGGTTTGCGTGTTCAAACCCTACCCTTTGAGCGCTCAAGCACTTTTCTGCTTGTTTTTTATTCTTGTTCATTCTGACCTTAGATCATGGATTAAAGCTTACGAAAGTGTGTGTGTGTGTGTGTGTGTGTGTGTGTGTGTGTGTGTGTGTGTGTGTGTGTTGGTATTTGTAGGATAGGTTCTTTGTTAATTAAATAAAATCAACTTGGAGAGGCGAACAATAACTAATGGTTGAATGAGAATAAGAGAGTGTGTAAAGGGGTGAAGGATTAAGCCAAATATACAGAAAGAGAAGGCAGCAGTGTTCAGTTCATTCCCCTTTGGATCGTCATCGTCCTTGAATCACAGTTCTAGAGGAAAGATGGGCTCGCGAGGACTAGCAAGAACAATATTCTTGATTCCAGGGCTCGGAGTCACTTTCTCTCTCTAGAATTTTCGTGCTCTAAGGATAAATCGAATCTCTCTCTGGAACTTATGAATGAATGCCCCATATTTATAGGGATCTGTACCCAATCATTGGGCTGCAGACGCTTCCCCAATAATATGATGACACGTGCTCTCTCCGTATACTTGGGCGACGTGGGTGATGTCACTGGCCGTTAGGAAGCTTCCATTAGGTCATTCCAGTGCATCATTTTCCCTCGTAGCGACCCTTAATCCCTTAAACCAAGCCACTTATATCTCCCCTATTCTCGCGGTGCTGGGCCTGGTCGCGAGCCTTTTGGCTCGCGCCAAGACCCAATTCGAGCTCGTATCGACTTCCCTACCCCTGCCTTTTGGTCAGGTACAGTTGCGAGCTTAGTTCGCGTATTCGCGTGAGCATTCGCTCTTCCCCGTCGCGTTAATCCTCTTCGCTGAGGACCTCGCAAGGGGTGCACTTCCTTTTAGGTGTTGTCTCTCTTATTCAGGGCATTTGCAATTTTGTTATATATTTCCGCGAGGTTGCCTTCTCCGCGATGGGGCTCCATCTTGCTTATCATTAATCGTTGACTGATGACGTGTCTGTTGGGACTTTATGAACCACGTGGCTAGCTGTTATAAGCTGGTCAACTGCCTCGTCACCCTACGCGCGGACCTCTCCTACAGTATTATATCAATATCAGTTTTATTATCCTTTGTTCATCTCTCAAGCATCATCAAACTTGATTCAAAGTTCATCATTGGCTTGTAAAAGCTCTTAAAGTTTATGTCTCTGGATAGTTAAAGACAAGTATGACATCAAACATTGATTTGGGTTTGTAAATGGCCTAAAGAAGAGATAAAAAGCTTAGGAGTACACAAACCGAGGAAATGATTTGAGCTCTCAATCCTTAAGGTTTGAGCGCTCAAACGGTTCCCCGGTCCATCATTAGCTTTCATCCCTTTTTATCTACTGATCATGTTTAAAATTTCTCAAATGGCTCCTTATGCTTGTTTTCTTCACTCATCAGATCTATTCATCTCTCTTTAGTTCATCAATCAACCTTGAATCAATGATATGATGATCTTTTTGCCCTAAACAAACATCAAAAGTTTTAGTTTTCAAAGAGTCAGACGAGCCATGATCATGTTTTCATAAACTGGAATAAAAAAAAATCTGCAACTTTGAAGTGGTTTGAGTGCTCGAAGCCACCCTTTGAGCGCTCAAACCCTTGACAGGGGATTAGACTGGTTTTGGTTTAAAAATCATTCATATCAACGAGTTATCTTATTTCATTGTCATATTGTTAATATAAAGAATTGTTGTAAGATTCATTATACATATTTGAGCCATGCCTAGTCCACTACCCATTTTTATAAGGCCTCGCATCCATATCTAACTATTTTGTAAGGCATGAGGTCCATTGGCTATTTTTATCAAGTCAAAAATGCCCTCAAGCCAGTACCCTCACCCTCTCTCTCGCCTATCCTCCCCTCTTTCAGACAACCGAACGCAATCCTCTCTTCGACGAAATCTCTGGCAAATATAGATCTCATTCGACTGCTTCTCTTTGATCTCCAAAAATTAAAAACCCAAAATATGATGACGATGAGACGCGATGATGACGGCGACAGAGCTGACAATGATGAAGACAGTCAGCGATGCCGAGGGACACTCTCTCTCTCTCTCTCTCTCTCTCTCTCTCTCTCTCTCTTGCCCATTTCCAAACCTTCAGATTCATATTTGACTTGGCCTCCTTTTTCTCCGACAGCAGTGGTTCCGGCTAAATCTGTTGCTGTTGGTGGTGGCGGTAAGACTTGCTGGGAAAGGAAGAGGTTGATCTATGGTTGTCTAGGTACAACGAGAAGAAGAAATTCAGTAATGGAGGCAAAGGACTTTGATGTTTTTATTTGGTTTTTTAATTGTTACTAGCGCCTATATGTTTTTATTGGAAGTGGAAAGAGAAGCAAAAGATGCTATTTATGAGGTGGGGATTAATTTGGTATTTTTTGTTTGTGAACAGTTGTCAAAGAAGAGAAAAAAAATTACCTGGGCTAGCCTTTAGGCCTATGTCAATTGACGGATCTGTAAAAGTTTTTAGCTATTTATGAGATGGGGACTAATTTGGTGTTTTTTGTTTATGAACAGCTACCCTATAGCCCTATGTCAATTGGTAGATCTATAAAAGTGTTTTTTTTTTTTTTTTTGAGAATGATAGAAAAATTCATTAAACAAATGCTACCGAGTACAAACAAATACAAATGAAAAATAACAAAATACAAGCAGGAAAGACAGAGAAAACAAAACTAGATGTGATTATCTGGACTATATCTTTTTTTTAAAGCCTACTTGGGATCAGATGTGGTTATTTGGACTACAAGATGTGGTTATTTCAAGATTCTGGACTTTATATATATATTAAAGCATACTTGGACCAGATGTGGTTATCTAGACTCAAAAGAGGTGGCTACTGGACTCAAAAGACGTTGTTAACTGGACTACATCTTTTTTTTTTTTTTTAAGCCTACTAGAGATCAGATGTGGTTATCTAGACTCAGACGATGTGGACTATATCTTTTTTTTTTCAAAGCCTACTAAAGATCAATGTGGTTATCTGGACTCACAAGAGGTGGTTATCTAAACTTCGAAGATGTGGACTATATCTTTTTTTTTAAAGCCTACTTGAGATCACATGTTGTTATCTGGACTCACAAAAGGTGATTATCTAAACTCAAAAAATGTGGTTATCTGTACTATATCTTTTTTTTTTTTTAAAGTCTACTTTGGATCAGATATAATTATTTGGACTCATAAGAGTTGGTTATCTGGACTATATTTATTTTTAAAAATCCTTCTTAGGATCAAATCCTCATCCACCCACATGTAAAACAAAATAAGTAAAAGATACTCCTATTTGTAGATGCAATTAAAGATTCTGCCTCAAAGGTAGTTTGGCAAATGCTGTCACTAGGTAATTCTGATAAATCGAAACCCGGACAAAAGAGAGGGTTATGGGGGGATGGTGCCATCTCTGTAGTTACTCATTAAGGGCACTATTTGTAGAGGGAAAAAGTTGCATTTTATACTATTCGTAAGAAAGAAGTCAACTGAGAACCAGGCATTGGCTAATTGGTAAGAAATCTCTCTCTCTCCCCTCCACCAACCAAACTCAATCCTCCAAAACCTGAAATTTTCGGACCCAGTTTCTTCAACAACTTGGAATCATCCTTGTGAGGTATGGTTTCCCCTAGAGATACATTTGAAATCGAGGTTTTGGCGTCCGAATGGGCCAGCCCAATGGAAGCAGAGAAGCATTAGAGCAGGATCTGCTCGAACTTGTGATGCTGTCTCTGCACTCGACCGCTGAATCATTTAGGGAGTCAGTTGGCGAGTTCCAGATCAGAGACACCACCGCTGACCACCATTTTTTCCGGCAAGTCCCTTGCACTACGACGAGACCCACTTTTCCTTCTCCTTCCCCTTCCCCTTCCCACGCATGTAGGTGGCGCTGGAAAATCGTCGGCGTTGATCGTTGGAGGAAGTCATCAGAGATGGCGCCGGAAGATCACTGGCATCGATCGCCGGAGGAAGTCGCCAGATAGGCGCTCGAAAATCACCGGTGCTAATCTCTAGAGGTGGGTGACGCCGATCGCTGTAAGTGATGGCTGGATATAAGGAACGAAGTTATTTTTGGAAGTTCAGACTGTTTTTTAAGTGGAGTGGACTAAAAGTGTTTGGAAAAAGTTACATGGATTGCAAGTGTTAGGAAATAACTATAGTGGACCTTATAACAACTTGCCCTTGTTAATATTATGCTGCTAATATTTCATTCACTTGTTAATACATGTATACATAACCATCATCACTCATGTAATTTACGAAGCACAAATATCCACCATAGTCTGTATACCTGTCATGCTTATCATCGTTTAATTGACTTTCATTCCCCTATCCCCATTATATGTTCAAAGTTGAATGTCAAACATTTTATAAATCCCATAAATGCCAAGTAGTGACAGGTCATCGAACCGAGCTAGGGGAGTGTCGTAAAATTCTTCCCTTCTCGTAAGCAAGCTCCCGAACCGAAGATAATATGGTAAAGACGGACTGGTTCAAAACCTTATCCTAAAATGAGGCATGAGTCATTCGAGTTCGGTTCCTTGGGGACAATCCGCTAAAACCCGGGTGGCGATTCCGAATCGAATTCCTTGGAGGGGTGTCCACATTGAGTTTCCATCCTCGGTAACGGCTATGATGATATGAAACAAAAAGGCAAGGCACTCGTCTTCGCGGGACAATTTATGATGGCCAATGGTTTAATCACTGTTTGGCAACATAATATGTTCTGCAACTTATGCAGTGTGTGCCAGTGAATCAAATATCTGAGCCAAGTAAAAATAAATATAGGGTCACTCTTTTAGTATTTGTTCCCATTAATACGTGATCACTGCTTGTTTTGGAATAGATTATTGAATGGCAGATCAACATAGAGAGTCCTATTGGGTGGTTTTCGTTGGAAATCATCCAGGGATATATAATACTCGGGACGAAGCTGAAGTTCAAGTTAATGGATAATCGAGGAGCTTGAAGAAAATGTACAACACAATGGACGAAGCTGAAGTAGCATTGCTAAATTTTCAGGTCAAAGATATGCAATCGGCCCAAATGAAACATAAAACAAGTGACGATGCTAGTGTTGGAAAATTGTCCTTTATTGTAATTTTCTGTTTAGGTTTTGTAGCTTATATTTTGTTTGCACTTTTTTTGGATTCCAAATGAAATAATACATTTGAAAATTATGGAAATAGTATTGTTCATTGAAAAGAAGACTTTATTATTAAGACAAAACATAAATTCTCAAATAAATAAGAGGATTTAGTTGAGATGTATTACAAGACTTCCAAACAAACATACACTCTCAAACAAATATAGACTCTTAAATTAAGATTAATTCTTCAAACATCACACTTTAACTTCAATCTTCATCTTCCCCACCATTTTGAGGTGTGAAGCATAGTGTCATCATTTGTAATTGGGGAATTATTTTCCACAATTTGCAAATCGTGGATGACCCTACATAAAAAAAAATATGACAAAAATATCAAACTCATATTAAACAAGAGTTTATATAAACTTTATGCGTATTGACGATATCTTACTTAGACAAATTCATTCCAAAGTTGATCGTTTTCCACCACCAATCTGTTTTCATCTTCATCCCATTCAAATCCATCAATTTGACGCAGGTGATTCATATAGGAAAAATCTCGCTTCCCAACCGTAATCTTGCGTTCAATATGATTTTTTGAATACCACATTCAGGGAAGAAGCTTGCATCTGGTTTTTTTTAACTTCCGAATAGGCGGGACGAAATCCGAAATCACTTTGCCAAACACCTCATCTACAAGGGTCGTAAGGTATTAGAGCAAAGTTTCCTCCTCCACCTCGCTCCAAGCCCAGTGTGCCATTCAAACCAAGTGAAAAACGGAAATATAAGACTTGTTTTTTTATAATTGCTTGTAAAATAAAACCAAATGAGTTTATTTCGTATTTATAGGAAAAAAATTATTCATCATTCAACCACAAACCCACCATTCAATCATCTATCTACCACTCCACCAACCATTCACCATTCAACCACCATCTACTCTCCATTCAACAAAAAAAAAAACTTTACCCTCCATTGAAATCAACCATAAATTGTCTTTTAATTATGTTAGAAATTTTCATTCCTAATTAATTATTTTATTTTTTTTCCAAAAATAAATTTTTTTACTTGTAATATAGTTTAATTATTTTATGGATTTTTTTCTATTTATTCTAATTATTATATAATTATTATGTATTTATTATAATTATAATGAAATTAATCAATTTTGTTTATTAAAATAATAAAGTGGGGGCAATTAAGTCATTTGCCCTCCCATCCTACCATATCCACCCTCCAAATCCCTCTTCTCAAAATACCATCCAAACACTCAATATACAAATAGAGCCGGCTTATTAATTTTGGAGGCCTGAAACTAGGGATGGCAATTTCCACCGATCCGATCCGTCCCCGATCCGTCCCCGATCCGAATGGATCGGCATTTTGGAGATCTGTTTGGAGACTGGGTCGGATTTGGGGATTTTTTAAAAAAAAATTCGGGGATCGGATCGGGGACGGGTAGCAGTGTATCCCCGCCCCGAATCCGATCCGATCCGTCCCCGAATCCCCGTTTTATATTTTATTATTATTATTATTATATATATATATATATATATATATATATACATATTATATTTATTTAGGGTTTGCACTGTACACTTCACACAAACAAAACACAATACACTCACAGCCGCCGCACATTAGATTTTAGATCTGTTTACTTCTCACTCCTCAGTCCTCACTCGTCATTCTCCTCTTCCTCTCCAAGACTCATAGCCGCCGCAGTCGACAGGACCACAACCACCATTCACCGCCTGCCGCCGACTCATCACCAGGTTTTCTCTCTCGATCTCTCATCTCCCTCTTGAGACTCGATCTCTCATCTCCCTCTTGAGACTCGATCTCTCTCTCTCTCTCGAGCCCCGTACCTCCCTAGTTTTGGATCAACTCATCGACACTTCTTGTATCAGTTGTATGTGTGTAAGTTAACACTAAAACCCTTGGATCGACACTTCTTGTTGATTTTCTTGGATGATTTCAGACTTATATCTCATATCTCACGTACGGACGTACCTATCTAGATTTGTGCACACAGATTTTTTGTTTCTTGTTGATAATATTGTATGCTGTCCAGTCTATGCATAACCCAGTGTTTTCTGGGATTCGGTTGCACTGGTGTATGTTGGGGAAGAAGCGAGTGTGTCTCACTTTCTCTAGTGAGAGTGGGCTTTGCTTGGTATTTTTGTACTGGCAGTGGAAAGCTAGTCCACAGAGACAGACAGATAATACCCACACGCTAGTACGCTACCTTCAAAAAAATGCATGTGTTAGTTGTCCTTTATCTGCTATTGAGGGGCCCTATGCACATAGGGGACCACCACTACCCCCTTTATTACTCGGTTTTTTAGCAAATTAATCTGCAAGTTGATGAGGCCTTGTTTTCCATGGTCCTTTGCCGACATAAAGAACCTTAATTAGCTAGAAATTATTTATTAATTAGATCCTGGTGATCTTAGTACCTGATCATGTCATGTTACTTAACTATATGACCCACATTCTGTTTTCGTTAATATAGAATGCCACATAATTTTCTGAACACTATAATGATGGTGATTTATGCTATGTAGTCAATGAGTTTGTGTTGAAAACAACGATAAAACTACGGTACAGATCATCTGTGCACGTATTGGGTGTGTGGGGTCTATTTTAGATCTCACACAATTGATTCGAACCATTTATTAATTTTTAAATATTTTTTCAAATTGGCTTGGAAAAGATTAGCTCAATCAAATGAGAGATTGGATCAAATATTTACCATTATTCAAAACTCATTTGCTTGTATAATCTTTGTTTCATACATGTCTGATCTCTTATTCTCGATCTCTATTTCAGTGAACCCTAATTATGGAGATGCGATCCCCACCCGACGTACCCCCCCACTCGTCAAGGTAAGAGCTCTGCTTGGTTTGATTTTTGTCTTATAAGAATGGTTTTTATCTTATAAAGATTTTGGTTTTGTGTTATGAACATGCAGTTTGCCGAATCGGGAAGATCACTCTTCATCAACTCAGGTTGAATCCAATGAACTTTCACAAGCAAATTCGGAGTCAATTCCCGCTGATGGGCCCAAGGAGTACACTTCTGAAGGTGATGAAATTTTGTCACAACGTACTTTAAGGAGTGAACATTGGCCTAGTTTTCAAAGGATAAAACTTAAGACAACGGGTGCATATAAAGCAAGGTGCTTGTATTGTAAAAAAAAGTTGGTTGGGGATCCTAAGAGTGGAACGACACATTTGGGAGATCACCTTAAATCTTGTTTCAAAAAAAAGTTGGTTGATGGCAAGCAAAAGATTTTAACACCTACTCTTATGGCCGGGGATGGAAAAAAAGGCAACCTTGAAGTTTATAGCTTTGACCAAGAAATTGCTAGGAAACAACTAGCTTACATGATCATAATGCATGAATACCCTCTACGCATGGTGGAACATGTTTGGTTTAGGAAATTTTGTTTTGCTCTACAACCGGCCTTTAAAGTTGTTTCCCGAAACACTATCAAAAGTGATATTTTGAAGATATATGATGTTGAAAAGGGTAAGACAATGAGGCTTATGGAAAGGAATATAAGTAGAATTTCCTTGACAACCGATATGTGGACAGCTAGCAATCAAAAGAGAGGGTTTATGGTTATCACGGCACACTTCATCGATGATTCTTGGAAGTTACAAAGCCGCATTCTAAGGTAAATTCTTAATGTTAGTATTTTAACTTTATGCTAGGTTTTTTTAGCTTTGTTATTGTTACTAATGTTTTCTACTATATTCAATAATTATAGTATGTGTTCTAATTTTAGATTTGTGTATGTGCCATGTCCGCACACCGCGGAAGTGATGTGTGAGGTGTTGATGGAGACGTTTTTGGAGTGGAATATTGATAGGAAATTGTCTACTTTGACAGTTGACAATTGTACTAGCAATGATGCAATGATCAGTTTATTGTTGGAAAAATTTGATGGTGAACATATGTGGGTTAAGGGTTTCTTTCACGTGCGATGTGCTGCCCATATTATTAACTTGATTGTGAAGGATGGTTTAGATGTCATTAAGTCATCGATTGAAAAGGTTAGAGATAGTGTTGCATATTGGACAGCAACTCCAAAGAGAGAGGAGCAGTTTGTGGAGTCAGCTCGTCAATTGGGAATAGATTATGATAGAAAGTTGGCTCTTGATTGTCCTACAAGGTGGAACTCCACATTTTTAATGCTTCAAACTGCCATAGAATATAGGAGTGCGTTTGCTCGGTTAAAACTCAAGCATAGACAATATAAATGTTGTCCAAATGATGATGATTGGTACTTGGCGCAAGATATATGTGAGAGGTTGGAAATCTTCTATAGGGTCACTTTGTTGTTTAGTGGGACTAGTTATCCGACTTCCAATTTATTTTTCCCAGACGTGTGTGATATTAAACTTACATTGACTGAGTGGGCTAGTTGTGGGATTGATCTTGTGGAGGAAATGGCTAGCAAGATGATTGAGAAATATGACAAGTATTGGGATAATACACATGGATTTTTGGGAGTCGCAGTGGTGTTGGACCCAAGGTTCAAGATGACCTTGATTGGTTACTACTATAAAAAGATATATGGGGAGAAGCTTGGTGAAAAGATGGCGGAGGAGGTTCGGGCACGTTGTTTTGACTTGCTTACATTGTATGAAGGCAAAACCAACAACGACAATAAACGTTTTGAAGTTACAAGTTCAAGCAAGCAGCCCGCTACCTATTTGAAATGTAAAAATCGCCTCTCTGACTTTGATTCCTATAGAGACAACTTGAAGAAAGCTAAAACTTCACATGTGAAGTCTGAATTGGAACTTTATTTGGAGGAGGAGGAGTTACCGAGACTTGAGGGTGTGCACTTTGATATATTGACATGGTGGAACTCTAATGGTTTAAAGTACCCTACCTTGCAAGCCATAGCTAGGGATGTGTTGGCCGTCCCTGTGTCTACTGTTGCATCAGAGTCTTCTTTTAGCACTGGTGGTAGAGTGGTGACTCCAAGTAGAAATAGACTTCACCCTAAGACTTTGGAAGCATTGATGTGTACTCAAAGTTGGTTGGCGGCCTTTGAGGATGGAGGTAACTTGTCAATTCTCTCCTTTTTTCACTCATTTTTGTCTTTCGTAATACACTATATAACAATCATTTTATTTAATTATGTCTAATTTTTCTTTCACGTAGACATTCCAACTATCAATGATGAGGATATGAACGTTGATGAGTGTATGTCCGGTGTAACCTATATTGATGATTGATTCATTTGATGAGGTGGTGCTGTCAAAGTTTGGTGCTGGCTTGCTGCTGTTTGGAACTTTAGATGCTCATGAACATCTGTTGTTGTTTGGATGCTCAAGAACTTATGTTGCTGTTTAGATTATCATGAACTTTTGCTACTTAAATTCTGTTTTTTCTCTTGATCACTTGGTTGTTGGCTATTGGTTGTTGTCTTGTTGACTGTTGTAGTGTTGTAGTTGTACTCATGATATGCTATTGAATTGTGGATTGGAATTTAGTTCAAGTTGGATTTAGATGCCTTTTTTTTTTTTTAATCGGCAATTGAATTTAACCATTGATTTGTTTGTAATGTGGATATGATCGTCAATTGGAAATTTCCCCGAATCCCCGGTTTGGATCCCCGTTCCCCGTTTGGAGCGGGGATGGAGGGGGAAAAATAATCCCCACTGGGGATCGGGGCGGGGACGGGGATGGGGGAGGGGTTCGGGGATCGGGGACGGGGATAGTAGTCTCCGGCCCCGCCCCGTCCCCATTGCCAACCCTACCTGAAACGGACTTAGTAAATGAGGCCCACCATGTATTTTGAATAATAAAAATTGTCAACACATATCTTTGTAGACACTAAAATTTTATTCAATCGCCGTCCAAATTAATTGAGACAAGTAAAATTGTCTGGATTAATTAAAGTCAAAGCTGATCAAAGCCTTCAAATGAATTTGGGCCCGCTAAAATTATGGGCTCAATCCATTTGATATACGGTAAAGACCAAAGTAAGGTGGGCTAACTTATCAGCCAAATGGGCTTACCGAAGTATGGGCTCAATCAGGGACAAGACCAAAAAAAAGATGGACGGCTTAGCCTACGAAATGAGTCATAGATTTGGGCCAACCCGAAGATACATGCCCGGTCAAATTTTCCTTGGGTCAAAAGAATAATTCTAACATATATTTATATATATTATGACTTATTTAATATTGACCTAAGTTAATTTCCATAAGGAAATGCAAGATTGTTCTTATTTGGAAAGAAAATGAAGATTTTCCATATTAAGATATCTGTCCTTGAGCCTATAAATAGAGGCCCTTGTTATGAAGAGAGGGACATTTTGCCTGGCATTCTACAAGAGCTCTCAAGCACTCTCAAGAATCCAAACACTCACAAGTAGGGGTGTAACCAGTTCGGTTTGGAGGGGTTTTTGACTGAACCGAGCAAAATCGGTTCGAAGGAACCATAGAACCGAAACCGACTTTTTAGAGATCGGTTCGGTTTCGGTTCGGTTAGTCCCCGTTTGGAAGCCGGTTCCGTTCAGGGAGAGAGAGAGAAATCTGGGCACAATAACCACACACAAACCCAGATATACACACAGATTCTACACACAAACTATCCACACAAACCCAGATATACACACAGATTCTACACACAAACTAGCCAGATCTGTATGTATCTTGAAAAATTGAAAATACGTTTACAGATCTATATGTATCTTGAAAAATCAAAAAGCATACCGTATGTATATGCATAGATATTTACAAATCTAGAGAGAAATCGATATTTACAGATCAACTCAGTAAATCGATTTGAGTACAACTCAATAAATATGTACACAGATCGAAAGAGAGGAGAGACTTGGATAGGCTTCTCCTTCTTCGTCGTTCCGAGTGGAGAGAGACAGACTAGCCTTCGTTTCGAGGATGGGTGTGAGAGGGGTGAGAGTCGACGATGTCCACCAGACGAATGATGCACGGTGATGAGATGAGATGATACATATATCATGCGAGAGAGAGAGAGAGGGAGGCGTTGTGTGTGTTTTCGTGATATGGGATATAAAGAGACTAAGAGAGTATATATGTACATATCTATACGCATCTCTAGAAAGTAGTAAATACTTTTGGTTAACTCAGGTATGTAATAAATAGAATACATATCCGATAAAAACATGAAGAGGCATCCAGCCAAGCAGTTAGGATCTTGGTCTCCACACGCGTGGACAGGGTTTGATTCTCTTTTTTTTTTTTCCCGGGTTTGATTCTCACCCCTCACGTTTTTTTAGTATCAAATAGTACATTTATGTATTATATATAAAACCGGTCCAGTTCGGTTCGTTTCGAACCGGGGTTAAAATCACAAGAACCGGAAACCGAGCCGGTTCCTAAAATTTTGAAATTCTCAGAACCGAGAACCGGACCGGACTGTTGAAGAACCGAAAAAAATAACCGGTTCAGTTCGGTTCATTTTTTTTTTTTGTTCAATCCTACTCACAAGTCTTTCTCTCTCAAAGTTCTCCCCAAAAATCCCACACTCAACACCTTGTAAAGAATCATCAAGTATTCGAATTACGTGTCGATTTCTTCACAAGTTTCTACCTAAAGTATTCAACAAACCAAAATTCTTGAAGGTTTTCGAAGATCAATCTCTTTTCGAAGGATTTCTTTGGAGTTCTTTCAAGTTTAATCCATTGTTCCAACTTTCGAAGATCAAAGGTTTAAACTTGAAAAAACTCTTAAGATTCAAAGAAAGTTACCATTTGCACAATTCAACCAGTAGCATTCAAGCCGTTGGAACGCCATCAATTCCGGAGATTGAATCAACGGATTTTGTTCTTTGCTTTGTTGAAATAACATTTATTAGAGAATTGTATCCATTTTTCTTCAATTCAAAATCAATAGAAAATATATTTTGTGCATCTTTTTCTTGTCTTTATTACAAGACTCGAATTTGTGTGTTACAATCTTCATAAAAAAAAATACAAAATAGTTATAATTGCATAAATTTAAACATATAGTCATTCAAAAATAAATTACTATTATAATATGTAGAAGACATACATGTTCGGGGGCCCTTTTTATTTACATTTTTAGGGGACTCGAAGCGGTGGCTTCATTGGTTTATGCTATGAGTCGGCCTTGTACACAAATTCACCATTCTTAAGAGGTGAACTCGGCTTCATTACAAATCCACCCTCAAATCCGGTCTTATTACAAATCCACCCAAAATCAAGATCCAAACAGCCCGTTGTAGATGATCAAATGCTAGAGACTTGGCTGTGTTTGGATGGGTAGGAATATGAATATGATTACTAAAAGAATTACATTTCGGTGTTTGGATCTATTTAGTAATCTTACGTGAGAAACAATTATTTTAGAAATTTTTTAAAGTCAACATTACATTTTCTTAATAAATGAATCAAGAATCTGAGATTCCCATGGAGTAACAAAGGGATCAAATTCTCACTCAATCTGAAAATGTGATTCCTGATGAATATGTCATCAGGAATCACATTCCTATTCATGTCTCTACCAAACATTGGAATCATGGGTAGAAGGCATCACATTTTCATTCCCCTTTGAGATTACTGCCATTCAAACTGAGCGTTAAGTGAATCCCACCAATCAATTCTTCAACTTTAATTAATATTTTACTTGCAAAAAAAAAAAAAACTTTAATTAATATTTTAACAACTTGTTTATCAAATAGCAAAAGTATCCGCTCAGTATCAACTCAAGTATAAGATAGAGACTAATTGGGTCAAACATCTACTCCACTTACCTTGAGCCCAATTTTCTATGAAATCAAAAGATGGTTTTCTAGAGAAACTGAGAAACGGATATGGAATTTTAGAGTATCAGACAATGTGTTCAGATTTAGGATAGTCGTGGTTAGATAAATTTATGGAAATTTCTTAGCATTGTGTCCATCCAAGGTTGTTTCACGTTATAGCATATACGCCGACAAACCTTTTAACCAACTCTGATCTCGGTTTAATTTTCAAAAAATAGCACATAAGATAAGCCGAATCCAAAAACAGAACCGGGCCTAATTGGGTTGACCATTTTCGAACCATAACAGAACTCTTGTTATTGAAAAAACCAAACCAACCCACTCCACATAGGCCAAGCTGGCATTTTCTTGGTCTCTTGTGCACTCCTGTATCAAATACCCCAAAAAGTACCACGAAACTGCTAAACGAGCTGAAACATACGGAAATTCATTTTTAGAGTAAAATTTAACCACACAATAAATCACATTGCTACAAGAGATGCCAAAAATGCCAAACCCGCAATCACAATCATGATATTCAGGAAATAGTTTGATTTGAGAGGCTTATCTGGGCTTCCCCCAAGTCCTTCGTACTCCGCTCGAATCTTTTGCTTCATAGTTTCTGATAGCTCTCTCTGCAATTCAATTAGGCAACACTATTGAATTTAAATTCATTCCTCCCCTTCATTTAGACTTCCAAGTTTTACATGTCAGTTCACAGGATTTGGTAATAGCTTCATCTTGTGTTATTAAAACAAACGGCAGAAGGAAACAAGATACTGGTATTTTTAATCCTGCAGCAACCATACAAAATAAAAAATTTGAATTTAAATATGAATAAATTTCGTTCATGAGTATTACAAACAGAAAAATGCCAAACAATACCCATAAACGAACAATAGACAGATAACATCAAAGTTATGTATGATACTAACCTTTCCAGAAGAGTACTTGGCAGCAACAAACTTCTCTGGTGCATCCTTCGCAGGGCTATCGTCTATTGAGATTCCCTGAATGATCATTAAAGAATTTAACCAAGCTAATTGGTTAACCAAAATTTTCCTTTCAGATGACACCAAAATTCTCTGAGGGGAAAAAAATGCATGGGAGGCTGACTCATGAGTATACGATTAACTAAATTAGATAAAAATAAAAATAGAGTCAAAAAATGATCAAGTAGAGCCCACAAGCACGAGTGAAAACGACTGATAGATTCAATGGCTTTGTTACTACTTACTTCTTAGTTCTTGCAATTAGTCAATAACTAATTCAAAAGCTATTAGAGAATTTAATAACAACTCCACACCAAAGAGTCAAAGACATTAGAGATTTGGATATGCATTAGTGATGGTTTCAAAAACTCCTTGTTTACGTTTTCTTTTCTTCTCCAGGTGTCCCTATCATTAACAATACTTGTGCTTTGCTTATTAGAGAAAAAACAAAAAGAGTAATGCAATTCAGAAATATTTATCCCTTTTTTCTATTTTTTATTTCTACACTATTCTGCATTCATAGAAGAAACCAAACTAGTTTTCCTTTTCAGGTGTCCCAAAATAGTTCTTTATTGAGATGCATAAGAATGGATAGAAATGATAAGAACTTAGTAACTAGTACAAGCATTAAAAAGAAAAAACATCGTACGCATATTAAAACTTAGTAACTACATTTTTGCCGTACTGGGCATATATCTTGCTTATGGAAACATTTTTGGAGCACCCATAATTCATAGAAAGTATTTCAATGAAGAAAACAAGTGGATGTTTAGAAGAGAAAAGAGCAAGCCTTCCTAATTGTGGAGTTATTTCAGACGTATCTTAATTCTTCAAACGAACCAGTCAAATGTACATAAATACACACATGTACAACAACAACAACAACAAACGTTGTATCAGTGGAAAAAACTACGTATCTTACAATTTAATGACTATACTAAACAACAAACAACATCCTATAAATCAGAATTGGAAAAATAATCCTCCTAAATAGGAAAGAATGTGCAGGGCTAAGGTAAACTTAACAAACCTCTGGAGGGTCAAATTTGGCTCCAAGATTGCTAAGCTTAGCATGAGCCTCGGCATAGTCCTTGAAAAATGCATCCATATCTTCAGCATATTTCTCAGCATATACCTGCAGTAAACAAAGAAACTTATACCGGCATGCAGTGAAACATTTTGTAAGATCACTCATTAACTGATTCTATTTCACCTTAAACGATGGATCTTCAAAAAGAACAGCATCAGTTGGCAAAACTAGTAAATCTTCATCCCTTTTTTCTTTGATATCCTGTATCAATCAATCAATCAAAATCAACAAAGAGAACTCGATACTCCTATCTCTTTTCTTTCACAATAAGTAAAGAAGTTTAATAGCATACCTTGAAGTAAGAATTATCAAACTTCAGCCACTGCACTGTCCAAGACTGTCCACCCGGTGCTCCTGGTCCATCTTTCTATGATCCAATAAATATAGAAGTGAAATTCTCCAATATCATTGCACATACTGACAAACTATCACGTTGCTGTGAAGATGCCAAACAAATGCTAATTTTGAGTATGATGGCAGGGACTAACCACAAAAAGAGGGTCCACAAGAAAGGAATGTTATACGAGGCTGGGAAGCAAGTCATAACTCCTAAGTTCATCAGCAACAGAGAAATCTACACCTATTTTATTGCTTAACAAAGGGACTGAATCTTTGCTAAGTTGGTTTGTTGGGTTTAGTTTGTCGGCCGCCTATTGTCACAAGTGTTAACAAACTAAAAGTAATGCTTTTAAGTTATTACACTTAATATTTGTTTTTAGTAGTTAATATAAAGTAGTTATCATAGTTTTGATGAGAATCATTATGTGCAGTGTTTGGATTACAAGGTTTATTCTAAGAAGCACTTGTATGTGTGGCACCAGTTCTGGAATGATACGGGTACGTCTGTATGGTGAAACCTAAAATTTTAGGATACTACTACGGCTAGGATACTGCTATAACAAAAATGTACTTTTCATAACATAAAGGAATGTATTACACGTAATAATTACAAGTCAAATAAAGAAAATAGCTAAATGACCTGGGCCACTACAAATCCAACATCAAATAACTGTTTTGCGCAACCTTAAGGTGCCAATCAAAAGGGCCGTTAAAGCAGGTTAAAGCATCTAATTGACTAACTTAAAACCAATTGGCAATGAGTGGAGAGGTCGTTTAGACTCATAGACTACTTTTCCAGGTGATAATTAACCGATGTGGGACAAATTCCAATACTCCCTACCCTTTTTTTGGCATTTTTGGACCCATTGTCTTTATGTTAAAAACAAATTATTCTCCATGAATCATTTCACTCCTTATTTTGGACTTGTGCAGGAAGAATGATAATTATTGGTGTAGGTGGTCCTGACTCTTGCTTTTTGCCGGAAAAATTAATCCAGAAACCCCCCAACATTTAGCCCGAAAGGAATTCCAACAAGAAGTTAAGAAGAACAGCCCCAAAGATTAATGCTATTAAGCTAGAGAACATAGATCAAAATCTTTATTCTAGAATCATGCTAATCTTTATGAAATTGGCTTTAGGTAAGGTTTGATATGTATCGCATAGTTCTGGTGTATGACAAAAAACATATGGAAAAGCATCGGTGGTACGTGTTTCGCGGACCCGGTACATGATGAGTATGGCAGGGTTTTAGAAATACTCGTGCTTTATAGGGTTCATTCAATATTAGAAAAGTGCCTTTTGTCTTTGGTCTGATGTGTAGAGTCCGACTTACACACAAAAGATAAAATCATTAGAATCTTTTAGGCCTCGTTTGTTGCAGACTAAAACAAGCAGGATTAATAGTCCTGGGATTAGTAGTCCTAGATTATTTGTTCGGGGACTAATTTAGTCCTAAATCCTACACAATCCCCTGTTTGATTCATATAGGATTAATATTGGAATATCCCCTGATTAGGCCTCCTATCGCATATTTGTTTCTGTCATTAAATTATGAGATTAATTTCACAACTATTTCTCTCTCCTCTCCTTTCTCTCGAATTGCCTCAAGAGCTTTGGTGTACAGGAGAGATGAATCGGCCAAGAAAAGAAGTAACGTGAAGAAGATATGAACGAGTAAGGTTTTTTATTTTTGTGGCATTTTTAAAATTACTTCAAACTTGCCTTCCATGTTTTGTAGTCCCGGATAAACAGTCCCACACCCCCTTGGAATAAAATAAGACCTCCTGTATAAGGATTAAAATAGTCACGGTATTATTAATCCCAGACACAAAACGAGAACCAAACGAAGGATAACGGGGGATTAGGCGCCCTTAGTCCAATCCCAAGGACCTCATAATATAAGAATCGTTTCAAAGTATTAGATAGAGTTGCACACACCATCGGTAGGAGTGCAATAAAATGTTTCAAAATGTTTGTATTGGCTAAGGAAAATAGTGGAGTTTTAACTCATACTCAGTGTTCTAAAAGAAGGTCTAGAAGGCCGAGTACTCGCCACCTAGGCACTAGAAGGACCATTGCCGACTAGCCCGACTAGACTGACTATCCCGACTAATTGCCCGAGTAGGCGCCGAGTACTCGGCCCTAGAAGCTAGAAGGTGCCCGGCCGCCCTGGGAGCGCCTAGCGAGTTTTAGAACCTTGCTCATACTTGTAGTACACTTCCTGAGTATTAAAAGAATCGCTATGCAATAATTGTCTCCATATTGAATAAGATAGTTATCATCTCATAGTTATTATGATTGCTTATGGTCTTAATCTGGAAATAGAAAATAGACACCTGCATTTAGTGTAGATCATTTAAAGTTGTAAATGTGTAAGATCTTTTTATGGATCAATAAGCAGGGTGAGTTGGGTCATTGCATTACCTGTATGGTGATATTAATTATTGATAGAATTCAGGTAATGGTATAGGGATACAATGTCAGTTGCTAATTTACTTGATAAAAATTGTACTCCCTCCGTCCCACAAAGATGGTCCACTATTCCATTTTGGGATGCCCCAAAATGATTGTCCATTTTTAAAAAGGTTTCAAAAATGTAATGCCATATTCCCATTGTGCCCCTCCTTTTCTTTTACTTTAAATAGGTGAGAATTTCAAAAAAAAAAAAATCCCTTCAATGGACAAAATTGAAAAGTTTAAAGAAGTACAAGAAATAATTATATTTCCTTAATAAGTTGGGTTCCCAATGAGGGACCAACAAAATGGGACAGAGGGAGTAATCCTAACATGGGGAGATAAATAATCATTTTATAATGTGAAGCTTGAAATAAATTTTGAACAAGGATGGAAGTGTAAGTTTAATTATTACATAGTATGGATTACAATTTATGGAACTATAAATTGTAATTCAGGTCGAATTAGGTTTACCTAATCCCATAAGAGTCCAATCCGAATCCCTCTATAGCCTACATATATGTGTCTTTGCAACTCTCTAGATACATAACTCATATTACATAATTTTGGATTGAGATTTTTGGAGAGAACACAGCTCATGTTTTTTAGTCCACTCTCAATTAGCAATCAGGCATAAGAAGATTAGGGTAAATGATCGTGAGGTGCAATCAAGTTCCATATGTTCGTGCAAATTGGTCGTGCTAGATTGATTAGACATTCAGTTCATGTTTTTGTTGGGATCAAATCAGATAATTCTCTAACATTTTCTTTGTAGTTGCGGTTTGTGATTTTTTGGTATCAAACCAGAGAGATCTCAAAGTTTTGAACCCTAATTCCGCATTGTAGGATATATAGATCATGTAAATTTTGGTTGTAGTATAATCTGTAGGTGATATCAATGGTTCTTTGGAATTCATCCCAACAGTAAGACTATTGTCTACTGTTGGATACAACATGTGCCATCCCAGCTGTCAATATCGTATGCCGACATTGTATGCCAGCAAGCTACGTTAGAATAAGCAATCGTGTCCATTGCAAAAAAAAAAAAAAAAAAAATTCAATTCAGAGGAAAATGAACACATGCAATAAGTTTATTTAGGATTACCTGCTTTGTATCACCTGACCCTAAAAAACCTGTAGTTGCGGTAAATCATGTTTTTCCTAAGGTATACATCGAGAGGGATACTGAAACAATGACTGTTCAGATGTGATAAGGGAAGAAGAGGAAGCTAAAAAACAATCGCCAATGAGGGGATTCTGATTCCCTCGAGAAAAAATATAGAAGATCCTACTTCCACTATAATTCTTCCATCTACGGGATTAAAATTAGTTGCTCTTCAGGAATATTGTTCATAATGGTAAATCCGGCAATAACAATACCATGCAAGTGTTTGTCAAGGGAAGTCCCTCCATCTATGATTTTAAAATTCTGAAAAATCAGCATCCCCTCCTGCCTACTAAGGCAAAAGAGTAAACAATTGGCTCTTTATGGATACCAGGTTCAGTAAACGCAGGAACAATGCTTTGAGAAATACTGAACATTGACTGCACACATGATTTCATGAACGATTTTATGACGGCAATTACAAGCTTTAGTAAACTAACCTATTAACTATTAGGGTAACAGATCATTCTGACTACATATAGCAAGGCATTGTTGCTTTCAAAATAAAGTTGTTGTATGTCACATGTTACTTTATACTGTGCATTCACAAAATCAGATAAAGTTGGTTTACGTACTGTGTACTTGGTCTCCTGCTTGCCCCAACCACTGCGTTCCGGTCTGGACCTTCCCAGTGTGTGCGCACCTGAGAGTGCAACTATATCCTGCAAGCCAAGTAGCTTGATATCATACTGACAATACATTACCCTGAAAATATGAAGATAATACTATACTTTGGTAGTTGTAACCTTGTCATTCAATCCCATCCTGTAGAAAACATCACGCAGATGAGAAGCAGGAGTAGGTGGCCCAGCATCTAAACAAGATATTTAAACATCAGAAGTATTCTCCAAGAATGAAGAAACAAGTACATTGACTTCAGATATCAACAAGGACATTTGGATCTGAAGAACAGTGAAATCCAAAAAACCCAAAGCACCATACTAAAAAAATCTAAAGAGATAACCAGAATAAAGAAACATAGGATTTCCTTTTACTTTACTTTCTGTGCAGTCATACAAGTCATTATCAGCAGAAACCAAGCATGACACTTGACCTCCAAAAAACAAAAAAACATGTGTAACACTGGCGTATGAATGTGGCGTAAGTGGCATTATGCTTGGCAAGATGACCATCAAAATGCAAATACTTATAGTTGTAGGACATCTGAGTAAGATGACTATCAAACATAGAATAATGCAGAAAAGCAATTAGACAGAATTCTCCATGTTAAGATAAACTACTAAATTAACGATTTTTCTTAATAGAAAATTTATGGAGCCTCGGAATTAAGTCTGCTGTATTTGACTTAAGCCGCCAGGGGTACCCAAGGGGGTGAGACAAACTACTATATGCACTCCTGCACCTGAGCAGAGGAAGGCCCACGCCCTAATGTAATGCAGCACATGGACCTTATTTCTAAGAGGCTGCAGACATTCCACAATGAATATGAGTCCCTAAATGAGGTTCAGTTTCCAATCTTGAGCCTTTCTCACTCCGTGTTATGCTTGTAGTATTGAACTAATCAGTCCACTTAATAAACACATTTGATCAACAAAAATGGATGACAAGCACATATTGTCCATAAAGCAAATGTTATCTTACCCGGAAGCCTTCCTTCTTCCGGACATTGCTCAGGAGCTGACACGTCCACTCTTCCATACTTCATAGGAATTGTGGGGCCACCAGCCTCCTGTAATTTTCATGAACCGAACAGTCAAATCAGTTTCTTAGTGCAATAAAGATATTTGTTTTCTTCTTATTAACTCCAATCTCTAGTCTACTAAAATGACCTCAATTGCAGTAGCACTAGCCAACTGAAATAAATCTGCATATGTCACACCAGAATATTTCTCTTTGATAGGCTGGAGAAGTTTCAGTGCATTCAAAAGACCTAAATCACCCATAAAGGCACCATTACTATAAACCAAAAGGCAAAAAAACAAATACGATCATAATTCAGACACCTACCGGCATTGGCTGCATGTTTCAGTTCAATTTCAAACCTAAGACTTCCATTAGCTCCCCCTCTTTGCGGCCATTCCTCGATGTCCTTGCTATAAGTACCCGCATCATGCCATCCCAAACGCACCTGTAACCAATGGAAATTTCAAATTCAATTTAACTATCACTAAGAAATACTCCCTTAGTCCCTTTTTAAGTGTGTAGCTTCGTAATTCCAACTTATAAAGGAGACATCATCATTACACCTTTCACATCAACTTTTACCTCCACTTTCCAAAATTGTCCTCCAATTTTACCAATTAACTCTTTACCCATTAACTTTTCAAAATGGACACTTATAAAGTGAGCCCAAAATTGAATACTACACTCCTATTCGGGAACGGAGGGAGTACATATTTTGGTACATTTCAATTTTCCAAAAATCACAAAAAAAGGGGGGAAAAAAAAGAAAAGAAAAGAAGCTATAGTAGGAACAACAAGGGAAAGCGCTAGCAAGATTCCAAAGAACAAAAGAAATTTAGCCCAAGACAAGAGGGCAACTGAACAAGACCTTAAGACTAAAAGCACCACAACTATTGAACAAGCAAGAACAGGCTCCTAAACATCAGCTACGAATACATTTGTTACATCTAAATAAGAGAAAGATTCCAAATGTGGCAGATGGGCATATTGAAGTGAGCCTGCCTTACCCCTCAGGTACTTCCCAACATTACATAAAATAGCTCAAGGGTCTCTACAATTATGAAATATCCTTGCATTCCTTTCTGGAGAGGATAAAAACCAATTGCACGCTGAAATACATTAGCACGAGCAAGACATGTGTTCGGCATGTACACCACGTGAGGGTGGACTAGTTCGGTGGGACCACATAAGGATGCGTTAAGCCTCAACCGAACAAGCTAGGCCATGTCTAGGGCCAAAGTAATAATAATAACACCATGTGAGGGTGGATCAGCTCGGGGGGACCACGTGAAGGTGTCCTAACTTGTAGCCGAGCTAGATTGATCACGAATATGGCCAAGATCATACTATGGGATAGTTACAATACCAAGAGAGGGTATGTAGAACTACATGTCTACATACTGAGCTTGGTATAGCTTGGCATCTGCATGGAGAGACTTATGAGAGCTTCGCCGAACAGAAGGGCATCTCGGCCAAACCACCTCAAAGAAAATAAGGCGGTGGGCCATTCTAGAAGGATCTGAAATAGCCTACTTCATGACAAGAGGTGAATCCCGTGAATCCTAATAAAGATCTAGTTACAGGGCTGTATAGGAATAAGCCCAATATGGAAAGGACTCCTATCACAAGAAGAGCTCTTGTGTATACCAGATTGCTATACCTAATGGGACGAATCCCATTAGGAAAGGTTTCCTAAATCAATAAGTAAACTAGGGCAACGGGAGACATTGATCACCAAGCAAGCCTACATACATAAATAAAGCATCAGACCCGTGAAAAAGAGGTACGCTATTGTGTCTTTGGCTTATTTAGTAACTCCTATTACTAACTTAAGTATCAGAGGGCCTTTGCCGACGAGAGGCAAAGGCGCTCTAACTGGTTGTCCGTTTTGCAGATTAGGGTTCCAGCGAGAGAGCACGTGATTGATCTCTTAAAGAAGAAGAAACCCCATACGTGGATTTATTCCCCGTACACGTTCCAGCCCTTTGGTACGTAGAAGTAGCAAGGGCCCATTCGTAAAGAAGTGCAGCTAGGTTTTACCCTTCACATTTTGCAAGCACCATCCTGATTCTGCAGAATAGTTAAAAGGGGCTCTATGCATTCTCAACCTTGCCAAACACGGCCCAGACTATCTTAGAGTAAGCACGTTCAAAAAATAGGTGTTCATGAGACGCAGCACGTAAAGTGCACGACAAGCAAATATGATCCACACCATACTCCATCCAACCAGCCTATCCTGCGTAGATGGTTTATGATGACAGCATAACTGTAGGATGAAAGCCCACCTATGAACTTTTTCCTTGAATCAAACCATTGAACACCAGATCACTTCCAGCTGGCACGCAGTTCTCAGAGCATACCAATTGTACTGAGAATCAAAGAGAGAATCACGAGCAATTATAATGGTTGGAGAAGACTCATGATCCATGATCAATTGTATCTGTTTCCCTGCCAAGGCCACTTCCATTCACCATTCCAGACAGTGGAAGATACCTTGGTAAGAAAAGACCTACCCAATTCAACTATAAAGAGAGAAAGGCAAAGTCATGTAGAACTTGAAAAGTAAAAACAAAATAGAGTTGTTTGGATTTTTTTTTTCTTTATCTCGATCTCTCTCAAGGCCACCATCTTATGCCGTAGATTTTAGATTGTGTAACCATTGAATCAAGTTCAAGGTACGGGTAGCATAATTGCACAAGGAAATTCGGCATAAATTCCAAATCTTTTGGTGATAGGATCTTGAACAAGCAAAAACTGCGTGTTGCGCAAAGTTTTTAGATTGGTCCAGAGGAGCTGAACAAAAAATGAGCTTAGAAATAGCAAAATTAGGCTATAGGGTTGACACAAAAGGAAGTTTTTAGAAGTTTCTCATTTGACGAATTGGTGGCATGCAAGTTTGTCTTGCTCATAATCAAGCAACCGATCTTCTTGGTGGATATATTTTGCGAAAATGGTTGTTAAATATCCTATTTATTTTCGACATTCTAATCTTAATCGTCTGTATCAACAATTTTGTAAATCACACAATGGAACTCAACAAACGGTCATAAGGAAAACACCCAGTGGTGCTTGCGATTACTTACCCCCTTACCGCCTTCTCATATTATCCTGTTTTTCCTATGCTAACAAAACTTAGCATTTTATGATTCTTGCTTTGCACACTGGGTACTTGCTTGGGAAAAGATTTTCTTGGCACATTGAAATGACTGTTGGTATGGCATCATTTGGTCACAGATAGGGCTCCTCCTAGAAAGCGTCCAAACTACAATACTTACAATAACAATCCATACGTCCATGTACACTGCTATTATAACTGAAGTTATACAAGGGAATACCTAGATATCCAATTCATCCCCCCTTTTTTTATAAATGATAAATTTTATTGCGATGGCACCAAGGGGATGCCACCCATGTACAAAAGAAAGCAAGGAACAAAAGAAAAGAAAAGGCCAAACTATAACAAGGCCCTATACACCCTTCTAAACTCCAAAAATATCTAACATATCAAAGATTTGATTCAATGTAAGGTTGCTCTCCCTCGACTCTAAATTGACGCCATCAAGCACAACGGGATCATAATCCATAACTTCCGTCTTCTCTTACCCTCTTCCCTTACCACTCTTGAATAAGCTCCAACACCGTTGCGGGGAAAAGCTATGACATGCCCCATGAAACAAGAACCGTATTCCAAAGGTCCTTGGCGAACAAACAATGGATAAACAAATGTGCCACTGACTCTTTGTCTCTCTTGTGCATACAACATAGATTCACAATTATCATTCGACGTTGAATGAGATTATCAATAGTCAAAATCTTATCCTTAGCTGCACACCAAGCAAAAAGAAACCTCAGTTGGCGCACGAGTCCCCCAAATACCTCTCAAGGGAAAGGTAGTATTTGCTTCTCCAACCGAAACTTGGTAATAAACTAATGCAATCTGCATCAACAAAGATGGCCTGATATGTAAAAGTTTTGATTTTTGTAGTAGGGTACTTTTGTAATTTTGTATTTTAGGATTTTAAGGAGTCTATAAATAGAAGTCAAGCCTTTCATTTGGAGGAGGCCAAGATGTGACAAAACCATAGTGTTTGTTTGGGGGGCTATGGCACCATGTTTCCTTACCCTATCCTCCTCCATTATCTCTTCCTCTCCTTGTGTGATTCAAGGCCCCCTAGTATTCTTCTTCTCTCTCTCTCCCGTGGTTTCCAGGCCCTTAGCTAACGCTACGTTTCTTCCCTTTCTTTCTCTTCCATCTATCCGTTCTCTATGTAATTTGAGAGTATTTTATGTAATAGACAAGCTGCACTTTCTGTTTATATTATCTGTTTGTGTGCTATTTTCAGTTTTGTGTGGCTTGGGGATTTCCAGGTTACATCAGTTTGGTACCAGAGCCATAAGCTCTGCGTGGACCTGAATTATGTGCTACTACTGCATCAACACTTCCAGCATTTTATGGTGCCACCTTATTTTCATATCATTCTCAGCTACTACTTCCCTGTTCCTGTACCAATTTGTTTCTTCTCTACATATCATGTGTCTGCGTACTACCTATTTCATTAAGTTCCTGTGAGAGACAAGCTGCTTGCTTGGAACACTTGGGACCAGATCCAATACATCCTTGAAGCAAGCTATCTGTATGAGATCTCCTAATCAGCTACTCCTATTATTAGTTTTTTTGGGGGTCTCTTCTGGTATCCTATTATCTCCCTTATTATCCGCTGGATTTCACATACCCACTACTCATGGCAGCCCACCACAAGTTCCATCATGTTCTCTTCGTTATTTTCTGTTTGCTGAACCAAGAACCCTCTCTCTCATTAACTTTAGGTTTCTTTT
This sequence comes from Vaccinium darrowii, assembly GCA_020921065.1. NCBI lineage: Eukaryota > Viridiplantae > Streptophyta > Magnoliopsida > Ericales > Ericaceae > Vaccinium > Vaccinium darrowii. Next base: position 24,514,258 of record CM037154.1, read on the forward strand.
TTTTTTTCCTGTCTGCAAGCTTCTTCCTATCTCATGCCTGCCTACCAAAAAACCAATCAGCATGCCCACTTTTTGGGCCTCTTCTTGGACCCGTAACATGTTATCCATTTGTGCACATGATTTTTGATATTATCCTAGCCTTGCGGGTTGTGCATGGCATTAAAACAATTATCTGTTACGTTGAGTACATTTTTGCTTATTTACACCTATACCAGCGGGATGTGCTGGTACTTCTTATCTTCCCACCCCGGCGGGTTGTGCCGGGGACCACGCAATTTTCTTTTCTTTCTTTTCTTTTCTTTCTTTTTTCATTTTGTCCTTCCTGGGGTATGCCCCTTGTAGGCTGTACATTCGCTTAACCTCTTTTAATTTCAAGCTAATTTACCCAAAAAAAAATCAGCATGCCCACTTTTTGGTCAACAAAAGCGGCTTTAATCCATCACAATTTTCAGTCCAATGTGCTGTGATGTGTAGTCCACTTGGTCAACAAAAGAAGCTCTAGTATATGGCAAAACTTGTGCTTCATTAATTACTCACGTTGGTGTTTTCTTCTTACTGCAAGCTTGCAAATCATCCCATTTCCCGAAAGGAAAAAAAGAAAAGAAACCAAACTTACAGCAATGGAAAAGGGATAATCAGATTCAACAAAGAAAACTACAAAAGAAAATGTGTTGGAAGCAACATGGTATGATGCTTTGAGCACATGTTCTAAGCAATCCAAGACCTTAAACTCGAGGACGAGTCCTCGAGTTTCTTTCCAACGAGGGGTTTGATGCAATCTGCATCTACAGAGATGGCCTGATAATATGTAGTTTTTTTTTGTAGTAGGGTACTTTTGTAATTTTGTATTTTAGGGTTTTAAGGAGTCCATAAATAGAAGTCAAGTCTTTCACTTGGAGGAGGCCAAGATGTGACAAAACCATGGTGTTTGTTTGGGGGCCGTGGCTCCGTATTTCCTTCCCCTATCCTCCTCCATTCTCTCTTCCTCTTCTCCTTGTGGTTTCAAGGCCCATAGCTCACCGCTAGGTTTCTCCCCTTTATCCCTCTTCTATCCATCCTTTCTCTATGTAATTAGAGAGTATTTTATGTAATAGTGTTCTAGTTTCAGTTTGGTGTGGCTTGCAAATCCCAGGTTACATCTGAAACTTTCACCTAAAAAAAGCCCGTTAGCTGCCGGGACCCACCTCAACAAATCATCTCATCTCCCCATGTCCCTCATCGCATAACATATTTCAAAGAGACCCAACGACTCCAACTCCCAATCTTGTACCTCCCTACGAAGCATACCATCCCACCACACTATCTCGCCATCCAATTTAAGACAATCTGCCACCGCCGCATCCCCATCAACCGCCAACTGAAATATAGAAGGATAAGCATCTCTCAGCCTAACATCTCTTCACCAAACATGCTCCCAAAACTCCACCCGCCTCCCTGCCGGCCTGCCAAAACTCACCCCATTCTCGTCTAATTCCCTTCCAAAGACCAACCCCATGCCGCATTTGCGTTTCCGGCAATGACCAACCACCCCAACCTTCCCCATGCCTGGCACACACAACTTTCCTCCACCATCACTCTGTTTCACAAGAAAATCTCCACAACCACTTCCCTAATAAACTCGGATTGAAAATAGCAAGCCTCCTCACACCCTATGTAGCACGCAGAGATGGATCCATGAATCTAGTCTACTGGGAGCAGTGGAGCACCTTATTATTCATAATCATGAAAATTCTTTTTCCTAATCAACCACCATAAGGTCATGCTAAATTAGAAATTCACTGCTGACAATAAAATCCATAATATTTATCTTTTATAAAAAGATCTAAAAATGAGCACATAATCTTCAACAAAATTTTTAGAATTTGTTTTACATTGACATCGACAAGTTTCTAAAACGATCGAGATGGTTTTATTAATTACTTTCTTCACGATATTTCCCTGCGATTGCTAAAAATAAAAAGAATGAAGAGACAAAAGCTCCAAATAGACAAACAATTTATAAATGAGCAATTATAATTGAATCAAACAACAAAAGGTGAAGCATACAATGAATCATCCACTTTAACTTTTGAGCTACATATATGTATGTATGCCATATATATTAGGACACTCACATAATTATGCTAAATATATAAAATTATAAATTATTATTTTTTAGTTTTGAGTGGGGGCACGTGGCCCCAAGTACCCCCATTTAGATCCTTCCCTGGTAGCATGAACACGGATACGAACATAGGAAATGGAAATCCTTAGTGTGTGTGTGTGTGTGTGTGTGTGTGTGTGTGTGTGTGTGTAAAAAACACGTTTTAAACACATTGGACGGTTCGGATTGTCAAGATTTGGTCTAGAACTATGAGGTCTGGACGGAGTCCATAACTTTGGGGCGTGGATAGGAAGTGGACTACATTTATATATGATAAGCCCCCAATATTGTAGATATCCGGGGCTTATCTAGCTCATTTTGCTCTCACACACGTGTTTTAGCGCCTTATATGTTTGATATACGCGTAGTGTTGTTTTTTATAGTTACAGGTGAAACACATGAATAAGCGCATTTTGAAGCGCATTGGGAACCGTTCCAAGTAACCGAGGGCCAAGTGCCCCATGGAATTCCAACACCGGCCTCAAGAGCCAAGAAACGATGATTCGGCTAAGGCCCGGAAAGTCAAAAGGTCACAAAGTCAAGTCAATAGGCTAATGTCACGTCCCAAGCTCACAAAGACTCCCAGCGGAATCCGGGAGTGAACAAGCATGCACGAGAGCAAGGATCACCTCCCCCGAGGGTTGCACGACGAATTTGAGTGCTTTGGAAGAAGCCCGGAGGCACGCAAGGCAATGGGAGTGATCAAAAGAAGCAAGGACCAGTCAAGTTGAGAGTGGATCGATCCAAGAAGCCATTAGTCTCATCTGATCAGACCCTTTTGGAGCGATCCAGAGCAAGGGTGGATCGATCCAACATTGCAAAGGCAGCAACAGACCAATCTAGATCGATCACTGTGCATCAAAAGCCCATCAGAGCCTTCTGGATCGATCCAGAGTAAATGTGGATCAATCCACTTCAATAACATTGACCATCATAGCAATTTGGATCGATCCACTTATGTCCGGGCAACAAATTTCAAGCCACTTTTCGGACTTTCTATTTATGGCAAGTTTTTAACTCTTGTGAGAGCTTTTTGTAAAACTTTATTAGAGAAAGAAAGGGTAGAATATAGGGCTCGCTTCTCTCTCCTTTCTCTTCACTTTTCATTTTCTACTTTAAGTCTATTTTGCTCCTCCCTCTCTCCTCCATTGGAGAGAGTTCAAGGTCTCTCTCTCTAGATTTCCCGTGTAAGTGTTTATCTCCCGTCATTTTCTCGTGTACTAAACTTGCTACTCGTGTTTAGATCTTTCTATATATCTAGTTTATTTTCTTTTTCATCAAGTATTTCATTTAAGTGACTTTCTAGCTATTTCCTTACTAAACCCTAGTAGTTAGTTGTTGTTTGCTGATTTCTCGAGTATTAATGTTGTAGGCAAACCTAGGATTAACAACAAAAATCAGTTTTTAAGTTTATTAATCATGTTTTTAGTTTTCTTCAAATTCCTAGACTTGTTTACTAGTATAATGTGAGTAGTCTACACAGCCTTAGTCATGGGGTGATTAACACTACATCACTCAGGTTTAATCCGTCTGTCTCGTTCAAAAGGCATACATCTCTTGTTTATCAAAGATTTAGGGTTTCATTTTTATGTACCAAAGTTTGGCTTTGTTAACCCCTTTCATCCCACGTAGCCAAGGGTTTCACCACTTGGCACGTGGGATGCTTTGGGCGATGTCAATTCAATCGTTTGCAAAATGAACCGAAAAACCCTAATCTTTGTTGAGCACATTTTCTAGGAAAAGGTTTTAAACTCCAAATCTTCCATTCGGGGGCATTTAACGATGCCCCAAGCCGGTTGTCTAGAGGGGACAGATTAACTCGAGTCATGGTCGTTAAATACTCCTAGAATTTGTCTTAGTTTAATTAGTCATTTTTAATTTTCCGAGTGGGTCTTGAAGTCGAGAGAATTCCACCAAACAAATCACAATTTTAGTTTGCCGCTTTAAGGCTAAAAACCATAATTCACGAATCAACCATCACGCGCGGCGCATTCAGTCTTTGTGGACTCGACCCGGTCTTACCGATTATCATGCTAACGCCGGCCTAACCCTACGCTTGGGGAAACAACATTAGCAATACAATCCAAGGTCGCAAGCAATATATATATACAAGAAGTTTCCTATGAGGGCTCCCTCACAAAAAAAAGTGCGGGAAAACAGTTGTGAGCCGTTAGATCGCATGAAGGGCATAGGATCCAACGGCCCACAACTGTTTTCCCGCACTTTTTTTGTGAGGGAGCCCTCTGCCCTCATAGGAAACCTCTTATATATATATATATATATATATAGGGAGGGCTTCTAGTCCGGACCTCCCGTTTCCGGACCTCCATGATCCAAAAATTTGTTTGACGATCCGAGCCGTCCAATGTGTTCAGAAGGTGTTTTCAAGGGTCCCTCATGGGAAATTTTCAAAAAAAAATACCGGGAAGGGCTTGATCCAAGCAGTTTTCGCAAAAATATATAAATACAGTTTTTGCGAAAAACTGCTTGGATCAAGCCCTTCCCGGTTTTTTTTTTTTTGAAGATTTTCCGCGTGGACCCTTGAAAACACTTTCTGAACACATTGGACGGCTCGGATTTTCCAAAAATAATTTGCAACACAAAAAAATTCAGTTTTTCCTTAATCTCGGGAGGTTTGGACTAGAAGCTCCGGCTATATATATATATATATATATATATATATATAGAGGCCCGATCAAGTCCGGGAGTCCCGAATCCGGGACTCCACCTTCCCGATATTTTTTTGACGATCCGAACCGTCCAATGTGTTCAAAAGGTGTTTTCCAAGGTCCACGCGGGAAATCTTCAAAAAAAAATACCGGGAAGGGCTTGATCCAAGCGGTTTTTCGCAAAACTGTAAATGTACATTTTTTGCGGAAAACCGCTTGGATCAAGCCCTTCCGGGTATTTTTTTTTGAAGATTTCCCGCGTGGGACTTGGAAAACACCTTTTGAACACATTGGACGGCTCGGATTTCCCAAAAACAATCGGCAAATGCATCAAAATGGTTAAATCCGGGAAATCCGGGATCCTTGACAGGATAATTGGCGTATATATATATATATATATATATATATGAGGATGATCTAATGAGGACTCCCTCATTAAAATTCTGTGAGGACCTCATGGATCGGGGTCAAATCTCAACGATCTGAACCGCTCAATGTGTTTAAAACGTGTTTTTAAGGGTCACCGCGAGGAATCACCAAAAAAAAAAGTACTTGGAAAGGCTTCATTCGAGCATTTTTCGATAAATTATATATGTACAGTTATTATAAAAAACTGCTCGGATGAAGCCCTTTCGGGTTTTTTTTTTTTTGGTGATTCCTTGCGTTGGCCTTGGAAAACATGTTTTAAACACATTGAGCGGCGCAGATCGTCGAAATTTGGTTCGAAAAATCAAAAAAATGGTGGTCCTCACGAAGGAGATCCGTGAGGGAGTCCTTAGTAGATCATGATTGTATACATATATAGATATGTGAGCTTCCTATCCACACCCTAAAATACGGACCTAACGTCCACACCCCACTTTCTCAATCAAATTTTCAAGATCCGAACCGTCCAATGTGTTTAAAACATGCAGTTTTTATGAAAAACTGTTCGAATCAAGCCCTTCCCGGTGTAATTTTTTTTTTTTGCTGATTTCTCGCTGGGACCCTTAAAAACACGTTTTAAACACATTGAGTGGTTCGGATCATCGAGATTTGGTTCAGAACTACGAGGTGCGGACGAAGTCCGCATTCTAAGGGTTTGGAGAGGAAGGGGACAATATATATATATAGTGAGAGTGTGATTGAGGTAGGGTGGAGAGAGAGAGAGTGTGTGTGTGTGTGTGTATGTGGGATACGCATGTCCAAGCCATGTCCCCCGCGTCTCCCTCCAAAAAAAAAAATTTTAATGTAAGGGATATGCCACATAGCGTGTCCAATACATCTCCTCATGTGTCCCCTGCGTGTACCCGTGTCCAATACCCACCCTGTGTACCCGTGTCCAATACACAGACACAGCGACCTCTAGGAGTGTCGGTGCTTCATAGCTAACACCTAAACCCCCTTCTCGAATCGGAGTACAAGTTGTATCCCAATCCACAAGATGATACTTGAACTCCTCTCCCAAACCACCCCAATAGAAATATCTTTGCAGCTTCTCTAACCGATTGGCCACCGAAATAGGGATAATGAAAACTGACATGAAGTACGTAGGCAAGCTCACAAAGTGCTTTTTATAAGAGTCACCCTTCCCCATATCGTCAAGTACAGCCTCTTCCAACCCACAAGTCTTTTCTAAAACGCTCAACCATTGTATTCGAAACCATTGTAGACTTGAAAGTAGCTCCCAAAGGGAGACCCAAATAAGAAGAGAAAAGAACCAACCTTACAACCCAAGACCTCTACCAACAAGTGCACATCATCAACCAAACCAACAGGAATAAATTTCAAACTTCCCCACATTCACCTTAAGACCAGAAACTGCCTTCAAAACATATCAAAATTCCTCTAAGATAGCCCAACTAAGAGGCATCCGCTCCATAGAAAATGATGTGTCAAAAGAATACAAAGAATGAGACACTACCACTTCCATACCTTCCACACTTGCACGGCCGTTGTAATCATACTACTTAATACTTCCATAACCAACATGAAAAAGAGACGGGATCACCCTGCCTCAATCCTCTAGTTGATTGAAAAACACCAGCCGAATAACCATTAACCAAAACAGATAATCTCACCGTCGAAATATATAATTTAATCCATCTCTATCATTGATTCCCAAAACCCAACAGCACGTGTAAATACATCAGTAACTGCTGCTTTTAAAGGTTGCAATTTACTGTTATATTATTTCGTGACTTGAGCATCATGAGGATTATGTCTGTGCCCTCTCCATTTTACAAGTTAATTTCTAAGAAAGCAGCAAGGAGTAAGATAGAATGAGTTGCTCTGTGAATGGACATAGTTTTTACCCTTATTCTGCTTAGACTTGAAACAGTAAGCGACCATCAAGCGAAAGAAAAGACAAAACCAAGAAAGCCAATATAAAGCCAACAAATCCATCCTCAAGCTTTTTCTCAGAGCTTCCAAACACAACAAAACCCAAGGTTAATCAACTGAACACCGGTATTTTGGACACACCCAGCTCACTTTATGGAAGAATAACAGAAAAATCAACAAAAAAGAAATAAATCCGGAAAAAAGTAAGTAAAATCTGGACAAGAATGTATAGACATGTAAAATATCTCTGTCAATGGTGGAATAGCTAGTTAGAGAATGATTAGGCTGTGATATCCGATGATGACTCATGTCTCACTGCTTTCAAAGTGATGGGTCCCTAATATGCATCTCATGTTTATTCTATCAGATGCTATCTGTGTTGCAATGACAAAAACAGGTCCTCTTCAACATATAACACCCATCCAAATAAACCTCATAAACTTTGCGTATGTAACAGATGCAGACCCCACGGCCTTTAGTCAGTATGGACATTGATCTCTATACCAATTAAAGTTTCAAACATCAAGGGAGTATAAATATTCCAAGTTCAGCATGGTTGCTTCTTCACCCATTGGATCCTCCATAGGACGGAGATGGTTATTTCGTTCAATTAACCGCGTTACCTTAAATGAACTACTTAGTTTACTAGGCGTGGGTAGGGAAACCTTTCATCTTCTAATGCACAGTATACATGAATGGAAAAGACAATATGCTAAGAAGATACTCTGTTAGAGAAGGCTAATTCAGGAGAACGATATTCTACTGTGTAAAATGAATAGAACAAACTTGGTTAATAAAAATTATTTCTAGTTTGATGTAGTAGCTCGGCTAGAAATAAAGAAAGAGTTGGATGGATTGATAAAATGATAAAGGAGATGATGAACCATACCATGATGGGATGGGAGTAGGTACTTCTGAGAAGATCCTTGATATCATCTCTAGCAGCCTTGAGTTGATCAGGATCGGAAGCAAAGCACTTGGGAGAGGCCACCGTGTTCAAACTCCCAGTACCCGCACGAACGGGCGACCTTCTCTGGAATTAAAAAATAAATCAAGACAGGGAAACATGCGTCTATGGCATACCAATTGGGAGAGAGAGAGAGAGAGAGAGAGAGAGAGAACCTGGCGGAGGAAAAGGTGAGAGAGAAGTCTTGGAGATGATCGGAGGCATTTGAGAGAAGAAGAGGAGGAGGAGTAGCACATAGAGAAAGAAGGAAACGGAGTAGAGTGAGAAACCCTGCCGGCTTTGGTGGCCAGCGGGAGAAGGCGAGAGGCGGCGGCGGCGCTACTTAGAGAAGCCATTGATGATGGCGAGGGTGATGAGAGACACACGCTCGCCCAATTCGATCCTTTTAACTCTCTCTCTCAGTGCGGTATACCCAACCGAGGACGGACACGTAATTAAAGGAGTGTTTCGTGATGGGTTCGGACTAAGCCCCCGTTTTCTAAAAGATTTCAGCACCCAGGTGCTAAAATCATGATATTTCAAATCAAAAAATGAAGTGGTTTCGTGTACCATTTTCGATTTTTTTTCTCACCAAATTAAAGTACTCTTCGCGTACTTTAATTTGGTGCAAAAAAATTTGAAAAACGGTACACGGAACCACTTCATTTTTTTATTTGAAATATGATGGTGCTAAAATCTTTTTGAAAATTGGGCCTACTTATTTATTCGCATACGCTTATCCCAAGGGCATCTCCAGTAATGGAGTTTGTGTAAGAAATAGTGTAAGTAGTTAACTTTTTTCATTTTTTGTGTTCCAATAGTTTAGTTAGTGGAAAGTTAAATGGTATAATTAGCGTCATAACATTAGCTGCCACGACACAGTTGTGATTGTCAGTGGCTCTTCCTAAGCGGGACCCATCACTTAAATTAAGAGAGAGAGGAAAAGAGTGGGAAGGTGAGGAAGGGAAATAGTCCGGCACAACCTTTAAAGTAAGAGAGAGAGGGAAAAAAAGGGAAAAAGTTTGGGGTAGAGCCCCACCTATACTGATATATACACATATATTTGTTTACTTTTTACATTTAACACTACTCTAACAATATCATTGCAACACTTCTTACCTTAACAACACATTTTGTCATAACAACACAAAAATGGGACCCACTTTTTATACTTTTGTGTCATATAACAACGTGAGCGTATGGCAGAGAAATTTCGGCTTTGCAGTGATATTTAGGTAATTTGAGGGAGCTTCCATTTGCGCCCGCTTTTCCCTATCAATAGACATAGGGTCGAGAAGAGGAATTAGAAATCCCTCGATAGAGCTAGAACGTGTCACACATTCCGATGAAACAATGAAAGAACTAGTTCGTTAGCATTCTGAACCAAAGTGTGCCAACTATCTTTTCCGCTGACCAGTGGCGTGTTGATACGGGAAAGCTGCCGGCAGAAGGGATTTTTTACTATACGACTCTTTGGGATTGATGGATGAAAATCCAGATCAAGTGAGGGTGTCCGACCCAAAAGATAGCTCAACACCTCACGTCGGCTTCCTAATCAGAATCAAAGAGTTGAGGGGTTATTGTAGTGGGCCGGACGACAGGTCCTGTATCTTTTCCGTTTGGACAAGCCCAATACGATAGAAGTCTAAACGGCCCAGTAGCCAAGTCCTTAACAAGCCATTCAGCTTGTTGTGTTGCAGGCGCGTAAGGCGTTGAGTTAGGCCGCTGCAGATGAAGTGTGATTTGTTATGGAGGCGCATCGGTGCTCAATGGCATGGTTAACCATGTGACATTTGCCACCATGGAGCTTGGCAATTTTTCGTGACATCACTAATGGCCCGAGTTTGGCATGAGCTTACTTGTAGCTGTAGTCATGTCTCCTTATATATATAGTATACTACTAAACCCTAGGGGTTTGTCGTCATTATTCACACATAGAGCTTTATAGTCCCTCTTTTTAAATTGACACTAACTTAGGCATCAGAGTGCCTAACGTTTGACTCTTCCTAGTTAGGCGCTAACGGCATTTTGTCCAGCAAATCAAGCTACAGAAGGTGAATCTCTCTCTAGATTGAGAATTGATTCAAATAAACATTTTCCCTAGGATAACGAACAAATGCGATAATAATGGTGATAAGTCAACTTTTGACATTATACTAGACCTACTCTTAGGATGTATACAAGCTCGGACTTAAGTGTGGCCAAGAAGCAGGATCCATGGGTGATGGACCCACTGCCCGAAGTGGTCGTAGGTTTGTAAAGACTCTTTTCAACCACTCCAAATCCCTACGGAACAAGTATAACAAGCCAAGTACTATGGGAACTATTCCTAAACAAATGAATAAGAATGCCTAAGGCCATTGTAGTCATTAGATGCCAACCTAGTCCACACCCCTAAGTCCAAAAGACCCGATTCTAATGGGATTCTACCTCTCATATCTATACAAACACACCTCCATTCAGCTACTAAGGTACAAGACCCTCCCCAGATAAACCCTAGAGCTCTTCTTTATCTCCATTTCTACAACCTTGATTAACTTAGGCATCAAAAAGGGCGGTTGGCACCACACTAGTGTTCTAGGCATTCTTGGAGGTTGGACAATAAGAAGAGCTCAACAGTGCTTCATCATATGAATAGAGAATAGTGATTGTTGAAAAAATTGATTATTTTAGTGAACTATGGAATTTATATGTCAAATGTGCTTATAAAAAAATTTTGCACGATAACTTGTCCAGCCACTTCATGTGGTTGTGATGATGACACGACAGGGAATGGTGTTATAACTACTTGGATTATATTGGGCATAGACATTGAGTAGTTAAGGTAATTTTATGCACCAAACTACTTTTTATGATTTTTAATTATAGTTATATGATAATAGATTACTTAATTAAAATAAGCTATAAGAATTAGCCTCTCTTACAAAAAAAAAAAAAAAAATAGCCTCTCTTACAGACCTCAAAATTAACAACAAGAAATTGGTGTAGAAATGACAATATGATAATGATTACAAACAAGCAAATAGTACTAATTAGAAACACCTCTAATCTCTTTTTAACTGATTTAGCTAATAAAAGGCCTCATAAGACGCTCTATTCTTGGCCTACCCAAACATTATCCTAGAGATACATCTCTCTCTCTCTCTCTCTCTCTCTCTCTAAGAAGTTCATTGTAGGCCACCATAGCAGGGCGTCTGTAACATGTTTGGTATTGGAGGTTTCTACAAAGTATATAGATCACTCATCTCGAAGCGGCGCCCTGAGAAGAATTCATCTCCTAACAAAAGCATACCAAAAACAGAAGATAAATTCAAATCCGTCGACCAAACACAAAAAGTACAAATGAAAACATAAATATTTGTGCCCAATGCCTACATTTATGTATTTTCATGGAACATGAATTAGAATCTCAATTCACATAGGGTAAAATGCATAAAAGGAAGAGCAATCAGAACAGAAAAATCCCATAATGTTTTCGACGCTCAAATAACATGGAAAACTTATTTACCCAAAAAAAAATGATGGAAAACTTGCTTCTTGATAAACAACCATTTTATCATGAAAGTCAGACATTTTGAAATCGATTGTCGAAGTAAAATTTTAGCGCAAAAATGAAAATGACATCAAACTTTTGGTTGTCTTTAATCTTCAAATCAAGAGGAATCAAAATGACAAGTTCTTTTTGTTTTTACAAACATAAAGAAATAAGAACACAAAACAACATGACATGCAATATTATCACCCGTGCAAATAGATATTAAAATACTAAAGTTTTTATATGACTTCAATTTAGACCTTGAATGATTAAGAACATGAAGGAAAAGCCATGAACGAGTCCATGATATTAGATACAATGTTGATGGGATGAACGGCGATGAAATTGCATCCTCTAGCAGTGGCGGCTCCAGGAATTTTTAACAGGGTGTTCAGAAATTACCTTTAACTCTACTAGCTTAACCAATCTGATGTATCTTCACAAAATTTCATATACTAGTGTGTATAATGCGACCTCAAAAATACAAAAATATGTAAAACGTTGTAATTATTTTCAGTTTTTTTTTTTATATTTTTACCAAAGCAAAATCAAACAGGAGCATAAATATGTTTTTTTTTTTTTAGGAAATTATGTAGCGAATTCCTTTCATGGATCTTTTTAGACATATGTTTTTATTTTTGGATTGTCTACTCTAAGAAAAACTACACCATAACGATACCAATAGATAATTTTTTCCTCTCCATTTTTTTGTCATTAAGATGTCTATCTTGTTTTGAGATGGTATATTAAGTATCCAATCGTAAATCACTTGAATTGCAGTGTGTTTTGTTTATAGTATAGGACTAAGTGCTCAAACAAAATATTAGATAAAATTACTAGATGCAATATAACAACAAAATAAAAAAGCGTGTTCAATTGACCACATTTTCTTATATGTGGTGCCACCTATGATTGGGCTATAATGAGATATAATTTAGGCTGTTCAAAGTAAATTGATTTGTTGATGGGTGTTCATTTAATTTTGTACTGGGTGTTCATTCATATTTCGGTTGGGTGTTCAAAACATGAACTAACCTAAAATTTGTACAAATTTTTACATGTATTATTAGTGCAAATTTTTTTTTAGGGTGGTCATGTGACCATCCACCCCATAGAGTGGAGCCACCAGTGTCCTCTAGAGGTTTCTTGAAGCATCGTAGCGTTGGGAAGTACATTGGGTCCATGCCTTCTCCCTTGTCAAAGAGCTCAAGCACTAAGTCCCTCTCAAGAAATCCTTCTCTCTCTAGAAATCCTTCCCTATATAGAAGTGCGAGCCAAATGAGCCAAATGCCAACCCAAACATCAGTCATTGCATTGCTAAACTTCCAAGTTTGCTGTTACTGCTATGTACCAAGTGTAGCATTGCTGCTGAAGAGAACTCATTTGTCATTGCATATGTTGATACACCAAGTTGTTCTGCTGCTACACTTCTATTACTGCTACGTACTCACTGTTTCTGCTGCATACTGCTGCTGCATATTTGTTACTGATGCATACTGCTGCTGCATTCTATTGGGCAGTTCCAAATGGCATTTAGATGCTCACGGGTTCTTTTCATATTGTTCTTGCTTCTGACTTGCTATACTAGTAGTATGTACTTGTGCTATTAGTCCAGTGATGTTGCTCCGCGTCTGCTATTGTATCCCCTGTTTGGTGGTTGATGTTTATTTTACCGAGCAGTCATGCCCAAATTTCTGCAAGCCACGTACCGACATCGAGTGCAACTCTTGCTGTATTGGTTGTCCCCGGGGAAGTGCAAATGTGTTACTTCTATTGGTCCTTAAGGGTTTGTTCCCTTTCCATATTGCTTACCCTAGGGGGGCTATCCCTAGGGATGTTGGATAGCCTAGTTGGAGGGGGATGTCCTCCATCCTAGTTTATCCTTCCCTCACGGGTGTGAATTCCCATTGATCATGCCTCAGTTCAAGCTATGGCTTTGAAGAGTTTCTGATCCCTCTACTAGATGGCTTAGAAACTCTTTAGTTTACATAGATGGTTGTATCTTTAAGGTTGTTATCTATATTTTGTAGTCCTTGTTTAGACCAATTCCCATAATTCCCTTGTAGCCAGTTGGCTTTCCCTCATGTTTATGTGTGCCGTTTGGCTTTTTCTTCCTTCTTTTCTTTTCTTTGCTTTGTTTCGTCCTCCTGGGGTATGCCCCTTGTAGGTTGTATATCCGTTTTGCCCCTTTTATTTTCAAGCTAAGTTATCCAAAAAAAAAAAAAAAGAATGCCAATTATATAAGTGAAGAATGTCCTCTCTCTAGAAGTTCAAGTAGGAAGGGACCACAAATGCTTCCTTCGGAGGAGGTTCTCTCTCTAGGAGTACAAGCCGAAAGGGCTCCAAGCCCATCATGTATTCTAACTCAAACGGATTGATGAAACCTCCATCTATCAAAAAAACCCTTGAGTGCACACTTGAGGAGTTGTGCTTTGGATGCACCAAGAGGATCATCATCACAAGAGATGTTGTAACAAATGATGGGTATGTCCTATTTTCCTTTGCCACAAAACAAAGCTTACTTGTTTGGCTAAATGTTTCCAAAACAAGTTTCGAAAAGATGTCTAACATTTAAAAGTCGTCCTTGCACAAATTTGAAATGGCTATTTCATTGTGTTGTTTTTCAATTTATGGAAAACAAGAAGGATGTGAAGATGAAAATTACCAAATATATGGTGAGTGCAAATCTTAAAAATCATGTGTGAATTTGCAAATCATTTTTGCTAATCTAGAAACATGACAATGTCAATATTTTGTATATTTTGCTAGTGATTTACAAAAATAAAATGCGAGACATCCTTTTCAAGGAGAATTGAAAAGCTGTATATTTACTCTAAGGTTGACACAGATCTTAGGCTTTGTTTGTATATGCCACGCACCCACTAATATGGAGATTATCGTCATAATTAATGATTTGTGTTTTACCTTTTTGACAGTCAAATAGTAGAACAGGAGGAAACACTAACAATCAAAGTCAAATCGGGATGGAGAAAAGGAACAAAAATCACATTCAAAGGACATATTTTTTACATCTTGGTTCATCTTTTGTGATCTGCACTCGGTGGGGAAGAAGCTGGATATTTTCGGCCATGTCTATATGGGTTTGAAGCCTCTTTTCAACAACTTCACCTATCACATCGTATGCAAGGCTTTTGTAGGCCTGATGATGAAGAACACGAGAGCTTCTCTCTCCATTAAAGGAAGACATTGCACTCCCCTTTGAGTTCTACCCCATAGATCTGAGTTAGAGATAACTTTTGGCTCTATTCGGACTAAATTTATCCCATCTTATCTTGTTTTCATTGTGGAAATGGGTTACAATCAGTTTCTGTGTGTGCTCTATTCTTTGGAAAACCATGGAGAACTGGTATACCCTTTCAACTGAAGCTCTATAACCATGAACCACTACCAGAAAGCTCCACACAAGGGCATTTGAGATTGGGGGTCCTCTGAAACTGGTTCTTCCTCTGCGGCTTAGTTCCTCCTGTTAGGTGTCGTTGGTGTCATGGCGGTGAGGGTAATACCACAATGGGCTTCTGGTTGCTAAGGTGTACTCAGTGAAGTGGGTCATCCTCTCTTATGCGTATGTTTTGGAGCCGGAGGAAATGGGTCTAAATGGTTCATACATCCAAGTCGAAAAATTTGGCGGCATGGAGTGTGTAGCAGGAAAACAATTGTAGAAGAGGAGAGTGAGAGCCACTCTCCCCCGCAAGTGGGCATTACATCGTTCAAAAAGGTTATAACCACAGCTGTAGATACTGCTGCAGCAGGCTTTTGGTTTAAACCTTTCAAAATCCTTTGGTCCCTCGGGGCTATCTACGGATTGGTAATCATGGAGACAGTGCATAGCAAGCAAGCTATGTTTTGGGGAAGCCAAATACACCCACAAAACCGAGGTCTGGTGAATGCGGGAACCACAGTCCTTTATTTGGAAGGCTGAGAATTCAGCTTAACGCATGGAAAGTTGGTCCATAGGAGCAACTTTTGTTCCAATTGAGACAGCTATATGCACGTAATGCATCACCAAGGAGCAACTTATGTTCAAATCAAAGTCTCAAACATTTGTCCAAGTGACCATTAGACAAAGCAACAATTGGTCCAGCAGCTTATTTGGTGGTACCAACAGTTGGCCTTTGTGCCATTAGACAAAGCCTTTGCACGGTGTAAATCATCAAGTGGATTTTTGCTGTATCCCATATCAATGGGTTAAAAGCCCTTGCAAGCCTATTCGTGGGCCCATTTTATTACTCCAACTGGGGCGCAAATTTTTGGATAATTAGGGACGCATATTTTAGTTGTGGACTAACATGTTTAGTACCACAGTGTAATAGTTTTATTTCACTGCTTTACGCTTATCATACCTATCCCAGCGGATTGTGCTGGATTTCCTAGTTTCCCACCCTGGCGGGTTGTGTCGGGGAGTACGCAATTTTCTTTTCTTTTTATTTTTATTTTGTCCTCCCTGGGGTATGTCCCTTGTAGGTTGTACATTCGCTTAACCCCTTTTAATTTCAAGCTAAATTACAAAAAAAAAAAAAAAAAAGGCACCCCTTGTTCCAAAGAGAAGGCGACGATTTAGAGTTGGTCGTAGAAGTACCTCTAGTAAAATCTCTAACTGGTTGCACAATCTCAATCCCTTTATAAGGTGGAGAGAAAATGAATTTGACAATAAAGGACATCATTCAGCCTGGCTGTGAAAAGATCATTTTAGGTCTAGGAATGCCCAAGTCAAAAGAGGAAGGAAATAGAGGAAACTTGAGAATAGAATTCTTGGTCCAATTTCCAACAGAATTGACACACCAACAGAGAGCCACTGTTATTAGTATATTGTAGGATTCTTGTTGATAGGGATATTTGTGATCCTTTAGGTTTTTGGAGCAATAATGCTACAAATAGAGAAATGTCATCTGCGGCGGCACGACATCAACCGGATCCACTGCCATTTCTCGTTTGACAAAGTTGTGGAGAAGGCAACAGATAGTGACGTTGCAACATTGAGTCCTAATGGGGTAGTAAGAGCAGGATCTTAATATTCCAAATCTCATCTTCAGGAACCCAAATACCCTTTTTACAACATTTCTGGTCACAGAGTGCTTCATGTTGAAGTATCTTCCTGACTCTGTGACAAGTGTCCTTGCCTCCAAATGTTGATGTGGTATCATTGACCCCTGAACAGTGCTAATAATCTCGGCCCATTAGTGTAACCAGCATTGATGAGATAGTAATGACATACAAATTTCATTTCAAGGTCTATATGAGTATCTCAACGAAATTGTGGAGGTATGTAGTATAATGGAAAGTTGTTAAAGTGATGTACCCTGTGGAATTTTCAACCCATGCGGCCTCACCAAGGCATTCCGAAGCACTCTCGAGTCTATGGCAGATCCTTCCTAACCAAACAACGAGGCCTCGACTACAAACTCCTAAGACATTTGTCGCATAGTCACCCTTCCTTGACCTATAGCGTGCCTTGTCCTCGGTTGGGGGGGACAGGAGGTACGAATGTACTGTCTAAAGCCCCTAAACAATTCTGTTTATGAGAAGAGGCATGGATTTTAGTACTCATACATTTTTAATAATGAAGAATTTGTAGAATATGTTATTAATGTAATTAGGAAGGTGATTTTACCTCAAACCATTTTCACCTAGGATTTGGCTCATTAGCAGGAACAGGTCATGTCACGCCCTCAAAATTTGAAAGATAAAACATTTTATAAATTCCACGTGGATGGTCAACAAGTCCACGGTCCACATCAAGTCCATATAAAACATAGAAAGTCGTAGTCAATGAATTACAATAGTCTAAGGGTACCCATAAACCCAAAGATACAAATACATAGGTTTTATGTGTATTTACAAACCCAATGTCAAGAGAGGAAACTTAATCAAGTTACAAAATTATCTTAACAAAAATGCAAGTTCTAAGATGACAAAGTGACTCCTCCATTTAGCTTTCAAAATCTATGCATGCATACACTCCAAGCACTCCATGTCATGCTCCATGATGGGTACCTGAAAATTGATAGGTTAAGCTACACTAGCCCAGTAGGAAACCATTCTACAAACGCTAGGTGTATAAAGATGATACATGCACATGGGATCAAGATAAGTCAAATGGATGTACATAAGTGAGTAAAGGTAACCAAATCACTAGAGAAAGAACTAGGAAGTATCAAAGTATCCAAATTGATTGCCAAGTGTCCATTGTGATTTCCAAGTATCCACAAACAACCCAAGTGTTCAAAATCATTTCTAAGTACTCAAACACCACCCAAGTTTCCATTTTTTGTTTCACCAAAACGACCCAAGTTTTTCACACAAGTCCAAATCCAAGTTCACACATCGAGTTTCGATAAAACTTAAAAGATAGTCTAAATTCTCATTTCTTTCATTGAAGAAAAGCCATCGTATTCATCACATTCCTTTTAAACATTAGATTATTCCCCTGGCATGTCATATAGGACCCGTGTCACTCCGGGCATACCATAAAGGCCCCGTGTCACTCCGGGCATACCCTAGTGGGCCCTATTTCACTTCGGGCATACCCTTTCACACCCGGTGTCAATCATCTTACAATCATATCATCACTTATCAAAATACAAGTTCAACATAGTCTCATATATATAACTCACATGCCACATTATCCATTTCCAAGTATCTCGGACTCCCCACGCAACCCGAATGCACGCCAAGTATTAATAAATGCACCGAGACCTCACCAAATCCATAAAATGACAAGAAACAAGTGACACCAAGCAATCCCCATTAACATTTGATTGGAATCAAAATGCTACCAAGGTGGAAAATGTCCTAATGCAAGTGAATTACACGTTTCGGGACCAAACAAGTACATGGTCAAACTACCCGACCGGAGGTCAAAGGAGAGCCAAGCACACAATCCGATCAACAAAATGGTTGATAATAAGTAATATTTTGAGTGAACAAAACATTTGAAGATGTCCCAGACGTCCAAAAGTTAAGGAAAAGGCCTAAACAAAAAAAAAAAAGAAAAGGTTCAGAGCTGTCTGGTATCAATACCCCAGAATGGGGTATCAATACCAGTCGACCAGAAAAAAAAAAAAAGCAGAATGCGCTGGTATCGATACCAGATCGCAAGGGTATCGATACCAAATGGCTTCGAGCATATTTTTGATAGTTTTTTCATATTCAATGGGGGGTTTCAACCCAAGCAAGAACAACTTGAAATTTATCAAAATATTGATCAAAACACTATCCAAACACTTAGAGGGAGTAGAGGTCAAAGATTAAACATGATCAAAACCTATATTTATGGTGGTAACAAGGTCAAAACCCATATTCGTGGTGATAAACAAGTTTGGTTAGAAATTTATGGGCAACCCAACAACATATGCAACAAATCAACAAAATACAACTAGAGGGAGTAGAAATTTGTCCCCTACCTCAAAGAATTAGCTTGAAAAACCTCCAAGTAGCAAAACCCAACTCTCGCTTCAAAATCCAAGGAAAGTTCTTCAAACACCGGAGTGAAATAAGCACATCAATGCATAGAGCATGGAATTTTATGAAGGTTTTGTGAAGGGAGTAAGCTTGGAGCTTGAGATTTGGCTAGGTTGGTGAAAAGAGAAGTTGGAAGATCCATGGAGGAGAGAGAGAGAGAGAGAGAGGGGGGGACGGCTGGGGATTTGGGGAGAAGATGAACTTCTCTCTCTCTTCTCCCACCACACACACATATAATATCTCATATAATTACACCCCAAGTCCAAATGTGGCTTGTGTAATGCAATTAAGTAAAATCATACTCACAACACTTAATAATCCATCACTTTAGCATTTTAATTAGTTTCACATTTTTCCAACTTTATTTTCGGAAAATAATATGAAAATACGGGTCGTTAAAGGTCGGGATGATGCCACAATAAATTGTGAAGAAAACTGCCAATAGGCCTACGTTGAAATGCTTATTAATTGTTTTCCCAGACCTTATAAATTGAAATTTAGTAGGCCTATTATTTTTATGCTGTGCAAGGATCCACAGAAATATAACAACGTTCTCCACAAGTATGACATTCCTAGAGTTTTGTAGGGCTCTTTCCTATAATAAATGGCACAACCTCAAGAATGTATGCCTATTTACCCTCAATAGGTCGTGGCAATTAGTGTCACTACGCATGCTACCTATCCAGTACGTCTACTTAGGGTTGGTAAACATTAGGATTTAAAGGAATACGGGGCCTTCGTTGAAACCGTTCGGTAATCAAGTCCATAATTAACATGTAAAACATGAGAGTAGTATTGACTACACTCATGAAACATAGGAATGATACCAATCGGGAGCCCCAGGCAAAACACCACAAGCCACCATGGACCCAAGATCACTGGACCCCGAACACGATGACCACATCACTGCCCGCCTCACGCACTCTGGATCTCAAAGATGACTGCCAAGAAGCCGCCACTTCGACCCTTACAAACGGCCAGAAATCCTTTCCATATGGGGTTTGAATTTGAATAGGGAGAAATAAGACGTATGATTAATTGAACCATAACCTTGAAATTTATTCTTAGTTCTTCAATTTGCCACGAAGGACAATTGTCACAGACCCATTTTACAATCCGCATGTGGCTTCTCAAACCATGCTTATGGGTAAATTAGCAATTGCAGAGGGAAAAAATGTGTTGCATCAAACTCAACAAATGAACTTAACAAAGTAGAATTGCAACAATGACTTAAAAAATGAAATGACCTACTATTCATTCACTTTTACACATTTTATTATTTTTCAATCTCAATCACTTATCCAAACGGAAGTCTCTCCTTGGGAGTTATTTGCGAGCTTGATTCAATGGTTTTGTGAGTTAATTTATTTTGTTTGTTTGTTTGAAAGTAGTAAAATATAAGAATAAAAAATTTAGAAAGATAATATTTGAATAGAAAAGTAAAAGTAGAGAAAGAATAATGTAATGTAAGAAAGTCAGAATAGATAGCTTGATTTTGTGAGGTTTAAAAATGACTAGCTAGAGTAAAAAAGATGTCTTTAAGATTAAATTTGATCCAAAATATAGAGAGTCTGATAAAAATGCTCTAACAAAAGTAAAAAATAAGAAAAAGATTAAGACAGAGTATTATTTTTTATTTTATCAAGACATAGTAGTATTCAAGCCTGTGTGTCCACTGCAAGCTACAATCTTAATATCAATGGTGAACCTATAGGCCAAATCCATGGGAAGAAAGGTCTTCGCCAAGGGGACCCACTCTCCTCATACCTCTTTGTTATAGTCATGGAGGCCCTGACTTGTATTTTGAAGGAGAAAGCTAAGCTCCCTGATTTCCATTTCCATTGGAGATGTGAGCGCACTAAAATTATCAACCTTTGCTTTGCTGATGACCTCATGATTTTTTGTAAAGGAGAGTTGAGCTCCATCAAACATATCCAAGCATCCTTAACTGAGTTTGAATCTTTGTCTGGCCTGGCTCCCAGCCCTGGGAAAAGTAATATTTTCTTTTCTGGTGTTAATTCCTTTACCAGGACTGATATACTCACCCTCCTTGGTTTCAAGGAAGGCTCTCTTCCCATCAAATACCTTGGTGTGCCTCTCTTGTCCACCAAGCTTAAGCATATTGATTGTAAGCCTTTAATTGATAAAATCACTGCTAAGACCAAGTCTTGGACCAATAGAGACCTTACTTACGCTGGTAGAGTTCAACTCATTAAGAGCATTCTCTTCTCTATGCAAACCTACTGGTCCTCCATTTTCATTCTTCCAAAGAAAGTCATTAAGGAAGTTGAAGCTATTTTGAGAGCCTTCTTTTGGTCTGGCCCTGATTTAAAAAAAAACTGGTGCCAAGGTTTCTTGGGACCATCTTTGCTCACCTAGGCAAGAGGGAGGGATGGGATTTAAGTCTATGCACATATGGAATAAAGCTGCCATATCGAAACACATCTGGTTTCTCATCTCTGGTGGTGAACAATCCATGTGGTGCCAGTGGGTTAAGTCCTACTTACTAAAAGGGAAAAGCTTCTGGGAAGTCAAAATACCTAGTAACCCCTCATGGGTTTGGAGGAAAATTCTCAGTCTCAGATCCATTGTGCAGTTACACATCAAAACCATAATTGGCAATGGTGAAAACACCTCTCTTTGGTTTGATAACTGGCATCCCCTTGGTCCACTTGCTGAGAGGGTTAGCCCCAGAATTATATATGAGTCTGGTCTCCCCAGAGATGCTAAAGTGTCTGCAATCATTAAGAACACCAAGTGGGCTTTCCCTATAACTCAAGCCATTGAACTCAATGAGGTTAGGTCCTCCATGTCTTCACTTCCTGAGCCCAACCTGACGGTTGATAGCCATAGGTGGACCCTTACCCCTAATGGTAATTACAGTATAGCATCCATGTGGAGCCAGTTGAGGACACATTTTCCTAAGGTTCAATGGCCCCATTCCCTCTGGTTCCCAGGACACATACCAAAGTGTAGCCTCATTGTCTGGGTTGCTGTGCAAAATAAATTATATACTGAGGACAAATTGGTTACATTTGGAACCAAAACACACTCTTGCTGCAGTTTTTGTTCTGATCAAAAGAGTCATAATCATTTGTTCTTCAATTGTCCCTATACCTCCCAGGTTTGGACCAAAATCACTGAGCTTATTAATGAGAATTGGCCTTCCAAATCCTGGACCAGCTGGATTTCTTTTATTTCATCCATCAAAGGCAAATCGCTGAAGAGTCTCATAACTAAATTAGCATTTACCACGTCAGTTTATCATATATGGATTGAAAGAAATTACAGAAAATTTCAAAATGTTGCATGTTCTGAGCAAGTTGTAGTCCACAAGATCCATTCTATGATGAGGCATAGATTGATGTCTTTAAGGAACCTTCCACAAGGACATCAATCCCAATGGCTCATTAGAAAATGGGATCTCCATCCATAAATACCCATATTCCCTGTTGAACTATGCTCCATGTGGCTAATTCAGTTTCATGCAGAATTTGCTTGGCAGATCACTTTCAGACTTTTGTGCAGGTGCTTATGTGCTAATATGCAGATTTCATTTCATAGAGGGGCACATATCAGAATCTAGTCTAATATGGAAAGGGCTCCAACTGCTGCAAACCTGAGCTGCTGGCCATTACTTGGGGAGGATCTTGCTAATACTCCAGGTAATCGTACATTTTACTTGAATTTCATGTTAATCTATAGCAAGAGCTGTTGCTATAGATACTTGCTTGCTTGATTGCATGTGGATTATGCTCATTAAGTGGCTTGCAAGGGCTGTTGCAACCTACATTTTTACTTGCTTGCAATTGAACCTTCATGTTAATATATAGCAAGGGCTGTTGCTATAGATTCTTGTTTACTTATCTGTTATTAGAGCTCTCATTTGTTCATTTTTTTCGTTGAGAACCTGCTGTGTTACTTACCTGTTTCAAAGGAGACACTGCCCAATTTTCCAGAAATCCAGTGGACATGATTGTTAATTTGCTTAAAGTTGTTTGGTATCATCTGGACTGCTGTGTGTCTGATTAGCATCCACAATGTTGACATTTCTGGCCTAGCCTTGGGGGGCTGTCCCATGGCGTGTATTAGTCCCTTCTGGGAGGGGGCATTTCCTCCCTACACTAGCCTGTTACACCTACTGTTAGGTCAACCTTTTCTAGCAGTAGTAGGAAGATCAATAGTTTTGCCTTCTGCTGCTACACTTCTTTGATACACCAATTTGCTACTACCATTTTGTTGCTGCTGCATCTGTTATTCTGAGATCTCTGTCGCTGTTTTGCTCTACTGCTGCTGTGCTGTTTCTGCTGCACACAGCCACTGGTTCTGGGATATTCAAGTTTCAAACGTCACTCTGCCCAAATTCTAAGAATTAGCATTGGTGGTTCTACTTCAATTGTTGGTGGTACTACTTCTAGAATTGCAATGGTGCAACAGTAGTCTTGGATCAGCAGGTGCTTTATCTCATAGTCAAGCTTCAAGCCCAATTTGAGATACTCAATTCTGCTGATGTATCATGGTGTCACTGCTGCTGCTGCACCCTTATGGTGTCACCACTGCTGCTGCTGCAATCTTAAAGCTTCCTTGAGACCATTTGCTATTTTCAAGTCCAACCTACGATCATGGTGTCAAATCTGCTGCTGCTGTGTACTCTATTTTGATATGTAATCTATTTTGATATGTGCTTCTTTTCCTTCTCTTTTGAAGGGTAGGAAACATATATTTATTTTCCTTAGCTCTGTTCTGCATTTTGGCATAGGTTTTTAGTTTTCCTTTTCATTTTCCTTTTTCTTTTCCTCCTGGGGTATGCCCCTTGTAGGCTGTATATCCGGTTAGCCTCCTTTTTATTTCAAGCTTAATTACCCAAAAAAAAAAGACATAGTAGTATTTTATCATATTTCCCAATAATGGGTGCAAACGGTCCTCAGTTGCGGACAACCTAGAATTAACTGACCCTTCACACAGGGCCGGCCCAAGAGGCCCAGGCCTAGTGCATCCTAAAAACATGAAATTTAGAGGCACCCCCGTAAAATTTGTTATTAGGCCTGAGTAAGGGTCTTTTTTAGTCAAATTGGGGAAAAAGGGGACCCAGTAGAAAAATGAAAGGCCCAATCTGATTTATTGAAGTCAAACTTAACAAAAGGCCCAAACTTGCAATTTTTTTTTTTGCAGCAAAATGCGAGGCCAATTGTCGTATGTGCGCAAGGCTCAAATTCGGAGATTTGCACCATCCCATGCGCGCGAAATTCGCAACGCACACCCAGTTAATTGGTTTCCGGATCGTGTTCCTCAAAATTGCCTTGGACATTGGCGCATTTTCATGAGCGCACAAGACCACATTCTATAGTCTACTAAGGCCTTGTTTGGGCGCCTCTTTATCAGTTTATTGCTTTCTCTTTATCTCATTTTGGGTGTTTGGCAGCAACACCCAGAAACTACTTCTCCCAAAAACGTTTTTCCATTTTAGAGGTTAGAAGCTAGAAGCCAGAAACAGCTTCACCCCTACTTTTTTATTTCTACTTCTCCTTTTCCCTTTCCAAAGCACATTTTGCACATTTCTCCCAAACACTCCTCCCACATCCAAAACTCATTCTGACCAAAAGCCAAAAAATCAAAAAGCCAAAAAGTCAAAAATTAAAAGCTAAAAAGTAGGCTCCCAAACACCCCCTAAGTGTTTACACATAAAAGAAACTCAAAAGTTTTATGTTTAATAAATGTCGGACAAAAGAATACGAGATACTTTTAAAAACACTTTAAAAAATAGG